>CALYLW010000493.1:11760-445388 GCA_944989445.1 Ampullaceana balthica | reverse complement strand
TCTATCCACATTTTATGCCTCGCAATGACATAGCGCAATCTGTAAAATTTATGTCTAGGTCAGTTTTTTCGTACTCCGATGTTTTATCTATTTATATCAAACGAATTAGTATTCTAAAATTTCTAGACTGATCGTATCTTTAGAGCATCTGTATTCCTCTTTTATATAATTAATTATTTATTTTAGTATTTTTTATAGATTATTTTTTTTTTTTTTTATTTTCCACTTTGTCTTCTTTAAATCATGCTATATTTTTTTTTTTTGTAGATAGAGGCTGTATTTCGGATCTTGTGTGCGCTGGTTTGTGCTTTGGTTATTTCTATTATATCTTCGATTACATCATATTCAATTTTCCCCAACTCCTCTCTCTTGTTTTCTGCTTGAATTCTCCTTCTGATTATCTATGTACTAATTGGTCCTTTTTATCTATTCTGTTTCCTGTACCGACTATGATCTGTTACAGCTGCGCAATAAGGTTCGCTATACACTAATAATATTGACCAATGACTCCATACAATTATTAGAACTAACCACATAAAAATAATTCATCATTAAAATGAAATCTATCTTTTTTATAAACAATAATAATTTTCCTGATTCAGATATTCCTGATATCGTGGATATCGGTCGGCTTGACGTATTATATATTAAAATAAATACAATGTTTTATTATATAAAAAAATTAAAAAAAAAAAAAAGTGTTTTAATTTTTTATAAATAAAAAAAATAAACTAAAATTAAAAAAAATAATTACAAAAAAAATTTATACTGAAAATTTTAATGTTCTTATTTTTCTCTATTTTACGGATTCACAAATATAATTCCCATCTATATAACACAAAATAACAAAGAAATATAAACATTCAAAAACAAACATAAACCAAAAATAAACTCAAGTCACATCATAATACAAAAAGATAAATCATACAAACATCCCTTAACAACAACAAACATAAAAATCAACTTATATTAAAATATAATATTATTACTCAAACCTATTATCCTTAAAATAATACTTACGGTACGCGACATCAATTAATACAATACTTCTCTTAAAAATAACATAATGATATCCTAATGATAAACTTCATACAATCCACATATATTACTATCCAACAATATGCCACATTTTTACACATATATAAAAAACAAACATAACAATTATAACCACAAATAATATACCAACCTAAAACTATCATAGACAAACAATACTAAATAAAAAATACCATAATCAAATATAATTCATATATTCCCTAAAAATCCCTTTACAAAAATACAACTTATCTCCTCTAATCCACAAGTTGAAGACAACAAGCAACTTGCAATTCTTGTATTTCTGGATGGTCTGGCGCTGCGTATTATAATGAACATTCTTTTAGTTACTTCTCGTACATAAAGGATTTATAGTCAAAAACTTGGTTTTTTACGGGTTTTTCTTATTAAATCCTTTATATTAACTCGTGGTGTCTGCGGCGGACCGACGCTTGCTTGCTTGCTTGTCGCCAAAACTTTTGATCGATTTTTAACCCACTTGCTCGCAAGATAGCGAGCTGAAATTTTGCAGGCAGTTTCGTACCGATGATAAAAACAATGTATCAAAATTTCAGATCGATCGCATGTACCGTAATTAAATTATTGATTTTTTAGATTATTTTATTTATTCCTATGTATCATGCTATTTTTTGAGATAGAGCGTCGCGGTGCGTATTATATTGAACAACCTTTCTGTCGCGCAATAAGGTGCGTATTTTATTGACAGCTCTTTTTATAAACATATTCCTGATCGGTGCGCATTATATTAAACATGTTTTACGACACAACTGCAATTTTGTATTTCTGGATGGTCTGGCGCTGCGTATTATAATGAACATTCTTTTAGTTACTTCTCGTACATAAAGGATTTATAGTCAAAAACTTGGTTTTTTACGGGTTGTTTTTATTAAATCCTTTATATTAACTCGTGGTGTCTGCGGCCGACCTTGCTTGCTTGCTTGCTTGTCGCCAAAACTTTTGATCGATTTTTAACCCACTTGCTCGCAAGATAGCGAGCTGAAATTTTGCAGGCAGTTTCGTACCGATGATAAAAACAATGTATCAAAATTTCAGATCGATCGCATGTACCGTAATTAAATTATTGATTTTTTAGATTATTTTATTTATTCCTATGTATCATGCTATTTTTTGAGATAGAGCGTCGCGGTGCGTATTATATTGAACAACCTTTCTGTCGCGCAATAAGGTGCGTATTTTATTGACAGCTCTTTTTATAAACATATTCCTGATCGGTGCGCATTATATTAAACATGTTTTACGACACAACTGCAATTTTGTATTTCTGGATGGTCTGGCGCTGCGTATTATAATGAACATTCTTTTAATTACTTCTCGTACATAAAGGATTTATAGTCAAAAACTTGGTTTTTTACGGTTTTTTTATATTAAATCCTTTATATTAACGTCGTGGTGTCTGAGCGCCCTTGATTGCTGGCTTGCGCGCAAAAAATCTTTGGATCGATTTTTAACCCAACTTGCTCGTAGCTAGCGAGCTGAAATTTTGCAGGCAGACTCGTGCCGATGATAAAAATGATGTATCATAATTTCAGATCGATCGCATTTACTGTAATTAAATTATTGAATTTTAATACTTTCCTGTTGAACATTCTTTTAGTTATGTCTCGTACATAAAGGATTTATAGTCAAAAACTTGTTTTTTACGGGTTTTTTTAATTTAAAAATTATCCTATGGATTGTTTACCTGATCAAAGTCAAAGATCAGAAATACTCACAATATTAAATCAAGAGTCGCATTGAATGATTTGAGTAGCTCTGTTCTATGGTGCAGTTTTAAAGAGCATACCTTTATGTTTGAGACATACTTGTTCGGACGCGATAAAACATGACTGAGGGATTGAATTTTACAAGAGGAGAAACAAGTTTGGTATACGTCACAATACCAGAGGCTGGTTATCCCGAGTGGCATCCCCTTGTCCAAGGAAATCATCAAAATAAACCCTCTCTGATTCCTCGTACTTGGCTGCAGACAAAATAAAATCGGTCATCTCTTTTTCCGCCGCGTCTTTCAGTAAAACATAAACGGACTCCATCACCTGTTGGAAAAGTGGTTTGAAAGAGTTGAGAATTTTCGTAAACATTTTTTTTACAACTGGCTGTTTGATGTACACGATATGAAGTATGATGACTCAAACGATAAGATAATATTATAAGCTTATAATGTCCCAAAGCAAGCAGACAAGATAAATTGGAATTGATACAAAAACTTCTCCCATCAAAGATTCGGTGTTATGCTAAAGAACTAAACACTTCCAGTACACATGTCAAAAATAGTATACAACATGAGAGAACAATGTGTTGTCTTACCGGAACCGGAAACGTCCCTTTACGACTCGCTGTTTCTAAGATGGCCAAAGTTCTGGCAAAGAACCAATAGGATAAAACCTGAGATGGATAGTAAAGCGACGCCAAATCGAATCGGCGTGAGAAGTTCGACTTCATTTCAAATGCAATGAAGGACGAAGCGTTGAGGTAGATTTTCTGAAAGTTTGAAACAGCTTTATGTTAAATTAATGAACAGATCATTTGAACCTTTATTATCTACCAACGAAATACCCGCCCTGCGCATCGGCGAAGTAATACTCAGCCTTAGGAAATCGTGTACCAAATTTCTTGAATACGGGCCCATAAGTAACATAGACCGTTGGAAAGTTGAATATGATGACCGACATTTGCGTTAATTCGCCAAAATAAGAACGTTCATCGGCTTGGGTTTGTGCAGGGTTTCCCCTTACCAAATTTCGCAAAGATAATGCAATAAAAAAAAATTAAGTTTAACATGGTGAAAGTTGTCTACCGTAGATTTTAACATGAAATTTGCTTAAATTTTGGAAGTCAGGGTTTCAATATCTAATAAGCCATCGAAGTCTTATGTACAAAGTTTTTTTTAAGAGCCATCCATTGTAGCCAGAACACTTCGCGGAAATAAACTCAACAACTTCCTAAAGTTTCGTGGCGATCAGATGAATAAAAAAAATATTTATATAGATTATATTAGAAAACTAAGGGCATTAAGGCCCCCATTGTTGAAGATATAAATTTCAAAACACCCGTAATCTTCCTCATGAAAGAAACGTTTTCTTGTCAATATTATGTGAAATCGAATGAGGAATAAAGTCTTTAACGATTAAAAAAAAGACTGGGGGCCACTGCTCCGAACAAAAAGAAATTATAAGTTTAATTCCAATTAGTATTTTAATATGGGCCATTAAGATTCCTCCATTTCTACGAATCCAAAGTTTAAACACATTGTTATAACGTTCATAGATGTAAAAAAAAACTACTATAGGGCCCCTGCCCCAGACAGTGGCAATTGAAAAACAAAATTTTCGCCGGTTAATATCGCGGGATGGTACTCAAAAACTTTCGAAAGTTGTATGCTTCAACCTACAAATGAAGTTAGAGAATTAGTGATCGAAAAAATATTAGTGGTCCCACAGCTTCGAACGAATGGACATTATGAGTCTAATTAATGCCTGTTAGTATTTTAATATTGACCATGAAGTTTCTATGTTCCAGGCTTGGTTAAGATCCATCAATTTACACGGAGCCAAAGTTTAAACTCATTTTTATAAACGTCATATTAAGGGGGAAAACACAACATTTGAGTTCCGGTCCCCATTGCATGGTAATTTGTTCCCCTTTTAACATAGTGGTAGCGTACTCAGCAACTTCCTAAAGTTTCATGCGTCTACCTACACGGGGAGTTGGAAATTAAGTGATGAGTCACTTTATTTGTATAGGCCTAAATTTTAGATCAAAGGAGTCTGAAGAAACATTTTTTCTTTATAATGAACATTTTTCTGCGAGCCATATGCAGCCCTCAAAAGAGCCATATATTTTCCCGACCACTGGCCTAGATGTAATTTAACATATCATTTTAAACCCCAATTCGAAATGATTAATTTTTACAACCGATCAAAACATGTCTAAATCTTCCGTAAACAGATTTAGACGTTAAGAATATTTTGTTTCTTCAAAAGTATTGGGCATGTGATCAAGTTCTTATTTTGTACATTAATTCTTGCATTGTACGAGTCGTCCTCTAAACTCCTGTTTGGTGTTGTTATATTGACGGTGTTAAATAAAAATATTTAAATCAAAATTTACAGTGTAAACTAGTGATCCTGGGGAAATATTTAAGGCCCCAGAGATGATAAACACTTGTTTGCTTCACAAGAGACCAAAAGATTCGGTCAGTGGGGGTAGAATTAATGTCACCGAGGAGGTGGGAAATAGCTAACTACGCCACGGCTTGCTAACGTTTTAACAGTATAACTCTCCATAAAGTGAAACCCAGAATGTCAGTTCATTGAAATAGAAATTGAAGTTGACCTCAAGTAGAAAAGATCTCAGAGAATTGCGTCTAGCTCAAAAAATCTACTTTATTTCTAGTTGACGAGAATTCAGCGGAAGCAACATCTGACCGATTTGATGGAATGTCGACAAATTGATGTTAATGTCTTCATTCGTAATAATGAAGTTATTAATAGTTAATATAGTTAAGTATAGTTAACTCAATAGTTAAGTCATTCAGTATTTGAGCATTAACAAGACCCAAGATGACGCCAGACGTAATACTAAAGTCATACCTCAATAATTGAGTCATTCAGTACTTGAGCATCAACAAGCCCAGACATGACGCCTGACGTAATACCAAAGATTATATTGGCTGTTACTGTGACGTCAACGTTGTTTACCAGTAAAGGCATCGTAACTCCGTCATTGTTTTCACTTCTCAACTCATCTATGGTTTGCATCTGTGGAAAAAAAAAGAGATAATATGGGATAAATGTGGTATTGATTTGCGATATGTAATGAAAATACTACAGCAATTAATGTAACACCAAACCATTCTCATCTTTCATAGCATCATAAATTGTAAGTATCTACGGGGAAAACATTTTAGAGTAAAAAATTCACTCGTCAAAAAACGCCATATCTTCTATATATATAAGACGCATTTGTTGTCTGTCTGTTCCCTAATAACTCAAGATCCAGACAACCAAATAACGTGAAATTTGGTACACGTACACAAAATTATACCGGAAAGGGTTATTAAACAGGTTTCGTTCCATATATATATAAGATACTGGGGGCCGGGGGCCCAAAATGTAGTTTTTCCCTTATATGAGCTATATAAAATAAAAAATATTGAAAATTAAGGCGTAAAATAATGACGCAAAATAATAAACATTTTGGTGTCGAGATTAACAAGAAGGCTATTATCGCCATAAAATAATTAAGTTGTTGTTGTTGCTTTTGTTGTTGTAGTTGTTGTTTTTGTAGTTGTTGTTTTGTTGTTGTTTTGTTGTTGTTGCTGTTGTTTTTGTAGTTGTTGTTTTGTTGTTGTTTTGTTGTTGATGTTTTTGTTGTTGTTTTGTTTTTGTTGTTGTTTTTGTTGTTGTTGCTGTTGTTGTTTTTGTTATTATTGCTGTTGTTGTTGCTGTTGTTGCTTTTGTGTTGTTTTTGTGTTGTTGTTGTTGTCCACATCCCTTGCCCTGCGACGACAATGTACTTCATGTTGTTGTTGTTGCTTTGTTGTAGTTGTTGTTTTGTTGTTGTTGCTTTGTTGTTGTTGCTGTTGTTGGTGTAGTTGTTTTGTTGTTGATTTTGTTGTTGTTTTGTTTTTGTTGTTGTTTTGTTTTTGTTGTTTTGTTGCTGTTGCTGTTTCTGTTGTTGTTTTTGTCGTTGTTGCTGTTGTTGTTGCTGTTGTTGTTGTAGTTGTTGTTTTGTTGTTGTTGCTTTTGTTGTTGTAGTTGTTGTTGTTTGTTGTTGTTTTGTTTTTGTTGTTTGTTTTTGTTGTTTGTTTTTGTTTTTTAGTTGCTGTTGTTGTTAAACCCGTGCAAAGCCGGGTACTTGCCCCTAGTTTTAAAATATTTGTAGGCATTTAAATCCTTATTCGTCAAATATAGAAGAAACTAGTCTCGTCAATAGTTTAATATTAAATTCAACTGTAGCAAACATTAAATACTTGAATTTAAACTGAATGAGAACTTATAAATATGTACTAGTTTCGTCAATAGCTTAATATTAAATTCAACTCTAGCAAACATTAAATACTTGAATTTAAACTGAATGAGAACTTATACATATATCACACCACGAAAATCTTGAAGCTCAATTTCATGATTCAATTAAAATTAATGGTAAACAATCGATGGTTGTGATTAGAACACTAAATTAAAGCTTTATTTATTGACTAATTCATAAGTAAATTGTTCAGCATGTTTCTTCATCAGCACAAATAAATAAGCACTTTTAATAGCATTTATTTATACAACTAGCTAAATACCCGCGTTTCTGTGGAAATGTAGGATTCCAGCTAGCGTTGAGAACCCGCGTAACACCAATTCAAAACACCTATAGATTTCAATCTGGATCGTGATGGATAAACTGGTTTGTCAATATTGGTAAAGGTCATGTATAATCAAATGGGGGATAAAATTACATTAAGCGCCCTCGTGGAAAATGAGTGCAGGATGTGCATATCTCATAAGGCCTAATATTTCAATCGAGGTCATTATGGAGATACGTGTCTATATTTATTTATATTCTAAAAAATCAAATCGGAGATGAAACTTTAAAAGTTTACGAAAAAATTATTTTGGGCCCAGGCCCCAAAGGAAAAGACGTTAGGAGTTCATTATCCTATAGAATAATACTTTTTTAAAATATGAATTTTTGTCAAAAATTCATCCATACGCTTAGTATCCAGTGGCGTAGCTAAGAATTTCTATGGGTCCCGGGAGGCTTAACCTCTTTTGGGGACACTAATTTTGGGGATTTCGATTTTGGACCCCCTACCCCTCCAAAAGCTACGCCCCTGAAAGTAGCCACTGTTTAAAATACCTTTGATATAACTCATGTTTTTAAATTTATTTTACTCATATAAGGTGAAAAAGATATATTTGGGCTGCCGGCCCCCAGTGAGTGATAACTTAAATATGTTTGTTTTGTTTTTCCTGTTACCATCTCGGGAATATACCAAACAAATTCCCAAAGTTTCATGCTTCTACCTACACGGGAAGTTGGAGAATTGGCGATTTTCAGTTTTTATAAAGCTCATAATAGGAAAAAAAAACGTCATTTAGGCGCCCGGCCCCCAGAAAGTGATTATTTAATTTTTTTCGCCTGTTACCATCACAGGATTGTACTCAACAACTTCCCAAAGTTTCAAGCTTCTGCCTACTCAGGAAATAGGAGAATTAGTTATTTTCATATTTTATATAGTCCAAATTAGGGGGAAAACATTTTTGGGCCCCCGGCCTCAATGAGTGTGAATTTTAAAATTCTTTTACGCCAATTATCGTCGCGAGAGGCCACTCAACAACTTCCCAAAGCTTTATGCTTCTACCTACACGGGAGTTGGAGACATAGTGATGAGTCAGTGAGTGGGTGAGGGCTTTGGCTCTTAGTAGTATGTATTTACCTACTCTACAATGGTTAAAAAAAATAGAGAGAACAACAACAACAACAAATTTAAAAAGAGAGAAGCGAAAAGAAGGAAGATAAAATATAGACTTAAGTACTCTAAAAAAAATACAGGATAGAATATTCAAGCTTATCAAGATCTCAATATGTGTTTTATCAATTTTATTTTGATGCCGTCTTATTAAATTCCTCTTAGGATATTGTTCTAAAACATTTATGTCATACCAGCTTCAGTAGTAAAGCTCAATTTTTTTCTACTACAAATAACAGTTCTTATACTTTTGTCAGTACTAATACCATTTTGTGTACCCAGCTCGATATTACCTATTCTGTTAGTACCATCCACGACTGCACTACTTAGACAAGTACGAACTATACCTATGCCCATGTCGGTACTATTTATATATGAAATACATCTACCCATGTCAGTTTTGGCAATGTATGAATTTCATACCTACCCATGTCGGTACTAGCAACACATGAATGTCTACCTATACCCATGTTGTTACTAGCTATACACGTTTGTACATGAATGTCTATCTAGCTATGTCGGTACTAGCAATACATGAATGTCTATACCTACCCATGGCGGTACTATAGCAATACATGAATGTCTATACCTACCCATGGCGGTACTATAGCAATACATGAATGTCTATACCTACCCATGGCGGTACTATAGCAATACATGAATGTCTACTTACCCATGTTGGTACTAGAGCCAGATCGCTCCCTTCTGACTTGGCTTTGTCCAGAAATTTCCGCATATTGAAGTAACTCCTGGGATCAATGATGTTCTGGTCATCAGAGAAAGGTCTGTAGGCGTATTTCTTCAGGGCATTGAACACTACAAGAAGCCATTATTTCTCTAGTTTGTATTCATTAATGTTTCATTTTTCTTAAAATGAGATTAAAGCGCGCATGCACTTATTGCATCAGGTTATGTTTTCTTTATATATATAACCTATAGTTTTAAAGTAAAAGCATATATCACAATTTCTATAAGAATAAATGTAGAGGTCGGTTTTGCGGGTCATGGCAAGATCTTGTAATAATCCTTGAAAATTATTTTTCTGAAACTTTTGGCTGTAACTGTCGTGAGGCAAACATCATATAGCACAGTTTCATTTTCCACAAAGTAACCGATCTGGGACACGAGACCCGTCTCAAGATGAGTATTAAGACGATTTAGAAACTAACAGGATATAACAGCATCTTTCCTGCAATCAAGAGCGAACATATGCCACAGCGGTTGTCGTAAGAGTGGTAGTCCGCTTCCATTGTTAAATAATGAAATATCGGCAAGAACTGATTCAATTTTAACTTTGTAGGGCCAGGCTTAAAGAAAATTGATGATTTTTCTACAAATAATAATATTGTGCTGCAGCACAATTCGAGAGCCACTATTGGATTGTGGTGTCTGTGTGACACACTCTTCTCATAGTACTGTACGGAAGAAATAACTTTACAAATCCAAAGAACATGTGAATCTGTGCGATGGCCAATACTTTTAATCGAGTGTCTTAGCTTTTAAAGATTTGTTAAAGGATAAAGTGGACGTCATTTTATGTAGCTTGAGTGGATTTTAATATTAGCCTCATTTGCTTCAACTGGAAGGATATGAATTTAATATAATTCATGGGGAAGAAAAAATACATTTGGTTGCTGAAATTATGTTTTTGAAAGGAAATTTTGTTTTGTTTTGTGTAATTGTAATAGAAATTTAACAAATAAAACTTCATTCTTCAAATCAGAGGCAATCAATGAATGTATCAATCAGCCAATCAGTCTTGTCTATCTGTACCACAGATAGACAGATGGACAGAAAGGAAGATATAATATATATATTAAGGCGGCGGAAATTAACTATTAACCATTAATTTCTCGATTAATCATTAAAAAGTAACGATCACATAATTTTTTAACGATTAATCGCCCCATCACTTACAAATTTAATTATTGGAAGTCAAAATGTAAAAAAACAAAAAAACTAATAGCGGTCGATAAATAATACATTTCCTGACGATTACACTAACATTTTGGTTTTAAACTATTGACTGACGGGAAAATGTTGATAAAGTTTGCCTACCATGCTTCTAACACTTCGCCTACTTATCAAACCAAATGAATAGAGTATTAAGCTAATGGTAGTAATGGAGTCTGACTCAGTGACAGAAATTGACGACAGCTCTTCTGATGAATTACTGCGTTATAAAATGGAGATGAAAGTTGCTGAATCCATTAACCCTATACAATGGTGGAAACTTAATGAACACCGTTATCCGATAATGTCATTCCTTGCCAAGACTGTTTTGTGCATACCAGTTACCTCAGTTCCATGTGAATGAATGTTCAGCTCGGCTGGTTATATTGTCAATTAGACCCGTTCATCACTTGAACCAAGTAATGTCAACACACTTGTCTTCTTGCGTATTTGCTTAAAAGATGACATATAAAGGAGATAATCCAGTGTTATTTAGATTTTCAACAAGAACGTTTAAAAAGTGTTACTTATGACATCATAAATTTTAATTTTTGGCTTTAAACGCAATCAACGATTAATTAATCGTTCATTTTTCAAAAATTAACGATTAAATTTAAATTAATCTATAACAGCCCTAATATATATATATATATATATATATATATATATATATATATATATATATATATATATATATATATATATATATATATATATATTATATGCCTTTCTGACCATCTGTCTATCCGTGGTAACATAGATGTAGAGGAGACGAGAAATAGCCGGTAAAATATATATCTATTCGTCCATCCATCCGTCTGTCTGTCAGTCTATATATATATATGTCTGTCTCTGTCTTCCTGTCCATTTATCTATCTATCTATCTATCTATCTATCTATCTATCTATCTATCTATCTATCTATCTATCTATCTATCTATCTATCTATCTATCTATCTATCTATCTATCTATCTATCTATCTATCTATCTATCTATCTATCTATCTATCTATCTATCTATCTATCTATCTATCTATCTATCTATCTATCTATCTATCATCTATCTATCTATCTATCTATCTATCTATCTATCTATCTATCTATCTATCTATCTATCTATCTATCTATCTATCTATCTATCTATCTATCTATCTATCTATCTATCTATCTATCTATCTATCTATCTATATCTATCTATCTATCTATCTATCTATCTATCTATCTATCTATCTATCTATCTATCTATCTATCTATCTATCTATCTATCTATCTATCTATCTATCTATCTATCTATCTATCTATCTATCTATCTATCTATCTATCTATCTATCTATCTATCTATCTATCTATCTATCTATCTATCTATCTATCTATCTATCTATCTATCTATCTATCTATCTATCTATCTATCTATCTATCTATCTAATCTATCTATCTATCTATCTATCTATCTATCTATCTATCTATCTATCTATCTATCTATCTATCTATCTATCTATCTATCTATCTATCTATCTATCTATCTATATATCTGGCTCTCTATTATATATATAATTGACACCTTTGACGCCTCCTTGTGTTTTCATCCTGAACGTCTTCAACTTTGACTGCTCTATCTCTCCAAATCTCCAAAACCCTACTCAGCGTTCACACAGTAACAGCCGTGTGATACGTGGCTACATTGTAAGCCTATCTGGGACCAGGGTTGCCAGATTATAATTTAGGTAAAAGGCCAAACTGACTGCCAAAAAAGGCCAAAAAAAGGCCAAACTTATGTTATATGAAAAATGTCAACAAAAATGACGTCACGCACCTAGGGGTGGGAGGGGGTCATAGATTTGTGGCCATGTATGACGAGTGGGAGGGTGCTTTTAAGAACAGTGACGTCATATTTGAAACGGTCTAGCTCTTGATAACGTGTGACGAAGTGGGAGGGGGTGAAAATACATTGAAAAATCTGCCAAAATCGCGTGACGCCACTTATGGACGGCTCAAAACGGCTGAAAATTAGTTAACTATTTAAAATGAAGATAAAACCAGGAGAAAAAGGATAATAAATGTGTAAATGCCAATGTTCGTATGTATGGTTGTATTCACAAAATAAAAAAGACTATGATACTAACATGCAAATTGGAAAGAAAAGCTTCAGGTCATCCTTTTCCTCTAGACTACTATTTGCAGTATTATTATAAACTTTATCAGATGTCAAGTCATCAAGCATTGTTGGTGACATGAAAAAGTTCTTACTGCATTAATTTGTAAACAAAAGCTCACCCCTTACTCTAACAATAGCGTCTAAAAGTGTGCGCTGAATTCTGTATCTGGCTTTGTCTTAATAGCCTCTTCCTTAAACTTTTTAAAAAACTTTTTAATATCTAACATACACGTAAGCTATCGGAAAACAAAATTAATAAGGTTATTGACTTATTGGCGAATTTTTTAATTTTTTAATTTTTTTTTGTGATAAAGATTATTTTTATATATATTTTATATATTTTTATTTATTTTTTAAGAAAAAGGCCAAAAAAAGGCCAAAAGGCCAAACAATATTTTTGAGGCCAAACCCTCTTTAAAAAGGCCAAATTTTGAGAATTTGGCCTTAAAAAGGCCAATATGGCAACCCTGTCTGGGACACCAATGCTGTGTGGGGCATTTATATTAAAACTTGTATAACTAGTTATTGTACACTTCCATCCCAGTGTGTCCGAGAATTACATATTGTAATGCAATAAATTGTTTCTCCGTACGATTCTAGTTGATCTTATATATACATATTGTATTTCAATCAATCGTTTGTCCGTATAACTATAGTTGATCTTAATTACATGATGTATTGCAATAAATAGTTTACCGTGTAACTCTAATTGATCTTATATACATATTGTATTGCAAAAACCAGTTTCTCTGTATAACTATAGTTGATCTTAATTACATATTGTATTGCAATAAATCATTTGTCCGTATAACCATCGTTGATCTTAATTACATGTTGTATTGCAATAAATCGTTTGTCCGTATAACTATCGTTGATCTTATTGTGTAATAAACCAACCTGAAGTAAGGTTGCTGTTTTGACTGTTCCACAAACTGGAGGCGCCCGGGAAGATGTCTCTTAACTGGTAAAGTGTGGATCCAAAGCCGAGGTTTACAAACGTGCTATCAAAATCTGGGGGACAGTTAAATATGCGCCGGAAAGCAGCCCTGGATAACAGAAGCAAAGTATAGCATCTGCTTGACATCGGTTTAATATTTGATTAATATTAAATATTGATATTTTCAGGGGAAATCTTAACTGCAAAATTCAAAGTTGGAGGTAAGAAATTGGCTTAAGGGGCCGATCATAAATGACGTCGCGCGATTTTATCCGTTTTTACCCTCTCCCTCGTCAAACTTCGTCACATAAACATAGACCCCAACTCCAATATGAAGTCACCAAGCTTTTACCCCCCCCCCTCCTAAAAGCCTTGTTTTCTAATTGAAAATTAACCTGTTGCGAATGACATTTTTGTTATTTAAATACGTATTTAGTGTAAGTCTGCACTCTAATATCGTAACACGTTTGAAGCCATAGAAAACGTCATTAAATAAATTTAAAGCAATCAATTATTTAAGTGGACCTTTTTTTAAGTAACCCGTTTTGATGTGACGTCACATTTCTTAAATACCCCCCTCCCCGCTTTCCCATCGTCACACATCATCACAAATGCGTGACCCCTCCTCTCCCCCTAGGCACGTGATATCCTTTATGGAAGGCCCCTAACGAAGTGTGAAGATAAACGCATACAAAAAGGCAATAAAGTAGATTGTTAAATAGATTATTCATAAGATTATTACTCAAATAAATAACCTGAGGAATTATTATCCAATTTATTCTGAAAATCCAGTATGGAAATAGATAACTATTGTTTGTTAATTTGTTTTCCTGCGAGAAGAAACAATCTAACTCACTCGGGTTCCACAATGGAGTTTGCATCACCAAGTATGTTTCCGTAGCCAAGCAGCTTTATGTAAGGCTTTATGTATGGTATCATGGTGCTACCATGTGTTGCTAAAACGCCCTGTCAGATAGTAGAATAGACTGAAGCTTTTTGAACACGGTATGTGTTAAATGTCTCAAATACTAAGATCTTTCTCAATTTATTGATATAATAATACAATTTTATTGAAATGTTAATCTGAAATTGGCTCTCAGCTTGATCTCGACCCTAGGGGACAGAGGTCAAAAGGATTTTATGAAATAAAATTTATAATAAAAATTTAAATAAGGGTCATACTATATTTAATTTATTTTAATTGATGCTCTATTATTTTACCAGCTTTCCCCCGTCTCTTCTGTATACAGCTATGTTACCACTTCAGCCATTCTTATTTCCTCACCTTCTACCCAAATAATTAACCTGCTGTGTTGTCCAAATGTTCTATTGTATTTATTTACCCCTTCCTCAATTCATATGTTACTTATTTATATGTTAATGCCTAAAAAAATACAAATTTTAAAAAACATTAAATTATGTCCAGAGTAGAGCGGGAGCAAAGCTCTAACAAAATAAATAACCAAGCAAAACTTTTCTGAAATCTTGGAGTAAAATTATAGATAATTTTGTACTCCTACATTTTTAAACGAGTAATGCTAGTATTATGCTAGCCATGTCTTTTAAAATATTGAGATTATTTTTGGTGCTAATCTGTCTATTCTACAACACTGAAAACATTTATCAATTTTACCAATCCTACTCTTACAAGGAATTTTAAATATAATTTCCCAAATTAAATAAGTACAAAATTTAACATTTAAGTTATGCATGCATCAATAAGAAAACCGTGGGGTAACGGGTTCGATTGAATACTAATCCAGGAGATCATAAACAAAAACATATAGAAGTAATTTAGTAGATGAACATTTTCAAAAACAAAAAGTTTATGTATATAAAATGTTACAAAAAATATCAAGATTAACTAGCGAAATTTTCAAAATTTCTGTGTATATAAATTTATCCGAAAATAAAATGACACACAATAGCAATATTTTATTTTTAAAAAATTTAAATGTTTTAATTAATAAATATTGTTCACTTAAAATCCAATTAACACAATTTTCTTTTTTCTCAACCGATTTTAAAATGCATACATTTCGATTTCAAGAAAAAAAAATTATTTGCACATTTTAAATTATAGTCGATTGTTTTACAAAATAAATTTATTAAAATAGCATTTTTTAAAAACTTTTTAAATGGTTAAATGGTATGGAAATTTTTTGAACACTTTGCACACAAAAAGGTCTCTAATATTTCTATAAAGAGTAATTTTTAAAAATGCAACAAATTTTAAGTCAAAAAATAAAATTAAAATCATGTAATTAAGTGGTTTAAAATCGAGACTGTCTTGAGAAAAAAAACGCGTTTGCCTCGTGATTTGCATTTGTTTATAACATTAAAGTCAGAACTCACTTTATAAAAACTTACTTCAAATATTGATTAAATTTATGGCAGTAGTTTTTAATGAAGCACGGGTATTTAGCTACTGTTACAATATCAAAGAAAAATGAAAGTGAGCTTTTTCTTTTTTTTCTTTTATCTATACAGACGCTCCTTCTATGCAGAAGATAGTTGCGTCCACAGACCATGACAGATGAGCTGTTGGCAAGTGATGCAGCGTTCACAGGCCACGGCTTTGTGGGTTCCACGCATTACCCAGCCGCCTAACTACATGTAGTGTTAGGTACCCATTCGGAGCGGGGTGACTCAGGTACGCTCTAGGCCCCGAGAACAAACCATTGCCTTCACATGGATTCGAACCCGTGACCATGAAAATAAATTACTAAAAAATATTTCACCTTAATAATCGCACTAGGCGTAGGAGATTACAATTACACACACTAAGATCACACAACGCCAAATTTACTGTCGCGAAGTTAATTTTCTCTCTCTGAAACACATAGACTCTAACATTCAGACAACCAGAATTAGATTTGTTTTTGAAAGCTAAAAATGCTACCAGGTTGACAAGGTTTGTGATTGGTCGTGCTTACAAGGATATTGAACAAAATTTCAGTGAGACTGCAATCAGGCTTATAGATTAGTAGATGAATAACATGCAAACAGGGTATGAGTGAGTCTGACAAAACGTAACAAAACGGGGAACGTTTCGGCAAAGAGCCATCCTCAACGAACAAAAAGTACACACATAAAACGAATATAAAGAAATAAAAAATAAAAACTTAGCTGCGGTGAAATGCAGAGAGTCAATGAGAGCAATAGTAAGAAGAGAGAAGTGTGAGCTTACATAGGAAAGGAGAGAGTGGGTGCGGCCAATCATTTAGGTTGTCAGCGCAAACAAACATTCATCCCATGTGGTGCAATGGTCCCATACGCTTGGATTAGTCTATTCTCCAGACTGACCCTGACGGGTGTGTTTGTGCAAGAGACTATGGCGGGGAAAGACAGGTGTGTCATCGACGCCCATATGGTCACGTCCATTGAAATGTCGGTAGACATGACACTGTTTGTCTGGTGTAATCGCACGTAAATGCTCAGCGATACGGAAGGAGAGTAACCTCCCCTTCTCACCTATGTACTTCAAAGAGTAGCGCTTACACACAATGGTGTAGACCACATTACGGCTGGTGCAAAGAAAGCCATCCCTAATCTTAAATATCCCCTTAGGGAAGACAATCTGGTCCGTCTGGGTAACAAAAGGACACGTCTTACAACAATTTTTCGTTGAGGAAGGCTCTTTGCCGAAACGTTCGCTGATTTGTTACGTTCTGTCAGGCTCACTCATACGCTGTTTACATGTTATTCAAGGATATTGAGTAGTTTATGTGTCAATGACCCTTTAATATACAGTTAAATGAATACGTCCAAAATTACCTTGTAAAATAAAATTTAACATTAAAAAGCCTTCATTGTCTTTAGTACAATTATAAAATACTAGGGCTGCGGAAATTGATTAAATTCTCGATTAATCATTAAAAAAAATTATCGATTAAATTTCGATTAAAATATAACAATTCTATTAAAATTTAAGAATATATTTATATATTTTTTCTTCAATTTATTAAAAAAATAATTAACTATAGATCTAAATGATTAATAATAATTTATATATTTTTTAACGTACACAATTCTCCCACGTATTATTATAATTTATTAATTTATGTAAAAGTGCATATGTAAACAAAAATGGCGACTAATGACAGCTTCAGCATAGTTAAATTTAAGAATATAAACGGATAGTTGAGCAAATATTTTGTTTTTAAGCTAACTGCGGATGGCAAAGTAGAAAATGGTGAAAAAGTTTACTGTGTTCACTGAAGTAAACAATTCGCCTTTAGGGGATTAAATACATCACTGAGGTACCACCTTCAGCACAACCAAATTAGACAGGGGAAATAACTCAATAAAACAAAAAAGGTCAATTACTTGTTTTTTTACGTCCCTTGAGATGTTCAGTTTAATGACGTCATAAATGTTATTTTTTGGCTTTAATCGAAATTAAGTATTAATTCATGAAATTAATCCTTAATTTCTCAAAAGTTAACGATTCAATTTAAATTAATCGTTACCAGCCCTATAAAATATCCTTGGTCTAAAAACAAAACTAAGACCACCTTTGATTAGTCTCCCACTCCCAATCTCAGACAAGGAAAACAATTTCTCTTAAAGTAAACATACCTCTTAAAGAATGACATAACATTACTCAAGACGAACTGGTCATGGCAAGGCAATCAAACGAAGCAATGACATGTATTGTGCTATAGAGAGAAACATTTAACCAAGCACTGACCACTAGATTTTCTGGTAAGCTGCCCCAGTACTTTCTTTTTTCGTCTTTTACTTGTTGCCAGAATAAGATGACTGATGTGTTGTAAGGTTCTCTCTTATCGTGATACTCGGCAAGAGCCTGGGATATTTGTATGGAATAAAGAAATTATTTTTTTTAAAGGAAAAGGAAAAGTCTAGAAGTGAACATCGTAAAGAAATTTACGTTTTAAAATCTGAATTTACAGAGATTTTTTAATGCTATAACTGTTACAACTAGTTTTCAACAAGGCAAGTCGCCAGAAACATTAGGGCCCCAGACACGTGGGTAGGCGTGGTCCCATTTTGATTTCTAGACGCCCATCAGCATATGAAAATCAAGCGTGAAGGGAACACTTCTGGCAGGGCCCTTGACCAGAGTTTCGTTTGTTACCAAATTTCTCACTCACAGGCATGGGGGAGAAGCGTAACTGGATTATCCGCGCCCTTGGATAATTCATTTTGGCGCCCTTGATGCAATAGGGAAAATACTAAATTATACAGGATAAATTGATTAATGAAGTATTAGCCCTCGGCGCCCTCGGCAACTGCCCCGATGCCAAGTCCTTGTTTCGCCTCTGCTCTCAGGTGATGGGCCTGACCTAATGACTAACATCTGATTGTTTTTAAAATGGTCAACATTGTGACGAGTTGCCTAGAGATGTGATGTCGTGAGACGTATATACTTAATATTAGTTTTTGCTACAAGTAAAAGATTTCGTTACTCATTTGAAAAGATTAAGTTTGTATTTTTAATACCGTAATTATGACAACAGACAGGTGTGACTGATTTAGTTATTAGTAGACATGTTGTCAGAAATAATGTTGCCAAGATTTCCAGTTCTGTGTAATTTATTATTGCAAAAGAGGAGTGCTTTGATCTTGTCATCATTCAGCTTTGGCTTGCTGAAAGACTTGATCTCAGCAATGCACTCCGCAAGGCTTCAATAGTGGAGTCAGTGATAGAGGGATGAGTGTGAGTGTATAGCTGCATGCCATCTGCGAATGATTGGCATTTAACTGCATTCGTTTCGAGAAGCATAAGAGGTGGTTTGGTGTACAGTATTAAAAGTACCGGACCCAAAAAAACGGAGCCCCGAGGCACACCATACACCAATTCAGCTCTATGAGAGAGATAGCCATCCACTGACACAGCCTGTGATCGGTTAGAGAGTTAGGATCGAAACCGAGAGAGTACTAAGTCAGAAATTTCAATGCCATCTTGCACGGTTCTTATAAGTGTTTGATGGTCAACGGTCACTTTTGACCTCATTTTCTGTAAGACGCTGAAACATGTCAAAGGTTAAACTCACAACAAAAGATGGAGATGAAATAGTAGTTAAAATAAGAATAAATTAATAATTTTAAAAAAATAATAAGATGGCACTTAGCGATGTTGAAACAAATTTTATCAATTAGCAATAGAAAACGTTATATAAAATTACAATCACAATGTGAATGAAACTTCTTCCCAAATTGGGACATAGGAAATCATATTAAAATTGAATCGTTTAAATAATTTAATTTACATTGATTGCCAGCTGAAGTTGGTCGTCTGTAGGTTTGGGGGCAGATCCATACTGGACGGCCTCCAGGAGGATCGATGTGACCCAGGCCGTAACAAACATGTTGTTGTCGAAGATGTTAACCAACCGGAGTAACACGGCCGCTTCTTCAGAACCGTGAACATTAAACTTAATTTCACTTTTGTAAAGGCCTTTAGTCTCTCGCCATTGCATGTCCGGTATCAAGGGAACATCCTCTAGTACCTGTGATAAATGTTGGATTGTATTATCCCTGGGAGAATGAACGTTACTGAAGTTCCCTTTGTAGGTTAGAGTTGTAAGAAATAACAGTCAATATAATTCAGGAATTATGATTGATAAAAAAGGTATTCACAGTAGCCTATGTGCATGATTTAAAAATTAAAAGGTTGCACTATATTTGCTTAAAATATTTTTTCGACCTTTAATTTTTTAATTAATTTTTTAAACATAATTTATTATTAAAATGTTTTGGAGGTCCCTGAGTTTATGAGACGTAAGCGCGAGCAGAAATGTGTCAACTGTTAAGAGTAACAAAAAAAAAGAAACAAATAAATTCAAAATATTTCATTCATGGAAAGGAACTAACCCAAACTAAAGATGCAAAATACTTAGGAGTCATAATAAATCAGAAATTATCATGGAATCCCCATGTCAATGAAGTTATTAAAAAATCAAACAAAACCTTAGGCTTTATAAAAAGAAACCTTTACAAATGTAATAAAGATATAAAACTAAAATGCTATCTCACTTTGGTGAGACCTGTACTAGAATATGCATCTTCTGTATGGGACCCATCCACCAAAGAAAACATTGATAAACTAGAACAAATCCAAAAAAGAGCTGCCAGATTTATCACTGGAGAATATTCAAAACTGACTAGAATAACACCATTAGTTAAATCGTTAAACCTTGAAACACTAGAGGATAGAAGGACCAAGAGCAAAGTAGTAATCATACATAAAGCAATTAACTCTAATTTAGAAATACAACACAAAGATAACTTAATACAACCCTCAGATAGACATAAGGATAAAACACCTTTCTTATTCCGTATGCGAGAACAAACTCATACAAATTTTCGTTCTTCCCGTCCGGAATTTGGGCATGGAATGGGTTGCCTGAAGAAACCAGGAAAGCCAACACTTTATCAACATTTAAAACCCTAATAAGAATGCATGACTAAACACAAACCATAGATAAGCGTAGGATGCAATAATCTTCTGTATAGAAGGAGCGTCTGAAACAGATAAGATAAGATAAGATTGGAAGTAACTGGGTGGAAGTGGGATTATATATTATTATGTTTACGTTGCAACTTCAGTAAGTCAATGGGGGGAAACATTATTTCATTTTAACAAAATCAACTTAACTGGGTGAGCTTATTACGTTCTCATTAAAATAAACTTTATGAATTAAAATTCATAAAGGTTATTTGTAAATTCATTATTTTAAAAAATCATTTTTTCGTACTCTTGAATTTAGTATTGTGGTGAACTACACAGAAATTCATTTTCACATTTTAAAAAATATAGGCCAATACTGCCTAGGCGTCTCCGGAGATTTTTGGCACTTATGCCTGCATAACAATAAATTAGTTATTATTAGTTAATGATTTTTATATTTAAATAATGACATTTAATTTCTTGTTACATGTTTTATTCTAACTTTCGTCCGAATCATTTATTTTATATCAGCATTAGGCCGCAATCTAATGGAACTTCAATTGCAATGAATGAGTTCCTATGTTGACTGGACTCAGTGCCACAGAGATTTAATCAGGAAACAAAAGTATTGTGCAAATAAAAAAGAAAGTGCTAAACAGTTAAACAGAATAAAGTTAGAATTTAGAATGCACAGTAGCAGATTCATTTAAAGACCAAACGAAAACCGTGTCTTAAAATCATGTTAACTATTCCAGAGATGGCATAAAATTTATTAATTTCTGAAATTTCACAAATCAAACTAAGATTATATTTATTTTATTAATTATTCTAACGAAAAATAATAATAAATAACATAACTTATTAAAGAACAAAAGACTGCAATCAAACGTTTTTGTTTTCAATTAAGAAAGTCGTTTTTATGAAATGGATTATTATTTTTTTAAAAGTTGTAAACATTAATCTAAATATTTTTAAAAATATCTTTTACTTGCTCGTTTGACGTCATCTGGAACATCTGATCAATGAATTCTGTATAACTATAACCTGGAATATGTTCTATTCCCATGACGTTATTTATGACCAACACAAAAATAAGCATATGACAACATAACTTTATCGCCATTTCTTGTTTAACTCTATTGTATAAAAATTTATATTTAATTGTCCAAGTCAGGGAAAGATGACTTACAATTTTTAACACCATATATATAATGTCTATGGGTTTTTAATCGAACCTAGCTCCACAACACACACATCCTACAAAACATTCACACAAACACACACACTTTTTCACATTTCAATGCTGAAAATTTAACCACAACACGTACAAATATGAATATTAATTTAAGTACCGTATTAATTTCATTAGTTTGAATACAACATTTGGTCAATGACTTTTTTCTTGTCGTGCTGGCTTACCGCATTACGAAAGTTCTCATATCAAAAAAAATTATAATTAGAAGCTTTCGGAATTATTTATGAACAAAGATAAATTATTAAGTTCTCATAAACTATAAACACTACTAATCAACACACAAAACACTTTTACAAAGTACAAAACTCACACAACAGAGGAGAAGTACATGATGTACCAAGAATTTCTTACGTTTTGGGAAAGTTGTGACCGTGCTTTTAAATGCTTACCGTTTCTTAACCTTTCATTTAAATGACCAAGTTTTCCATATACATGTACTTTGGTACAGGATACAACATTTTTTTTGTTTTGAAAAAAGATTTAATTTTCAGGCTGATTTTTTTCTCTTCATTTTGCTTTACCAGTGTTCCGCTTGCCCGAATACATAAATGATGACTGTTAATGCTGATAATATACAAAGGAAAGAGCTGAAATAATTAGCTGACCTGCATGCACTTGTTATGTGTTAGGTAAACCGACTGATTAAATTCGATCTTTTAAATATCCATTAAACTTAATACTACATATATTCAATTAGTTACATTTTTTCCCCCAAATATACATATGTATGTAATATAGTATTACATTTAGTCAAAGCTGATACGTTTAGTCGTTTAATTCAGTAGTTATCTATACAAAAATGTAAACCCATTCAACGGAAGCTTTATAAGAGATAAAAAAAAACGTATGAGGCATTGACGCGATATACTTTGAATATATAAGGTTACCTTTATCTAATCCCATAATAATGGCTTGTGCATCAATATCAAGCTAACTGAATACCACAAAACTAGTTGGACCCATTAGACCACGTGCTCACCACCCCCATGAGTTGGATCACCTAGACCACATTCACACCACCACGAGTTGGACCCATTAAACCACATTAAAAACCAGGAGTTTGACCCACTAGACCACAATTCCTCCACCACGAGTTGAACTCATTAGACCACATTCACACCACCACGAGTTGGACCCACTAGACCACATTCACACCACCACGAGTTGGACCCACTAGACCACATGGTCACCACCACGAATTGGACCCATTAGACCACATTCACACCACCACGAGTTGGACCCACTAGACCACATTCACACCACCACGAGTTGGACCCACTAGACCACATTCACACCACCACGAGTTGGACCCACTAGACCACATGGTCACCACCACGAATTGGACCCATTAGACCACATTCACACCACAACGAGTTGAACTCATTAGACCACATTCACACCACCACGAGTTGGATCCATTAGACCACATTCACACCACCACGAGTTGGGTCCATTAGACCACATTCACACCACCACGAGTTGGATCCATTAGACCACATTCACACGACCACGAGTTGGACCAACTAGACCACATGCACGCCACCACGAGTTGGAACAACTAGACCCCATGCACACAACTATGATTTGGACCCACTGGACTACATGCACACCATCCAGAGTTGGACCCACTAGAGCACGTGGATGGACTAAGAACCTTATAGCCATCATTAAATCATTGTCGGTTTAACTTTTATTGAACTCGCTCTTATTACCATGATATCTATTTTATCTATAGGCTAGTTGGTGTTTGTTTGTGGATATTCGTCACTTTTCAACTATTATTTACACAATCACGGAAAGTACCAAATAAATGACAGGGACTAATTTGTCAGGAATTTTACTTTTAACCTGCAGATGGTTTTAGTTTAGTTTTTGTAATTGTCCCTTTTGCCTGATAGCTGTAAATAAAACAAGAAATAAAAACTCGAATGAGTATTTAAACGCAATTTCCAATAAGGAATTTACGATTTTTTCTCAAGGGAAATCATTCTAGATTACATTAAAAGTCGATTCAAATAAGTAATTCTGAAAGCTAAAAACAATAATAATAATAAATTGATAATTATTATAGCGTTGTATCCCAGCAAGGAGCCGGGCTCGGAGTACTTTAGATGGAGATAATAACACACATAATCACACATATAATAATTAAATAAATATTCTTATCATAATAACCACATTAATGACAGTACGTTACAGATAAGCTACGTTAATAATTAAAAAGGAAATGAGTGTCCTGTAACTTTCATAACTGTGTGGAAAAGATGAGTCTTAAGTGCAGTCTTGAAGGACTTGGTAGATGAAATACTCCGGATTTGTAATGGTAGAGAATTCCATTGTTTGGCTGCACAAAAAGAGAATGACCTTTCGCCACATGTTTTAGTTCGTGTCTTAGGAACACAGAGAATACGCGTGTCTGACGAAGAGCGTAGCTGAGGCCTTGGTGAGTAGACCGACAGAAGCTCCGTAAGATATGAAGGGCATGAGTCAGAAAAGAAGTTGTGACAGAGAACGGCCAGTTTGTAATCAATTCGGGCTTTTATAGGTAGCCAATTTTTTTTGCCTTTAGAACTAATCTGGTAGCTAAATTCTGAGTTTTCTGTAGTTTTTCAATGCATTGTTTTGGCGCACCTGGCAGAAGAGAATTGCAGTAAACCACACGAGCAAGTACAAGAGCACAGACTAGAGTTTTTGTTGCACTAACTGTTAAGTAATGACGGATTGAACTGATCTGACGAATGGCAGTGTAGGCAGAGCGACAGATGTGATTGATGAAGTTGTTGGTAGACATATTGTCAGAAATAATGTAGCCAAGATTCCTAGTCGATGTTTTGAACAGTATATCAGAACTAGCCACCTGAATAGAATTCGGAAGAGACAAAGTACTGCGTGATTTATTGTTGCAGAATAGGAGTGTTCTGTCTTGTCATCATTCAGCTCGAGTTTGCTGAAAGTCATCCAAGAATTAACCTCACCAACGTACTCTTGCATCAATTTGACAGTGGAGTCAATATCAGATGGATCAGTGTGAGTGTAAAGCTGAGTATCATCTGCATATGTTTGGCTTTTAACTGAATGCTTTTCGAGCAGTAGAAGTAGTGGCCTTGTATACAGTACGAAAAGTACCGGACCCAAAACGGAGCCCTGGGGCACACCATAAACCAAGTCAGCCCTGTGAGAGATACAGCCATCTACTGATACCACCTGTGATCTGTTTGATAAGTATGATTGAAAACAAGCCAGGACTGAGCCAGAAAGTCCAAAATAATTTTGCAGGGTTTTTAGCAATGTTTGATGGGTAACGGTGTCAAAATAAGCACTAAGATCTAAGAGAACCAATATAGAGATTTTCCCACTGTCTAGTGCGAGTAGGGGTTCATTTGTTACCTTTAACAGGGTGGTCTCTGTGCTGCGAGAAGGTCTGTAGGCCGACTTATTGGGACTTAGAAGAGTGTTGTCGTTAAGATAAGACAAAAGTTGTTTTAAGACAAGTATTTCAATGGCCTTAGGTACATATGAAATATTAGACACAGGTCGATAGTTGTTTAAATTGTTTTGATCCAACCCTTGCTTTTTCAGCAAGGGATTTATTACAGCAGATTTACATAAGGTTGGAAAAGTACCTGATGTTAGACTCTCATTTACTATATGTGTTATTGTTGGCACAATGTGACTTCATATCCCCTCACGCTAGCTACATCACACCAAGAATGTGTCAAAATAATGCGCACCATGCAACAATCTGACATAAGCATTCACAAAGCGTGAAAACCCCCTTAACTATCATTATAGATTTCATTAAAAGTCATTTCAAATCAATAACTTTGAAATTAAACAAAACAAGTGCTTTAAAAATTTGCTTCTAAATTTACGGGAGTCGAACGAAAAGAGATTTTTTCAAAAATTCCTTCTTGAACATTGTTCTAAATATTATTAGCTATTGTTTCACGTTTGTTTCAACCCGGTAGATGTTATGGTTAGCGAGAAATTGACAAAATACTTATAATTTTTCGTTTTTTTTTAGATTTTCCATGAAATTCAGTAGACCATTTCGGTTTTTTTGTTGTTGGCCGTTTCACATCCTTGGGACCGCCTTGGCATATTTGCAAAAGACCCGGACCCTCTATCTGGTATGGTTCAGGAGGAGTTGCATTGTCAAGCTTGACAGACATTTCAAATCTATAAACGAAAGTAAAAAATGCCCACTTCTCGTGATGCTATCAAGCTGAAATTTTGCACATAGACTCGTGTCTAATGTCACCTAACAATGCATCGTATCAAAATGTCAGATCGATCGAATGTACCTTAATTGAATTAATAGATTTTTTGTTTATCTCTATATAACTCTTTGTAGTGATCTGATATTGTTTACATCCACATGCCACTGGAGTTCAGTCCAGCCATCGATGACCACCCTCCCCCCGTTTTTAGTCAAGGGGAGTTCAGTCACGTTGAGTCTGTAAATGTTTGTGGCGCGGTGCGTATTATATTACACACTAGCAGAACCGTCGTGCGTTGCAACGATCTCAGTAAAAAAGGAATACATACTGCACATAAAAGCGTGGGGTGCCCATCACAACTCATTTCTCTTTGCAACTATTCTTTTGCTTAATATAGATAAATATTTCTAATTAATATTAAAAAAGCAAGTATATTATTAAAGTAGTGAAACTTTTAATGTTTATTAATATTAATATTGATACAAATTTGTATTTACAGTCTTGCACATGATAGAAAGTTGTGATGAGCGCCCCACTCTTTTATGTGCAGTGGATATGTTCAAGGATTTCACTTGTTATCATAGAAAATTTTTATTTTCTTCTTTTAAATGCACTTTCTATAGGTAAATAAAAGCGTGTCCTTTTAAAAAAAAGATTTTTAAAAATATTTTATTTTCTTCTTTTTAGTGATAGTGTTAATTAAACAACCCGTAAAAACAAAGTTTTGACTATATATCCCTTTTATATGAGACAGAACTAAAAGTAATGTTAATGTTCAATGCGCGACAAACATTAACAGACTGAAACGGACTGACCTCCCCTTGATGTACAACACGGGAATTTGGTAATCGAGGGCTGGAGTGAGCCGTGGAGGTCAACTCTAGCATTTTCTTTTATAATTCTATCCATGGATAAAAACAATTCTCGTTGCACTTATTGTTCTAAAGATTGAACCACGTCTTCTGAATTTTCCCCACTCTTATTTTTTCTCCTTCTAACTCTGCGTTCGGTTGATATCTCCTATTCTCTATAACAGCGTTCTGTATTAGCACATCTCTTTGTTCCATGAAATGGGTTTGTATTAATTTTTAAAAAATAGATGGGTTCCCAAAAATTGAGATAACATAAAAATGAAAAAGATTGCATTGAATAAACTAAAGTTCCGCAGCAACTGATCTCATTTTACTAGTTACTTCTTCAGATGTCAATTTTTCCAAGACGCTTGAAATTTTTTGGAATTATTTATGCCTACTGTGGTGTTTATTAACGGAGAAATTTGAATACTTTCATATTCTTGTCATAATTTAAATTATTTACACATTACTTTAATTGGATAGTCGTAACATTTTTAATGAATAACCGTATTTTAATTTTTAAAAAAGCAAAAATTATTTGTGCTAATTTAATGCAATACAAACAAAATAAATTTAATTTTTAAACAGTAAACTGAAACAGTAAAATAAATTACTACTTGCAAGTTAAACACAATATTTGAACCACCATGCCATGTAGGTTCTTGTTCACGCATGATTCTGCTCATGTGGACATTCCACACAAAAACGGTTTTGCGTTAGTTATAACAACCACTATGTAGTCAAACAAATATTGAGCGAATCCGTTAATTAAGACTCGAAATTAAGAATATTTGTGTTTCACCTTGGTTTTTTCCCCCTTCAAAAGAAAAAGGGCAGTTGTCGGAAATGGCTTTACTTTTCAAATGCCCAGAAATGCCGCCCCAAAATGTTTGCCGCCTGGGGCGGACCGCCCCCACCGCCCCCTAGCTACGCCACTGGACATAACTAAAAGTAGTGATTATGTTTAAACGCGACATTTACAGACTGAAACAAAAAAGAATTATCTCCACTGGTTTTAAAAACTGGGCGCAGGGACGGTAGGGGGTGTGAACATCGACGGTCAGCGTCAACGCGTGAACTGAACTGGCCCGTGAATAAATTATAAACAAATAGTGGGTTCGGATGTCCGATTAAACTTACAAAGTAAGTAAATATAAGAATAGTAAAAAGGAATAACATTAAAGGTCAGTTTCAGTCTGTAAATGTTTGTCGTGTTTGAAAATAATCAATACTTTTAGTTATGTCTCATATATAAGGGATTTAGAGTTTAAAAAAATGTTTCATTCTATGCAGGTTTTTAAATTCAAATGTTTAGGTTCATTATGCTATTTATAATGCCATAAATTGTCTCATAATTAGATAAATACATGTTTCATATGTATGTTTCTGACCGACTGTAAGTCGCATTCTCAAGAGTAAGCACATCACACAATTTAGTTACATTATAACCCGAAGATCAAACAGAAATTGTCGCATAAACTTATCTTATCTTATCTTATCTTATCTGTTTACAGACGCTCCTTCTATACAGAAGATTATTGCGTCCTACGCTTATCTATGGTTTGTGTTTAGTCCTGCATTTTTATTAGAGATTTAAATGTTGATAAAGTGTTGGTTTTCCTGGATTCTTCAGGCAACCCATTCCACGCCCGAATTCCGGACGGACTTAAACACTTAAAAAATAATTATTGGCATATTATCAACTACTTAATAAAACTTTTGAGGCAATATATATATATATATATACTAGTAACAAAGCCCGCCCAAGGACGGGAATAAGTGTAGGGTGACCTGTGAAGTTCATGGACGCTATGTTTTGGTAGTTTTTATGCTGAAGCGTTTGCAGGACATTGTCGTCGCAAGGCAAGGGATGTGGACAACAACAACAACAGCAACAACAACAAAAACAACAAAAGCAACAAAAGCAACAACAACAACAAAACAACAACAACAAAAAACAACAACAATAAAACAACAACAAAACAACAACAGCAACAACAACAAAACAAAAACAACAAAACAACAGCAACAACAACAAAGCAACAACAACAAAACAACAACAATAACAACAACCACAAAACAACAACAACAAAACAACACCAACAAAACAACAACACCAATAACAGCAACAAAAAACAAACAACACTTAAAACTCTTGCCACTACCCCCAGGACCATCAAGGAAAACGTATTTAACAGAATTGTCATTGGAATAAGCGGCAGGCATCACTTCAAGAAGGGAACAACATACTGAATTATAACAAAAAAAACTGCACCAAAAATAACTAGTTTTGAACCTCCGCGTAATATGATAATTTTTCTCCGCTAGTGATTTGCTGTAGGAGTCATATGTGTTTGAGGGACCAATCGCTATAGATGACGGGACAGAACGGACAGAACATTGCCTTTTATTTTATATATATATATATATATATATATATATATATATATATATATATATATATACAAATATATAATTTTAACCATATTGATACACAAATAGGCATTGTGTCGCGTCTGATAATTCTTTTTTTTTAATGAAAAGTCTTCGTTGTATTATATATAGGACGCATTTTAAAATTGTATTTCAGTCATCGCCGCACCACAAAGCACATGTACCGATGTATTCAATATGCAATTTTACTTAGGTAAAGTCGTGAAAGAAAATCTTATTTATGCGATAGGCTTATTAAAAATTGTCTTCAATTCTATGACACTTCCTATTAATAACATGCATTACTTAAATGTTTATGTAAATGGATCTGAGAAGAATGCATAGAAATATAAAATTCAAAGTTAAAAATAGATTTTAAAATCGCTTTCATTTCAAATTAAGAAAACAGTGAAATTTATATATATACTTGATTAAATATTTATTTGTAACTGTTTCACTAGCAAAGAACACGTTGTTACCTATATGTAACAGAATTGGTAGTAAAGCCAAACTATTTTATCCAAGTGACACGCCACTTGACCTCGATCCCAACAATTACGGATACCATACCAACAATGAATGGTTAAGTTTCTCCTAACACCGATAGACCTTCAATTTGCTCATTTCAGTCATGGTTCTTGCTGTTATTATTCCAGATGTTTCTTGGAGTTAGAAATCTTAGAGTAGAGTTGCATAATTTGCCGCGCATTAGATGTCCACAAGATAATTATTAAATTTTTGAAAAATGAGATCATTTGACACATTATTTAATTTTTAAAAAGCTAGTATATATACATGGATGTCTCTGAGGGCTGAACGGTAGCTTTTTTGATCAACTACTTTGTGAGAGTGTGCAGACATAGGTTATGTGCGATCACCAAGTACTTTTAAGTACACCCATTTATTTTCTATCTGTTGATGTCGGTCCGAAGCGTAGTTAGGATATTTTGTCAAACGGCGACAACTATAAATTTGTCCTCCAACCCCCCAGTTTAAGTAATATATTACCCTTGTTCACTTGTTTAAAATCGACTTTATACTTTGACGGTATTGTACCTTGGCACCCAGGAACTTTTGTGTTAGTTGATTAAATTTTATATCTCACAATAAATCACACAATCGATCACAATAAATATCAATAAAAATTCTGAGTTCTGACTCCCCCTGTGTGACTACTTAGTTTGTGACTTTAAAAAAATATTTTCTGCTTTTTTTATGCGAGATTCTACATTCCTCTCTGCAGCTGGGCCTCATCTTTTTTTTAAAAAGTATTTTTGTTCATTTTATAAACATAAATTTTTTCTCTTTAGGTCAACGCTCCTCAATTCAAAAACATAATAAAACTCATTTACCAGTCTTGTGTTGTTGCTAGCGGGCTAAACTATAAGGGTTGTGACACAATAGTAATAATACGACTAATATTTTTATGGGAGGCGTTATACGGAGATATCTAAAACTACAACCTTAAAAAAAAAGGGTTAATCGAAACTCGAACCTCCACTTGTCACTTACAGTTCAAGAAACTAATGCCCTAACCCTGAGACCTGAGACCACAGAAGCTCATGAATGGTATGAATTTTTAAAAATATTATATCAAATTGGCAAGTAGTCACATGACCAGCCAAAAAATTTGCGTATGACGCTAAGAATCGTGGGAAATATCTGTCTATAATGCCCAGCGTTATACGGAGATATCTCCGAATAATCACTTCGTATTTTTATAGCGAAAAATTACACCCCCCCCCCGCCTTTTCATACCCAACACTAAATTTTAATAATTTGAGGTTAAACTAAACTCATTATACATCAAGCATAAACTATATCCCTAGCACATCCACAACATTCGTTTAATTTACCTTTATAACGAGGTGGGGAGGTGGAATTTTGTGACATTGACTCAGGAGTCAGGTAGAGACAAATTTAATTGTCGGGTAAAAAAAGCAATGGTGAAATACTAAAGGAGGAGACAGCATGTTGGCTTTGAGAGTATACTAATACTAGGAGCAGCATATTGTACTCGAAGATCGATTTATAATCAACAGACGAAAAAGGGAAGGTTATGAAAACTAATATCTGCACTTGTCAGAAACGCAAGGATTAATGATGGACTGATCATACGCTCGAAGTGATTACATTTGACATCGAAACACGAGACGTCTGAAGTATATTTAGTATAGAATTGAGAAAGAAAAGCTTCTTAATGGGAATTGCAATGTTCAGTATTGTTTTTATTTTCTCGTCACTTAAAAATCACTTAATATTTTGTAAAATAGTAAATCAACACCAATAGCCATAGCCACACGAGGATTAAAATTTTAAGAACATGGGTTGTTGTTGAAATTTTACCATCAATCGGTGCATTCAGTAGGCAATTATGTAGATCTTAAATGATACAAAGCTACGTGTCTTTGCTGCGTCACTCCATAATGCCCTCCCTTTACAAGTTACATTAATACGTTGTTTATTTGTTGTGCTGTGGCATTGTGACCTAATTACTGAGTCCAATTTGGCTGCCTATTTCTTTTTATCTTATTCATTTAATCGAAGCAGTACTGGATTTAACTATAAGCTAAACAAGCTATAGCTTAGAGCCCCAACCCTCTTTGGGGCCCTCAAAAATTGTTCGAGTGAGCAATTGTCATATACACTTAAATATGTTGTGATTGGAGCAAGAGAGAGAATATTTAACAATTAATATTATTCCTAAATCCCTAAAACATTTTTTTCCAGAGATTAAATTATAAGCCTTTGTAAATTGTGCCCTTTAAAAGAGGTTTTGTCTCTTTTTACCAGAGTCTGCATTTTAAAATTTGTTATGAAAAAAAATTATTTTCAGTTTTAAAAAAATCACTATCTGTTCTATACACTTATAAATCCGAAAATCATATTTGGCCCTGACATAGAATATCTGAACTTATAAAGGGCCCCAATATCTCACATAGCTTAGGGCCTCATCAAGTCTAAATCCGGCCGGCCCTGAATCGAAGCAGGTCAGCTATTTTTTAAAAAACAATTTTTATGTTTATTTAAATTTTTTTGTATACGAGCAGACAACATAATAGTGCTACTGTTCTCTCTTGTTCTGCCCTGGAAAAAGCTGGTGTGTGTGTGGGGGGGGGGTGTGAAATGTAAGTTTACATGTAATTTAGCATTCTTCTTTTTTTCACAACCTTTATTTTTACGATGTTGTTTTGCGATATTTGTCTTATGCATCAGCACAGACAACGGTTGTGGAGAACTATTTCTATCTAATCGTTCCAAGCAGTTGTGATTTGAACGATATTTTCTCCAAATTTAAAAAAGATTTTTTTAAAAAATCTTGCGAATACAGAAAGAAGTTAGATTAATAAGGTAACACTGTTATTAAAGTTATACGTTATAAGTAATAATAGCGGTAAGTGCTGATATTTATTATTGCCATGCCAACAATTGAATTGTATCAACAAAGGACATCTTTCTTTTCTTGCGTAATAGATACAAAATATTTTATGTGAGCCATTGAAATTGATGACAGACATCTTTCTGTCTTATATATTAATCTAAATTTGAAGAAGAGAAATGAAGATTGACTTTTTGAAGACAACGTTTACGCGGAAAAAATGTGTGTTTTTTTTGTGTTGAAAACAATCAATTCGCCACCCCCACCCCCCCCCTTTCGGACTTTTCCCCGTTTGAACAACTTTCTTTTTAAAGGACATGGATATGACTCATGACAACTGAGCTATACACTAATCGTAAATTATACCTATTATATTATTTTACACGTTTACAGTTCGTTCATAAAATTGTGGAGAATAGGAAATTATTTCTTTACAAGTTCGTCAAACATTCGAGAACTGAGCAATTAAAGTGTCAAATTTCATTTATAATTGGATAATACCTCCTTAATGTTGGGCATGTTTTTTTCACTGCAAGTAGTTCAAGATATATATATATATATATATATATATATATATATCACAGTGTGCTGAAAAAATGACCAACATTTTTTACCCTTCCAAAAATTCATGAAAGATGTGCTGTCATGTTTGTAGCACAACTTAAAGACATGTCAACATATTTTACCACATGCACAGTTGCGTATTGAATACTACAATACAAATTATTGAAAATTTTTACTTTGAAATTAATTTTAAAATTATTATTAATTTTTCTGCTTCAATTCAATAACTTCTAGATTGTTCAACGAGCCACCAAAACTTGCTCTCAAACGTCCAGTTGCTGATCATGAGTATATAGAGTGGCGATCCATGTTGGGTTAGTTACTGCGTAGTCAATGGCTTTAAGGAATGTTGGAGCTTATGAGAATGTAGGTGTAGTTCAGAGATGAGCACAGCAGTATAGGTTGGTACGAGGTAAGCAATTAAGTAGTTTAAGTAGATTAAGTCAAGGATCGGCCATATAAAATGTTTGTTTTGGGGAAATCCTCGAGGAAACAAATTAAAGTTCAGTGGAGGTAATATAATGGATAAGATCCCAGGAATCCATGAATTGAGTTATGTGTGGATTTGGTTGTAATGTAACCAATGAGAAACCACATGGGAACGATAATTAAAGCAGGTGAGGGAAGAGAATATTAGGCTCAAGGTCAACAACCAGATATAACAAAGACCTGAATATAGATAGATGGATAAGTGGATAGAAGGATAAGTGGATAGAAGGATGAGCTTTTGGTTGGATGGATTAATGGATGGACTGGTGGATAAATGCATTGGTTCGTGGTCGGATAAATAGACCGATGGATGTACAATGAGAGACATTAATTTTAGAGTACTTAAATATTCAAATGAAACCTCAAAAAAATGTATGTATATTTTAATTCCTTTTCGTGGGTAAGACCACAAGCAAATAACTTTACGTTATGCCAGAAATAGACAATCTGAGTTTGAGGATTTTTTTTTAAATTTATGGTGAGTGTCTTTTTTTTTCTTCCTCTCATCATTTAAATTTAAGCCACAATGTTCCTGAACGAGACACAGCCAGCAGACTTGAGACGTAAGTGACGGCATCTGACGACCAGAAACCGAAGTTAGACGTTGGACTGTTAAAACCTTCAAACGTCGAGTGAATGGGGAATCGAAGTGCCCTCTCTCTTAGTATGGCGTCTTATTCTTCTTTTGGAATGTAACATTTGACACCATACGTGGACATTGTGTCGGGCAAATTAAACCAATCGCTGACCGTCTTGCCAGTTAGATCCTCAAAGAAGTTGGATAGTAGAAGGGAACGTCCTGTAAAAGTAAGGAAGAAGCGACGGGATTAACTTTGATAATTCGAAAACTTTAGAATAAATTTAAATTGAATGACTGGAGCTGGGAAAATTGTTTTTGTGGGTTTGGAGTATAACAAGATATCAGACATTTGAGGTTTAAAAACAATATTTTGAATCAACATTATGAATTGGATGAATATACAGAAATTATAAATTAGAGATCTTATAACACACTACAAGAAGCAAAACATTTGTATCCTAAACCACATCAACATGTGTATTTAATTTTTAAGTATTTCTGAATCAATTTGACAGAATTTTTTTCACTTTAAATCTTGTACTGTAAACTTTACTTTCAACTTGAAGATTGATGTCCTTATATTAGTTTTGAACTTTACCGTAAAAAATCGCTATTTGATTTTATATTCGATATTCTTATTGGACTGCCAGGTCTATCGTTAGAACCAAATATGTTTTAGTAGCTGCTTTCTTCGTGCGTTGGTTTATCAGCTTTCGTTTTCTTATGGCCTAATTTCAAATTATTTTACGTGGATTTTATTTTATTTTTTACAGAAAACGAGTTCATCTAATGAGTTTGAGACCTTCCAAGAATGGAGCCTGAATAATGAGATCTCAATATAAAATTTTTGGGGCTAGATCCAACTGAACATGGCGAAGCTTATGGTTAAACGTATATATTTACCATCCCTTAAATCGAGGTAAACGTAATTTATAGCCCATGGATACATTTTTAAAAACCATTAATCTCTAATGTATTATTGAGAGTGTATGTATGCATGTATTGATAGCATGTTTAGAAAAATGTTGTTTTGATGTTTTTTTATCATTCTATGTAGAAATGCATGCGGAACGAAACACCTACAAAATTACAAATGTTCACCTATAAAATACATGGTATGATTTATAATTGTGAATGGCTTTCGTTTGATGCGGATAATTACAGCTGCTTGATACGATTGATAAGATAACAAAAATGTTATGTCTAAAAAATAGAATACTGACATTGACATCTTTCACTGGGACGGAGAAAAAGGCGTTCCAAGGGTCATAACTCCTATCTAGCGAGTGCTCTAAAAGCCATGATACACAACCGGATACGGCGTCTTTGACTGAATCTGGAACACCTAGTTATAAGAAATGAACATTTTGGAAGAAAGCAAAAGGGACCTGATTAGAAATATTTATTCTTACAGTTAATTTCTATTTTTAAAAATTTTGTCTTGGAAATGTGACAAAGAATAGCACATAGTAGAAATGTGTACACGCATGAAATTATTAATTGGATTACTTAGTTATTAAAGTTCACTACATTTTGTAGAGTGGCAATAAAATGCTACAGAATTTAGAAATTTATGGATCAAAAATATCTCAAAACTAGCGTATCACCCGTCAAAAATGACGGAAGTTTTCAGCTGAAATCTATTTATTTTGAAAAAATGCACTTTTTTAGGGCGCCTACGGCGCCGACCTTTTTTAAAAGCCCAACTAACTTGTCCTTGTTTGATAAATACGAAATATTAAACTTTCTGAAATGTACACAAAGTATTTTATAATAGGGGTTGTAGGGCGCCCCCTTTGTTTTTTTTAATTTTATAATTAACCATCATCAAATCCTCTTTTTACATTGTTCCCTTTTCCAAAATTAAAATATGACGTCATATTATTTATTTTTACAGCGCATCTTTTACTTTGCACACCTTTTGATGCATTGGTGCAGTAATTTGGTGCGCTGCTTTCTAAAATTAGTAGCGTCACGGACAGACAACACAGACGTGACAGAGATTGCAAATTATATCTCAAAATAACCAAACACAACAGGAAGTCATCGCTACCCCACACCCCGCAACCCCACACCCGGCAATTCCACACCCGACAACCCCACACCCGACAACCCCACACCCGACAACCCCACACCCGACAACCCCACACCCGACAACCCCACAACCGGCAACCCCACACCCCACACACCGCAACCCTACACACCGAGCAAGGATAATGCAATAACGCGGTGAGTGTCAAAAAAATTTTTATACATGGAAATCAAGGGACACAGTTTATTTCTGCTTGAACTCACAAATAGAAACAAAACAAGTAAATGCATACTTTATGAAGTTTCATACAGAAAAATTAGGTTTTAACAATTCTTGTTTTTTTGGTCTAATTTTACCATTGCCTCGATTTCACTCATTCGATGAAAATGAAAGGAAAGAACATGTCTTCTCTTCTGAAGCTAGTAGTATTTATTGATATCTGCTCTATTGACAGAATTCTTTAAAGAATTCAGTCTATGAAATTGTTCTATAAATACTCATTATGATTCATTGGAACTAATTAAGGGTGATCTGTCCTTGAATAACAATGGGTTATTTAATAGGGTATTAGTGAGCCTGAAAAAGAACCTCCACAAAACTCAAAACATTGAATGTATCGACTAAAGGCCTTCTTCGGCGAACAAAAATAAACTAAAGAAGTTTGGATATAGTAACACTCATTCCTCATTTACTTGCCTTATAATTGACTGCTGATTTAAATTAATTACTTAATCCCGTGATAAATCATCTTCCAAGAATTATTCATTGTTCATGACTGTTTCCAGTGAGTTGTTTCTGTATTGTCATTGTACACAGTCCACGTGTAGATCAAGGCATTCGCTGCCATAGCAGTGGTGAATATTCTATCCTCACTCCGAACCTGTCGATTAAATTAAAATTTATACTGATGGTGAATATCCCAGGATAATAAAAAAAAAGTTACTTATTTTGAAATCCCTACTTTTATATTTCGAGTAAAAGGAATATCATTTAGTCCCTCGAGTAACGTTATGGGAGAAAACATGACAGGTTCTTGACCTGAATTGTTCGCGACCAATATTCCCTTTAAGATGCGCTGCAGCGCGGCCACACAGATATCATCTGACCGACGCCGCGCAGAAATTATAATTACTGCGCAGCAAATTTTGTAAAACAGTGCACACAAAAAAGATGTTGTGCAACTTTGCACACGAATTGTTTTTTTTACTTTGCACATAGACCAACGACCTTTAGAGGAACATTGTTCGCGAACCCTAAATGGTGGTGGACTGAGACGTTTTCAACTAGAAGAACCTCTTCATATTATTTGGTATTTTCGAAATATCTTTACTCAGCTAAATGGGATCGACTTCTCAAATTAACAAACATGTTTGTCCTTTTTTTTCCCCGAAACAAACCCATATGCAAAAATATCAGGTTTCAAAATGGAGACGAGCAAACACTTTGTGTTTGAGACAAACTTTTTCGGCCATGATAAAACAGGATTAAATTTTACAAGGGGATCAATACGTTTGATATATGCCACAATACCAGAGGCTGGTTATCCCGAGTGGCATCCCCTTGTCCAAGGAAATCATCAAAATAAACCCTCTCTGCTCCCTCGTACTTGGCTGCAGACAAAATAAAATCGGTCATCTCGTGTTCCGCCGCGTCTTTCAGTAAAACATAAACGGACTCCATCACCTGTTGGAAACGTGGTTTGAAAGAGTTGACATTTTTAGTAAACATTTTGTTACAGCTGGCGTGGATGATGAATCAAACGACGAGTTAATGTTATAAGTTTTTCATGTTCCAAAAACCATAAGAAAAAATTTTTTGAATTGATACTTAAATTTCACCAATTAAAAATTTGTGTACGTTGCGTGTATGAAGTGCTACCAGTACAAAAGTAAAAAATAGTAACAAAAATTCAGAAAACATTTTTAGAATCTTACCGGAACCGGAAACGTCCCCTTAAGACTTGCTGTTTCTAAGATGGCCAGTGTTCTAGCAAAGGCCCAATAGGATAAAACCTGAGATGGCTATTAGGTCGAAGCCAAGTCGTATCGGCGCGAGAGGTTCGATTTTATTTCAAATGCGATGAATGACGAAGCGTTGAGGTAGATATTCTGAAATTATTCAAATAGCTCAATGTTAAATGAATCAACAGTACATGGAAATCTTTATTAGGTATGCTGGAACAATCCGTGAATTTCCTTTCCGAGAAGGGTTGGCCCCTTTGCGCCTCGGACCATGAGTAGGGCAGGCAGACCTCACCACAGCCCTGAAACCAACAACCCCTGTCAGGCAATGCCGAAGTCCGGGTTAGGTCTTAGGGGCTAGCAAAATATGATTTCAGTCGCTTCACGGATCTTAGGCAGAGCATCAGATGCAATGTCGATAATGAAAACCAAAGTACCCATTGGGGGTCGGGTTATTCGAAGCGGTTATCACGTCCACCTTGCACGCTGAAAGTCCTGGGTTCAAGCCACTGCGGGAACTTTTTTTTTACTTTTAAAAAATGGGTTGTTTCTGCCCATTCTTTTCCCCATTTTTTGCGAACAAGACTAACCCATGCTAGGGTCACCCAATCAGAGTTTATGGTTGGCAAGGGATGGTAGTAAGGGGTGGGGGGGAACATATCAACAACCGCAGTGCACATGTCTTCACGTTTACTCACTTTTTTATTACTTCATGCTGCTGTTTGTGCCCATTCTCTTACCCCCCCCCTCCCCCCGCTCTTTGCACTATGTATGATTGATGAGCAAGTCTGCGGCGTATTCAGACGTTTTCAGAGGTGTCTATTAGGAAGTCAATCATGTTTACAAAATAAGCGGGACAGCTGAACCAGGAAGGGCTTGCTAAACTGTAATACATGTACATGTAGTTGAGATGCTCTTGATACTATACGAAGGGTTGAATAAAATTTCAAATCTTGATTAATACGTGCATATACCAATTCTATTAAATATTTTTATTCTTTCTTATACAGTGTTGTGTTATGAGGATATAGAACTTAGAGAAGTGGTCGAGGAATAAAACAAACCCGTAAAAACAAAGTTTTTGACTATAAATCCCTTATATATGAGACATAACTAAAAGTATTGATTTTGTTCAAACGCGACAAACATTTACAGACTGAAACCGAAATTATCTCCCATGGCTTGAAAACTGGGGGGAGGGGGGTGTGGACATGGACGGGTGGCGTCAACGCGTTAACTCAACTCCTGGTGTAAAGCACCTGGTTAAAACACGAGATGTGTTCACCGCTGGCTGGCGTGAAGTCAAGTGACCCGTAAAATGTAAACAATAGCGACCGCTACATATAGTTTATATAGATAAACTAAAAATGCATTAATTTAATTACGGTACGTTCGATCGATCTGAAATATTGATACGATGCATTGTTAGGTGACACGGGTCCGTGTGCCAAATTTCAGCTCGATGGCTTCACGGGAAATGGTCATTTTTTACTTTTGTTTTATTAAATACAACAGCAAGCATCTGTCCTGCCAATCGAGAGCGAGCATATGTCATGGCGGTTGCCGCAAGACTGGGAGCCCGCCAGTGCTTTTAAATATTTAAATATCTGTCAGGTCTGATTGATTTATTTTTTATCTTTTTAGTGCGAGGCTAAAATAAAATTGTTGATTTTGGTTTAAAACGTATACATATAATGATTGACCATTTTAGCGACTTCTTGTGTTTTTATCCTGGACGACTTCATCTTTGACTACTCTCTTCCTCCAACCTCACCAAGACACTTAGAACTATATAATCCTCATTTGCCTCAACTCGGTACTCAGTCAGCAAGAGGCGCCTGATACGTAGCTAGTAAAGTAGTAATCATACATAAAAGCAATTAACTCTAATTTAGAAATACAACACAAAGATAACTTAATACAACCCTCAGATAGACATAAGGATAAAAACACCTTCCTTATTCTGTATGCAAGAACAAACTCATACAAATTTTCGTTCTTCCCGTCCGGAATTCGGGCGTGGAATGGGTTGCCGGAAGAAACCAGGAAAGCCAACACTTTATCAACATTTAAAACTCTAATAAGAATGCAGGACTAAACACAAACCATAGATAAGCGTAGGACGCAATAATCTTCTGTATAGAAGGAGCGTCTGAAACAGATAAGATAAGATAAAATAAGATAAGATAAGATAAGATAAAATAAGATAAGATAAGATAAGATAAAATAAGATAAGATAAGATAAGATAAGATAAGATAAAATAAGATAAGATAAGATAAGATAAGATAAGCTACATTGAAAGCCTATCGGGGTCACCAAAACATTGTGTGGCATTTATATTTGTATAACTAGTTATTGTACACTTCCATCACCGAGAATTGCATGTTGTATTGCAATAAATAGTTTTACCGTATAACTATATCGTTGATCTTATTGTGTAAATAAAACAACCTGAAGTAAGGTTGCTGTTTTGACTGTTCCACAAACTGGAGGCGCCCGGGAAGATGTCTCTCAACTGGTAAAGTATGGATCCAAAGCCGAGGTTTACAAAAGTGCTATCGAAATCTGGGGGACAGTTAAATAAGCGCCGGATCGAAGCTCTGGATAAAAGAAGCAAATAATATCCTCAGCTTGTCATCAGTTAACCTGAAGCTTAAGCATTGAGTAAGGGGTGTAAATTTTTGTCGGGGGAGATATTAATTGCAAATTCAAAGTTGGACATAAGAAGACACTGGAGCGTGGAAGTGTGTGGATACACGTACACGTTATGTTATGGAGTTATGGCATCCGTCCATCCTCATGGGATGATTGCGTTTCCTCCTGCTCCTCTACCCCCCTTCCCCTTTCACCTGGTCCTTTTCTCCTCGCTCCTGGCTGTAAGGGAAGCTTCCGCGACTTGAATGCCCTCGCGCACTTTTGCCCGCCAGGAGGTGCGCTCCACAGCAATGGTCTCCCATGTTTTATGGTCAATCTGCGCCAGAGTCATGTCTTTCTTGCAGATATCCTTGAAGCGCAAGCAGGGGCGTCCTCTCGTCCGCATACCAATTGCCAGCTCGCCGTAAAGCAAGGCTCTTGGAATGCGCTCCGGGCTCATCCTGCGGACATGTCCCAACCACCGCAGGCACCTCTCACTCAGGATTGAGTGCATGCTCAGCATATGACTCCTTCTGAGTACCTCGACATTCGTGATCTTATCCTGCCACTTGATGTGCAGAATCCTGCGCAAGCATCGTAAGTGGAAGCTGTTGAGTTGCTTTGTTTGTTTGGCATAGGTCGTCCAGCACTCGCTGCCATAGAGGAGTGTGCTGAGCACGCAGGCCTGGCACACATTGATTTTCGTCCTATCAGTAAGCTGTGCAGTGTTCCACATTCTTTGATTAAGCCTAGCCATTAATGATGCAGCCTTGCCGATTCTGGTTTCAATTTCCTTTTCCAGGGAGAGTGTACTTGTGATGTTACTGCCAAGGTAGGTAAAATCCTCGACGACATCCAAGGTGTTTCCCTCAATGGAAATTGCTGGGAAGCAGTCCGTTCCTTGTCTCATAATGTTGGTCTTTTTTAGGCTTATCGTTAGACCAAAATCCTTGCATGCCTCTGAGAACTTATTGACCAAAAGTTGGAGACCTATCTCTGAGTGTGAGGTAAGGGCTGCGTCATCCGCGAAGAGAAACTCTCTAATTAAAACAGTTTCCACTTTTCTCCTCGCACGGAGACGGCTGATGTTGTATAGATTTCCATCCGTCCTGGTATGGATGTTTACACACTAGAAGCAGTCCTCGAAAGCATGACGCGTACACGTACATACAAAGGAAATATACTAGACCGTTAAATAGATTACCAATAAAATATGTACTGAAACATGTGACCTGTTGAATTAAGTTTCATTTTTTTACGGTCCAATAATATTTTATTTATTAATTACTTTATTATATTTTTGTATTTTTTTTTAAATATTTTTTTTAAAATTCTTTTTGGACATATGCAAAAATAAAATAAATTTTAATTGTTTTTTTCCTGTGAGAATAAAAAACTAAAACTCACTCGGATTCCACTATGGAGTTAGCATCATCAAGTATGTTTCCGTAACCAAGCATCTTTAAGTAAGGTTTTATCTGTGTAGCGGTGCTACCAAATATTTTGAAAACGCCCTGTTAGAAGGAAAAATAGAATGAAACTTTTGGAAATGGCCTTTTTTACTTGTCTCAGATATTTAGATATGTTCTCAATTTATTGATAAAATAAGAAATCTGCATTGGAATTTAAATGATGAAAATAAAAATCTTGAAAATGGCTTTCAGCTTGATCTCGGATTAAGGGGGCAGAGGTCAAACGGATTTTTATTAAATGCATTCTATAATAAATTTTTAATAACAGACCTAACCATATTTAATTTATTTTCATTGGAGCTCTATTATTTTACCAGCTATTTCCCGTCTCTTCTACAACAATGTTACCACTTCAGCCATTCTCATTGTCCTCACCTTCTACCCAAATATTTAACCAGCTGTGTTCATTGTTATTAAGAAACTATAGGGCAAATTATGTCCAAAAGTAAACAGGTTTCATTTCTATATTATATCCTACGCGTAACGGACTCACAACATATTGCTTTTGGCGCTATGCTCTCGCCATCGAGTGATTAAAATTATATTATTATGTTCGAAATTGTGACAACATTTATACCTTTTCGTGTTCTTAAAAATAAAATAATAAAAATTGTATGCTTTGCTCGCGGACAACCAGGCACATCTCCGCGGACCACTGGTTTGTCCGCGGACCACAGGTTGAGAACCACTGAATGATAGTTAATCTGGTTTTCCCCGCTTTGTGAATGCTATGTTAAACTGTTGCGCGATGCGCATTATATTGACAAATTCTAGATGTGACATAGCGTGAGGGGATATGATGTGATAGAGAAAATTTATTTTAGCAGCTATTGATAGATAGCAAATGTTTTGTTTACATTCAGAATTATTGATTTGATATGACTATTGTAGCCAAATCTAGAATGATTTCCCTTGAATAAAAATTGTTGGAAATTGCGCTTAAATACTCATTTGAGTTTTTATTACTTGTTTTAAATTAGCATTATTTTGTTTTAAATTATTTATATTATCTGGTTGCTTGCTTGCCGAAAAAAACTTTGGATCGATTTTTTACCTACTTTTCCGTATCATATCAAGCTGAAATTTTGCAGGCAGACTTGTGGCGACGATAAAAATGATGTATTAAAATATCACATCGATCGCATGTACTGTAATTAAATTAATGAACTTTTATCTCTATGCATCTCTATGTAGCTTGTAAATATGTGTGCTAGTCTGTCACGCAGTGCGTATTATATTGAACATACTTTTATAAATATATGACATTTGAGTTGGCGTCAAAAGGCCCTGAGTCACTAAGACTCTTAAAGAACTCCTCGGGGAATTCCCCGGCAACTTTCTCCCCTCCCCCGAGGGGAGATAGCCGACGGGGACACCCCGAGACGATCCCCTAAAGAAGGGGGTCGCCTGGGCAGATGGCAGCCTCACAAGTCGACCTAGTCTGCCTCTCAATGGGAGTTTCCACCCCAAAGGGTGGATGTGGATTTTTTTTCCTACTTCGACCCGCCACAGCTGCGGCGCCGCCACGGTACAGAATACAGGTCTAAATTACCAAGGACTGTCGCAAGATAAATACTTTTATAATATTTTCCCAGATCTGTAAATGTTTATGCTAGTCTGTTTTAGTTTTAAAATGCTACATTGGAAATTTTCTGAATGCTTTGCATACAAAAATATGAAGAGTGAAATCTTTTTAATTCATCAATTTTAAAGGCGAAAAATAAACTTTAAAGTTATTAATTATGAACTGGTTTCAAATCGAGAATGCTTTGAGATAAAATATGTTTGCCACAAGATTTTCTCACAAGTCTTGTGATTGGACGTGCTTACAAAGATAGAGAGTATATGGAGTTTATTGTTTAATGACCTGGACCGGTGATATAGAGTTAAATTCACACGTCCAAAAGTTGTAAAATAAAAATTATAAATTAAAAAGCTTTCATTGTCGTTAATACAATTATTACATAACCTTGGTCAAAAAAGAATAGAATTTAAGAGCATCTTTGATAAGTCACCTTCTCCCACTCTCAGACAAGGAAAACATTTCTCTTAAAGTAAAGAGACCCCTTAAATAATGCCATTTTACTCAAGATAAACTGGTTATGGCAAGTAAATCCAACTTTGCTATGAAATGTGTTGAGCTATAAAGAAAAATATTTAACAAAACACTGACCACTAGATTTTCTGGTAAGCTGCTCCAGTAATTCGTTTTTTCGTCTTTTACTTGTGGCCAGAATAACATGACTGATGTGTTTTAAGATTTGCTCTTATCGTGATAGTCGAGAAGAGCCTGGAATATGTGTATTAATAATTAATATAATAAAGATGGCGCATAGCAATGTTGAAACAAATTTTATCATTTTGCAATCGATAGTTATTTAAAATTACAATAACAATGAGAATGGACCTTCTGCCCAAATTGAGACATAGGAAATCATTTTAAAAATGAAATTGTTTAAATAAATTTATTTACATTGATGGCCAGCTGAAGCTGGTCGTCTGTAGGTTTGGGGGCAGATCCGTACTGGACGGCCTCCAGGAGGAGCGATGTGACCCAGGCGTAACAAAACATGTTGTTGTCGAAGATGCTATCCAACAGCTGTACCTTGGCAGCATTTTCAGAGCCTTGAACGTAAAATTTAATTTCAGTTTTGTACATGCCTTTATCCTCTCTCCATTGTTTGTACGGTATAAAAGGAACATCCTCTAGGACCTGTGAGAAAAAATTGAATTTATTATCACTGGGAAAATGAAAGTTAGTAAAGTACCCTTTTAGATTAGAGTTGCAGGAAAATTTATATGTTCACTTTGATACTGTTAATGCAAAATCTTTTTTTAATAATAATTTAAAAAACCGTAAAAAAAACCAAGTTTTTTACTATAAATTATTTATGTACGAGACGTAACTAAAAGAATGTTCATTATAATACTCAGCGCAAGACCATCCAAAAATACAAAATTGCAGTTGTGTCGTAAAACGTGTTTAATATAATGCGCACCGATCAGGAATATGTTTATAAAAAGTGTTGTCAATAAAATACGCAACTTATTGCGCGACAGAAAGGTCTTTCAATATAATACACATCGCGACACTCTATCTCAAAAAATAACATGATACATATAGATAAATAAAATAATATTAAAATTCAATAATTTAATTACAGTACATGCGATCGATCTGAAATTTTGATACATCGTTTTTATCATCGGTACGAAACTGCCAGCAAAATTTCAGCTCGCTAGCTTATGAGAAAGTGGGTTAAAATCGATCCAAAGTTTTGGCGACAAGCAAGCAAGCAAGCAACCAGACACCACGAGTTAATATAAAGGATTTAATTTTTAAAAATCCAAGTTTTCTTACTATAAATCCTTTATGTACGAGAAGTAACTAAAAGAATGTTCATTATAATACGCAGCGCAAGACCATCCAAAAATACAAAATTGTAGTTGTGTCGTAAAACATGTTTAATATAATGCGCACCGATCAGGAATATGTTTATAAAAAGTGTTGTCAAATAAAATACGCACCTTATTGCGCGACAGAAAGGTTGTTCAATATAATGCGCACCCTTACACTCTATCTCAAAAAATAACATGATACATAGGAATAAATAAAATAATCTAAAAAATCAATAATCCAATTACGGTACATGTGATCGATCTGAAAGTTTTGATACATTGTTTTTATCATCGGTACGAAACTGCCTGCAAAATTTCAGCTCGCTAGCTTACGAGGAAGTGGGTTAAAAATTGATCCAAAGTTTTGGCGACAAGCAAGGGTGCGAGGGTGCAACCAGACACCACGAGTTAATATAAAGGATTTAATCAAAAAAGAACCCGTAAAAAACCAAGTTTTTGACTATAAATCCTTTATGTACGAGACATAACTAAAAGAATGTTCATTATAATACGCAGCGCATGACAATCCAAAAATACAAAATTTTAGTTATGTCTCACAAAACAAGTATAATATAATGCGCACCGATCGGGAACATATTTTTTAAAAGTAACGTCAATATAATACGCACCGAATCGCGCAACAGAAAAGTATTAAAAAGGTCGTTCAATATAATACGCACCGCGACACTCTATCTAAAAAAATAACATGATACATAGAGATAATTAAATAATCTAAAAATTCAATAATTTAATTACAGTACATGCGATCGATCTGAAATTTTGATACATCGTTTTTATTATCGGCACGAGTCTGCCTGCAAAATTTCAGCTCGCTAGCTTACGAGAAAGTGGGTTAAAAATCGATCCAGAGTTTTGGCGACAAGCAAGCAAACAATCAACCAAACAGAAACCACGAGTTAATATAAAGGATATAATTTTTTAAAAAACGTAAAAAACCAAGTTTTTCACTATAAATCCTTTATGTACGAGACGTAACTAAAAGAATGTTCATTATGATACGCAGCGCCAGACCATCCAAAAATACAAAATTGCAGTTGTGTCGTAAAACATTGTTAATATAATGCGCACCGATCAGGAATATGTTTATAAAAAGAGTTGTCAATAAAAATACGCACCTTATTGCGCGACAGAAAGGTTGTTCAATATAATACGCACCGCGACGCTCTATCTCAAAAAAATAGCATGATACATAGAGATAAATAAAATAATATAAAAATTCAATGATTTAATTACGGTACATGCGATCGATCTGAAATTTTGATGCATTTGTTTTTTATTATCGGTACAAAACTGCCTGCAAAATTTCAGCTCGCTAGCTTACGAGGAAGTGGGTTAAAAATCGATCAAAAGTTTTGGCGACAAGCAAGCAATCAAGCAATCAAGGGTGCAGACACCACGAGTTAATATAAAGGATTTAAAAAGAGCTTAAAAGTATGAGGTATTTTTTAAGAAATACCAATCAATATAATTCTGGATTTATTGTCGATAAAAAAGGTATTCAAAGTAGCCCATGTGCATGATTTAAACATTAAACAGTTGCACTATATTTTTTCATATATGATATCGACCTTAAATTTTTTATTGATATATTTTAAACATAATTTATTATTAAAATGTTTTGGTGTTTCCGTGTGTTTATGAGACATAAGCAAGGGCACATGCTGGACGATTTGAAGTAACTTGGTGCATGAGGCATTATTTATGGTAATATTGCAACATCAGTTACTCGATCGGGAAAAGCATTATTTTATTTTAACGAAATCAGCTTAGTTGTGTTATTTAATATTAAAATTATCATTAAAAGAATCCAGAATTCACTATACTTTTTTTGTAAATTCATGATTACAAAATTCAATTTTTTTTAACGCACGCCTGAGTTTAGTATCGTGCTCAACTACACAGAAATTCAATTTTACATTTTAAAAATATGAATATAATATCGCCCGTGTGTCGCCAGCGAATTTTTGCGCTGATTTATAACACTTATACCTGCATGGCATTGAAGCAGATTACTAATGAGGAGTTTGTATTTTTATTTTTAATACTTGAATGGAATTGCTCGTTCCATCTTCCTTATCCTTTATATTACATCATCATTAGGGGCCGTCCATAAAGTACGTCACGGTATTTTGACCATTTTAAACTCCCCCTCCCCCTGTCACAAACTGTCACACATCTCGGACCCCCCCCCCTAAAGTACGTCACACTTTCGAACAAAAATTTAGTTTTTTATTAACAAAATAATCAAATATTAATATAAAACAGCGTGACGTCACACATGGCCAGACACCCCCCTCCCCCCTGTCACAAACTGTCACACATTCTTACACCCCCTCCCCCCTCTGGAACGTGACGTACTTTATGGACGGCCCCTTAGGCTCCAATCTGGGGGGGACCTCAATTACAATGAAAGAGTTTCTATGTTTACTGGACTTATTGCCTCAGAGACTTAATCAGGAAACAAAAGTATTTTGTAAATAAATAGCGAGTGCTAAGTAACAACAATGTTCAGTAACAATCCCCAGTGGTAGATTAATTTATAAACCAGATGAAAACATGTCATAGAATCATGTAACCTATTCCGGAGATGGCATAAAATTGCTTCAATTCTGAAACTTCACAAATCAAACTAACATTTTATCTTTATTAATTTTTCCAGACAAAAAGAAAACAAAAGGGCTTATTATAGAAATTAAAATAGGAACATAATAATTTGTAATTAAAATTATGAAAACGTATTTTTGTTTAAGCAAGTCGCATTTATGAAATGGATTATTATTTCAATAAATGTTTTAACATTAGTCGAAATATTAAATATTTTTAAATGTCTTTTACTTGCTCGTGAGACGTCATCTGGAACATCCGATCAATGAATTCTGTATAATCTCGAATATGTTTTCTTCCCATGACGTTATTTATTCCATACAAAAAAATTAGCATATGAAAACATAATTTTATCGCCATTTTGTTTTAGTTCCTAGTATAAAAGTTTGTATTTGATCGTCCAAGTCAAGGAAAGATAACTAACATTTATAATACTATATATATAAAATGTCTGTGGGTTTTAATGAAACCTATTTCAACAACTAACCCATTCTAAAAACATTCACACAAACATACACTCTTTATTTCAAATTTCAATGCTAAAAAATTAACCATGCATGACGCACACAAATACACTACACATTAACGTAAGTGCCGTATGAATTCCATGGATTTGAGTAATGCTCCGGTAATAATCGATATTTTTCTTGTCGTACTGGGGAACACCACACAAAGTACCTTAACAAAATACAAATTTTATTTTACAAACCTCACACCACAGAGGAGAAGTGCATTATTTACATATTTGTCGGGGACAAGGTCTGCTAATGGCGCGTGCTAGCATGACTTCCTCGCGTCTTGACAGCAGACAGGTCGAATGCAAAAAATATGTTTTTAAATCCCTTATATTAACTTCGCCGTCTTGTCGTGATCTCTTTGTCGTGACCTCTCTCTGTCGTGACCTCTCTCTGTCGTGACCTCTCTCTGTCGTGACCTCTCTCTGTCGTGACCTCTCTCTGTCGTGTCCTCTCTCTGTCGTGACCTCTCTCTGTCGTGGTCAACCCCGCGGAAAAAACAAAAGTAAAAAATGACCAAATGCCCGTGATCCTATCGAGCTGAAATTTTGCACATAGACTCGTGTCACATGACAATGCATTGTATCGAAATTTCATATCGATCGAAAGTACCGTAATTAAAATAACGAGTTTTTAGGTTATCTCTATGTATCTCTATGTAGCCGTCTGACATAGTTGACCTCCACGAGTCACTGGAGTTCACTCCAGCCATCGATGACCACATCCCCGTGTTTTACAGCAAGAAGAGTTCAGTCACGTTCAGTCTGTAATTGTTTGTCGCTCGGTGCGTATTACATTGAACATAATCAATGTCTCTGTCGAAAAGGGGTTGGCCGCTACGTGGGTCGACAGACGAGTAGGGTTGCGGAGCTGACCGCAACCTGAAACCGACAACTCCTGGCAGACAATGCCGAAGTCCGATATGTTAGGTGTTAGGTGCTAGTCACAAATTATTACAGTCGCTGTGCGGATCTTAGGCAGAGCATCAGATGCAATGCTGATGATGAAAACCCACAGTACCAGTTGAGGGTCGGGTTAATCCGAAGCGACCGTTTCGTCCCCCTCATTTTACTAGCAACGCCATTGAGCGATGCCGGTGTAGGGCCAGGGGCGCCAGTACGGATTAGCAAAAGATACCGCGAAGAATGTAGCGAATGCCAGCTCTGATGAAACCTTCCAGTGGGGGTTACACCCTAGGTAGGTCATTGATTATCCCCCGCTTTGTGGCAGTCCTAATCATGGAGACTCGTGTGCTTTGCCGGGGTGACACCGAAGTGGTAGCGAGTCGAAGTAAGGAAAATTCCACCCTCCTTGTGAGGTCACTATTAGTGGGAGGCATTTTCAACTTTGTGTCTTGGATGCCCAGGTGGCAGCTTCAGAAGTGACCGTTCCCGGGGGGGGGTCTCTCAGATGTTAGGTCCCTTAGGGGGGCGAGAGAGCTGAGGGGGGGGGTTCCGGGAAGACCCATGAAGAGCATTAGGCTCGGGGCTGCTGATTTTCTTCCACATATAGCATATTGAGTTACGTCTTATATATAAGGGATTTATAGTCAAAAACTTTGTTTTTACGTTTTTTAAAAATATTATTCATTATCTCCTGTCGAATATTGTCTCCCTTTCACAACACAGTGATATTCGAGACTAATTTACCACGAGCTTCTTACGTTTTGCGAATGTTTGGACCCCGCATTTAAATCCTGACCAATTCTAAACCTTTCATGTCTCCACTCATTAAATTGCAGATTACTACGGAATCACCGCTTTACTAGAATTTTACTTTTTTGTTTGTGGCATGCGCGCTCGGCTGGCGTACCGATAGTCAATGGTTCGAATATCCGTGAAGGTGGGGATTTGTTCCCGGGGCCAAGGGTGTCCTTGAGTCGACCCCACTCCGAATGTGTACCTACTTCTAGTTAAGGAAACAAAGGCGGCTGAGCATTGCCTGGAACCAGGGGCGGATTAAGACTGCACGGGGCCCCTGGCTGCAATTCAAACTGGAGCCCTATCCAGCCAGTGTACCTTTAGATAAAATGATTGCTAGCAGCTAATATAAGACTGTAACTTGTAAATATTCATCCAAAATGATTATTCGTGAAAAACCCGAATTCGAAGAAATAACTTTTTGCCGGTATCCTAAAATTGAGTGTAAAAGACAATTTATAAAATTAAAAAACACATGGAAAAAAAAATTCACACCCCACCCGGGGATCGAACCCCCCACCGCTTAGTACTTCCCATTCGGCCACGTGAGCTCATTTAGGGTTGTCAATTTAAAATATATATATAATATTCTTTAATAATTTCTGTTATTGAGCCTATCAAATCAGGTTTTTTGACTGCTAAGACTATCGTGTGGGAAAAAGAGATCATTTTAATAGATGAGATTTTATTAATTTATCATATTTTCAGCAATTCATGTATACATTTGTCCACATTTATTATAAAATATGCTAAGTTTGGGGGCCCTAAAACATCGGGGGCCCCTGGCTTTAGCCCGTTCAGCCCCCCCCCCTTAATCCGCCATAGCCTGGAACCCTCGTGGCCTTGGCCTTGGCCTGTGAACTCTCAGGTTTGCATGTTTCATCAGATCTCCAGCATTCTTAGCCAAACATAAATACGCAATTAGCATTTTAAGCAAAAGAAATTCCATTTTGAGACTACTTTATATATTATCATACTAAATCAGCTAAACGGGGTGAAATAAAAATAAAATCTTATAATCATATAATAATTTTTAAAAGGTAAATTTCTTTCTAGGCTACGTAGAAGAAATTGCCCTGTGTCTCCTGAATTTCTTTGTATCTCATTTCTTATATGCACAGCAGACTATTGCGTTCTACGCTTATCTATGGTTTGCTTCTAGTCCTGCATTCTTATTAGAGTTATAAATGTTCATAAAGTGTTGGTTTTCCTGGTTTCTTCGGGCAACCCATTCCACGCCCGAATTCCGGGCGGGAAAAACGAGAATTTGTATGTGTTTGTTCTTGCATACGGAATAAGGAAGGTGTTTTTGTCCTTATGTCTATCTGAGGGTTGTCTTAAGTTATCTTTGTGTTGTATTTCTAAATTAGAATTAATTGCTATAACTTTATGTATTATTACTACTTTACTATTGGTTCTTCTATCCTCTAGTTAGTGATAGTGGTTCAAGGTTTAATGATTTAACTTATGGTGTTATTCTTGTAAGTTTTGAATTTTCTCCAGTAATAAATCTGGCAGCTCTTTTTTGAATTTGTTCTAGTTTATCAATGTTTTCCTTGGTGGATGGTTCCCATACAGAAAATGCATATTCTAGCACAGGTCTTACCAAAGTGAGGTAGGATTTTAGTTTTATATTCTCATTACTATTATTACATCGGTAAACGTTTCTTTTTATAGAGCCTAAGGTTTTGTTTAATTTTTTAATAACTTCATCGACATGATGATTCCATGATAGTTTCTCATTTATTATTACTCCTAAGTATTTTGCATCTTTATTTTGGATTAGTTCTTTTAATGAAATATGTTGAATTTATTTGTAATTTTCACATCTTTGGGTAGTTCTTTCCTCTATTTACGAGAGTAATTAATTTGTCCTATATAAGAATGCAACATTACAATAAATACATACTTAAAAATGACAAAAAGTGATTTGAAACATGCTCTTTTTAATATAGAAAATACAGCCTTTATGGGGGGGGGCGCCCGCAAAGCTTTGTGACGTCATATTGGAGGGGGTTCTAAGTTTTTGTGATGAGGGGAGGGGGGGTCAAAATTCGGCCAAAATCGCGTGACGTCATTTAAGGATGGCAACAGTACTCTTGCATATAACCCATCTCCCAGCTTATATAAATGAATGTATGATTAAATTCGATCCTTTTAATAAACATTTAATAATAATCCTTTTTAAGTTAATACTACATTTATTCAAGTTGATACATTTGTTCAAATATATTTATTTAATATAGCATCACATTAAGCCAAATAATATACTCTCAAATTCAGTATTTACATTTATGAAAAATTGGCAAATTCAACGCATTCAAAATTTTCAATAGCTATGTCCCTTCACAAACTGTCACGTATTACGTATGAATGCATTTTACTTACAGTAAAGGAATGGAGACGGAACAGCTGTTGTTAAATTAATATAATGGCTAGACAAAGACAGGGTTCATTTGTATGAAAGAGATCAAGAAGCTTATAATGTATTAGCATATTATTCTTTGACTATATAAGGTTATCTTTATCTAATCCCAGATAAATATCCTGTCGTGTATCAATATCAAACTTGCTGAAGACCAATGCGTCTTGGTGTTGTTTTAAAATAGTTTTAAAAAAATAGAGCGAATGAATATTTTTTTTCCGAAGCTTCCGAAAAAGAAAATTTTAATAATCTATTTTCTAATATAAATATCAATAATTGAGTGTTGAAAATTAACAATGTTATTTTTGTCCTTAAATCTATCAACGCATATGAGATTCGGAGGCATGAAGTACCAATAGTCAGTGGCGTAGCTAGGGTCATCTGGGATATGGCACAAAATCTGCGCCCCTTCTCGGGCCGACAAATTCTGGGGGCTCACTGAGCCCCCAAGAAAATTTTGAAATTTTACGGTTTATATTGTTCATTTTCGAAGCATCTGGTATTTTAATGAAATAGACAGACTAATAATTCTCTATACGATTGTAAACAATTTATTTGAAATATATATATATATATATATATATATATATATATATATATATATATATATATATATATATATATATATATATATATATATATATATATATATATATATACTCTACTAATTATTAGGGCTGTTATCGATTAATTTAAATTTATTCGTTAACTTTTGAAAAATTATCGATTAATTACTCGATAATTTCGATTAAAACCAAAAATAGAAATTTATGACGTCATTAAACTGAACATTTCTCACGGACATTGAAAATTAAGAATATTTTGAACTAAATTTCATGACAATGTGTTGATACTTGATTTGTGCTGAAGGTGGTACGTCAGCGATGTATTTGACCCTTTAAAAGAGAATTGTTTATGGCAGTGGACACAGTAATCGTTTTCACCATCTTCGACTTTGCCATCCGCAGTTAGCTTAAAAACAATATTTGCTCAACTTTCTAGTTATATGTTTAAATTTAACTGCGCTGATGCTGTTAGCAGGGCCGTCTTAACGCATAGGCCCGTTGGGCATTTGCCCGGGGGCCCACGAGCATATGGGCCCCATGGGAATATGTTTATTTATATATATATTAGGTATATTCATTTTTTATTCCTGCGGGGGAAGGGGCCCAACACTATTTATTTGCCCGGGGGCTCAAAATGGTGTAAAGACGGCTCTGGCTGTCAGCCATTTTTTAGTTGACGTCTGCCGGTCAACATACATTGATAAAATAAATTTTAATGTTACGCGGGAGATGTTTGTACGTATAAAAAAAAATTATTATTAATTATTAATAATTTATTATTTATTACTAAAATTTAAAAAAAAATATTATAAATATTTTCTTACATTTTAATCGAATTTTTATCAATTAAAATTATTTTAATCGAATTTTTATCAATTAAAATTATTTTAATCGATATTTAATCGATAAAAATTATAACGATTAATCGAGAAATTAATCGATAATTTCCGCAGCCCTACTAATTATACATGACTGGAATAGACAGTCTACAACAAATTGATCCTCCTTGATTTGACTGTCACAAACTCGTCAATCACGTTGTAAAAATTAATATTCTCAGTGTTTCTCTTTCGATGCTAAGGAGTACAGGATCACTCAGACGATCTTATCCAATTGAAGCACGTAAATAAGACCCAAGAAGCCTCATTTTATCTGAAGGACCGCTCACAGCTTGCAATTGAAACGACGATTGTTAGAAGTATTTGCAGTAAAATGTGCAGGTTCGGAAATACGTCATCTCCATATGAAACAATAAAACCAAGAAGATCCAAAGGAGTTTCCAATAGGACTTCAGTCCGGGTACTGAGCATTATTTTGCAGTCTCCGATTTCTGTGCACAATTCGTGATCATTTACGTCAGTATCGTAGAAATTTCAGAAATCTAAGCACTTTTGACGAAGTGTATCGACCTTTGTCTACGCGAGAACAGTTATGACGTCTAGTAAAAATCCAAATTTGGTGTTTAGGTTTCTTAGACATATTGATATCTCATGTCGGAGTCTATCAATTACATTGTGCATAACACGTGCAATTTCTTCTTCTGTGGAAGGTCCTGCACCTTTTGCTAATTTTCCAGGCATCCTCCGATGTCGTCTAATCCTTCCGTCAACCTCGATTCCCCAAGTTGTGCATCTTGTTTTTCTATTGTCTACCGCAACTTGGCTCAAATTACCGCGAATATTGACAAGATCTTGCTCCAGCGGTTCAAGATTATATGCTGCTTCCTTGAAATTCATCGTAGAATCCTGCAACCGTTTCTGGAAACGATCAATTTCCCCAAGTGTGATGCTCCAGAAATGTAACAAAACCAGGAGGTTAAAGTTCAATATACCCGCCAGCAAAGTTTATGCATCACTTCTGGTATCCGGCGTCATAGTTGCATCTTCTGATAATTTTTCCATCAGCCCTACTAGGGCATCTAGTCCTTCATAAATGGCTTTAACAGCTTATGATCGTGCACTCCAGCGTGTTTCACTCTTCATTGTGATTGGCACAAGTCTTTTTAATTCCTCCAACGAGTTGTTGAACGAGAGAAAAACAAATATATACTTTCAACTGTTCCAAAAAACGTGATAACAACTAGATCCTGTTTAGCTGAGTGTACTCCTGGTAAGTTTAAGCTGTGGTTGATTCAGTTGACGAACAATGCTCTGTGATTTCTGGCACATATTCGCTGTTGAAGGCCGGATATATGCCCAGTCATAACATCAGCATTGTCTGATTTGTCATACCATTGGGACCGACAGTCGGCTAGCGGTTTGTTAGCAGATTCCAGATTCTCTACGACAATTATTTCAAAGCTTGCTGCGTCTTTGGAATGTATCTGAACAAAACCTAAAAATGATCTTTTGATGGTTACATTTTTAGTTTGAAAATCCACATCAACAAATCTGATGACTTGAGAGAACTATTCCCGGTGTCCTATATCGGGTGTTGAGTCAATTACCGTAGTACTTGTTTTTCCCCCCTGATTTTACTCAACAGCTGATTCCTTACAGTCGATGTAAGTAGGTGGATTAATTCATTTGGACTTCCGAGGATAAATAAGATACTGAGCCTGGATTTTCTCGGGAATTTTGTAGGTGTTTTTCTATCAGTTGATCATACTGAGGAACGAGTTTGATCACAAAGAGAAATTTTCCAACATTTTTATCCTCGTCCTTATCCAGATGTTCCTCCTGGCCACGCAGTGCCGAATTTTGTGAAACTAGAAACTTAATGCATGTAATTATTCTTTTCAAAATATCCCGCCAACGTTGTTTTTTCATTTGAATTTGAGCTTGGATCTGTGGAAGTATCATTTATTTACTAGTAGAATGGCACCCCTTAATGCTCAATGGGGGCGCCAAAATCGTGTTTACCAACTGTTTTATAACAAAGATATTTGTTGAGCTCCAAAATTCAATCTTGCAAACATATTTAGGATGCATTAGTTTACATCAAAATAATATTAAATAATTAGTTTTAATACTCATTTTGGCGCCCCCTAACCTGGCGCCCGGGGACATATGCCCCCACTGCCCCCCCTCTCGATACGCCACTGCCAATAGTTGAGTTTCTTTCTGAAGGAAATATTTAATATTTCATGTTGTTCGACCGTCGTAGTCGACGACGACCATTCTCATTATATTAGGAATTAAAGAGTTGTTATTTAGAAATGGCTCGTTGCTAACTAAGCTTACGCACCTGGCAAATAATGTGGTGGAATTAAATGAACTAAACATCTCCTTCTAAAGACAACTTAGTTATGCATGCTTTCAAACAAAGAGTTTAATGTACTGCTACACAAAGTAAAATTTTGCTGTTGGGAATTCAGATCCGATTTTTTTTTAATGTTGATAAATAAATAAGTGAAGCAGGTGGCAACTATTGTACAACAACATTTTCGGTCCATATTAAGCGCACAAAAAATGCTTACATGACAATATATGGATAAAGATCTACTTTCAGCAAATATTGAATATATCAATTTAAATATGAATGAAAAGACACACTCACCCCGCGTACTTGTCAGTCTTCGTGACTTGGTGTTATCAAACTACGGATGTGTTTCCCAAGATTTTTTGTACAATGCCCAAACTGAGCCTTTCTAAAATTAGGATGCCCTTCATATGTATAATATGTTCCTTGAAGAAATTAAATGATAAGCTCTTAGGAATAAATCACTAGGAAATTGAGGTAACATGGTAAGTAGATTTTCAAAACATATGTTTGAGAGCTGAAATTCAAGAAATTCACTTTATAACTGAATGTAATACTTCCTTTAGGGATATTATCAGCTACTAAGTTTTCACTATGAATAAGATAATGCTTTAGTAGCAGTGCTGGTGGATTCGCGTCTTTCATTAATTTTAAGCAACAGTTTTTCTTGCTCACCATAATAGGAGCACCATCTACCAGTACAAGAGGACACGTTTTTCGTTGGTAAATTATTAACATCAAAGTAATTTCAGTCCATTTGACGGTTGGGGTGTTTTCTAATGATTTACAGTACAACATTTCTTCTTCTCTAAACCCTTTATTAATGTATCTAACGCTACTTATCAATACAGCTTCACTCACTATAAAAGTTGATTCATCCAATGGCACTGAGAAGTTTCTTATTTTCAGCTTTTCAGCTAGATGTATTTATCTTATCTTATCTTTTACAGACGCTCCTTCTATACAGAAGATTATTATTCGATATATTCACTTAATCGTCTATTCTTCGGCCAACAATATTTTTACTAAGTGACATAGCTGTCGCGTCCTTTTCATCTTTTTCCAAAGAATGCTGATATTGATAGTTTGATTATAATATCTACAACTGATGATGGTTTTTCACAGATTTAGCGATGAATAAGGAAATTCGAAAATTAGCCTGAAGAGTTTGATTCACAGTTGCCGTATGAGAAATAAATAACAACTTTTAAGTTGCTTTTTTTTCCTCCAGAATTTCTCTGTAATAATACTATGTGAACGTATTAATGCATGTAGCATGAGCACTCTCTTTCGCTTTTAAGTGTGCCTCAAGACGACATCGTTCTATTGATTCGCTGACCAAGCAATGTTGGCAACAACAAAAAAAGAAGGTGAAAAGATGAAAAGGTGACCGTTCATCGTGGACAGCGGGAAATCAAAACTTTTCTCTTGCTTGCTCATTTTGGGAAATAACGTGGTCGAGCAGAATGTTGGCGCATCGAGAGTCTCAGGTTCGAGTCTCTGTGAAGGTAGGGATTTGTTCCAGTGGCTTAAGGGTGTCCTTTTGTCCACCCAGCTTTAATGTACCTAATGTTAGTGGGGTACACAAAAAAAGGCGGCTGGTTACCAATGTTCACTCTAAGGTTAGTTGGCTCGTGTGCAAAGTATAAAAACGCGTGTGCAAATTTGCACTGCATCTATTTTTGTGTGCGCAATATTTTACAAAATTTCCTGCGCGGTATCTCTAAACTGCTGCACGGTGTCGGTCAGATATCTGCGCGGCCGCGCAACCGCGCAGCTTAAGGGGGAACATTGCTGGGTACTGTGAAAGCTGGTGCCCTTGCCAAACAGGCCAGCATGGTCTGTATGTTCTGTTCAATATATTTAATGAAGAAAGTAGGACGCAATAATATTCTGTATAGAAGAAGCGTCTGTGATACGTATATTTTTAACCACTCTACGGTTACCGTCGTGGTGGTACTGACCTCATCCTGGTACTACCTGATCCTCATGACCCGTCCATTCAGTGGCGTAACAACGGCTTGGCATTGGGGCAGTTGCCAAGGGTGCCGGCCTGTGCCAGTTCAATAAGGGCGCCGCTAAATCTCTAATTTTTATTTTTTTAAATTGAAATAAAGGACGCCAAAAATAAATTTGCCAAGTGCGTCAAAAACCCAGTTACTCCTCTGCGTCCATTCTTCACACCCTCAATACTAGGAACTCCACAATACACTGAACTTACACCCTTGCAGCAGCAATGCCAATAAAAAACTGCGCATCATCTGTTCACTTATTTGTTCGGTCTTCAAGCGGCTTCCACAGACTTTAACCTTCCGCACTAATTTATTTTATTGTGTCATTTGGGTGGGGGGGGGGTACTTTTTTCGAATTTACGCGTCACCATGCAAATTCTCCTCACCATTATGTGTCAACAACAAGCTACGAACACCCCTTCAGCAAGTCAGTTGAAACCGATTGACGCTCTTGCAAGCCTCGATGGGACAAAACCATCTATGGCATCCAGCACGCTGCTCATTGAAGAAAGAGGATACATATAAACAATTGACTTTTGATGGTGTTAATACGTATACATATAAGCAGGGGCGGATCAAGACTGCACGGGGCCCCTGGCTGCAATTCCACCTGGGCCCGGTCCAGCCACCTTTATTATGCGGTTATTATACAATATAAAAAGTTTGGGGGCCTTAAATCATTGGGGGCCCCTGGCTTTAGCCCAATCAGCACCCCCCCCTTAATCCGCCATAGCCTATAAGTAATATCCGCATAACTGATTAACTATTTTGGATATTTTTTTCTTAGCGGGCTAATATTGTTTTATAGCTATTAAATTATCATTCTTTTTTTTTAATTTAGTAATATTGGACCTTGGAGACAATGTAATATACCTACCCGAAAAAAGCAGCCAAAACGAATAAGGGTAGGGGGGGGGGCAAATGCGGGTGTTTTGCCCTGTGTGTCAAATATCCTCGCTACCTACAGTTATACCGCTGGTTCCACCCTGTGACATTGTCCTCATTCTTGGGTCCACTTGGTAATTGGAAGTCGTTGGTGTGGGATACAATCTCTGCAATCCTCTTCAGATCACTAATATATCTGGCCAATTAATCAGAATTCAGTAGGCTCAGTAGCTGCGTATGCTAACTGATGCCCGGTGCCCAGGCTACACACATTTTTTAATTAAGATTTGTGAGCTAATCGAGGGCACTTACTGAACTGCCACTTAACAGAAAAGCGGGACATTCCACTGATTATGATTATTATAATTAATTCCAATTTTATTTTCATTAAAAATACATCAAGATCAACAGTCTAATCGATAAAACCCCAATAAAAGCCTAGCCATCTCAATGACAGACCTGATAAAGATTCGAGGTTAGGGCTTTTACTTTTATCAAAGACCCCCCCCCCAACACACACAAGAGGCGTCACTAGGGTTGGTTTCACTTAGTGCGGTAACTCATGGTGTCACCCCCTCATGACTTACCTCATAAACCTTCTACGAGTCTGCCAGTGCCATAAATAGGGAACATACATAATTTTACACATTGTTGCCACCCTTTGTGATGGTGTCACCTGGTGCGGTCCCCTAGAGACGCCTCTGTCCGCCGCTTTACCACGTTTTTATTAACTCGCTTTCGTTGGTGTGGCATTGTTAGTTGGTTTGTCCAAGATTTTTTCAAATCTGCCAACGTAAAATTGAACCACTTCTGAACTTCTGATGGTCCTAGAGATCTGAAAATTTTACAACAGATAGATCTTGGATGACAATGCATTGTATTAAAATTTCAGATCGATCGAATGTACCGTTATTAAATTATTGAACTTTTTAGTTTATCTATATTTTAATATATACTTGCTTTCGTGTCTGTCTGTCCGCAATTTTTCAAATTTGCCAACGTAAAATTAAACCACTTCTGATGGTCCTAGATAGCTCAAAATTTTACCACAGATAGATATTGGATGACAATACATTGTATCAAAATTTCAGATCGATCGAATGTACCGTAATTAAATTAATGCATTTCTTAGTTTATATTTATATAAGCATTTATACCCGCCGGCCGTAGTTTGTTTTCACGTGACGTGTTCACCCCGTGACCTCATCGCTTTGTTATTAAACGTTGGGCGGGCGCTGATGAGGTGTTTGGTAAAATAAATAGAGGTAAAAAAAATATTGTTAAAAACCATGTTTTTATTAGTGGACTAAAAAGAATAAAATAAATAAAGGTAAAAAAATGATTTTAAAAAAACACATTTTTACAAGTGGATTAAAAAGAAGTAAATAATTTAAAACTTTTAAGTTCAAGTACTTCGGTTTAATATGACTAAAAACGTGGGGCGGGTGTTTGGTATAAAAATTAAAGATTTCTAATTTAGAAGCCAAAAGAGAGATCTATAGGTTGAGAGAATGTTAAACCTCATAAGCGCCCGCCCCACGTTTTTAGTCATATTAAATCGAAGTACTTAAACTTACAAGTTTTAAATTATTTTCTTCTTTTTAGTCCACTTGTAAAAACGTGGTTTTTAAAAATCATTTTTTTTTACCTAATTTACTTATTTAAAATTAAAATGTATTTTCAACCATAAAACATTTTAAAATCCTCCAATCCCGATGCCATTATTAGATAGAACAAACTTGGGCTATTATGATATGAATGAAATTATTTAATAACAAGTAACATGAATTTATATTGTAAGCCGTATGCCGTATAATAGCTAATTATTTAAGTGATTTTTTTGGGCCCATGCATTAATATTTAATATAGTTAAGTTATAATACTAATTGGTTGAAAAAATTCGTTTTATCACAACTATCATAATAATCGTATCGAATATACTTATCGAAAAAAATTGAACACGTTATAGATCGATACTTAGATCTTGAACGATTTATTTCTAGTACAAATTCATTTAAAATTTCTAGAAAAGTATTTTAATTTATCTAAAGTCAAAAGCATAGGCCTTAACTGGACATTAATCTCAAAGTATGTTTATTCAACGATTAGATAAAAAAGATTACTTGCAATGGCATTGGATTCATTGGCATTGGTAAACAAATATCAATCCAGGCATTTTTTAAAAAAATGTGTGAATGTAGGTCATGGCATGGACATGATAAAAATAATAATAGTAATGGTTATTTATGAGAAAAGTAACGATGTCGATGCGTTATCAACTTTACTTTACCACCCTTCCTCCACCACCTAGCTTAGGTTGTATCAGATACGCCAGTGTTAAGAGTAACTGAGTAACTCCAATTATGAACGATCAATATCATCGATTATTTGTAGCCGTATACCTTATCATGCCTTATGATGTATGAATGTGTTGTCTTGTCACTGTTGTAAAATAGTATTTGAATCCGAGTCAGAGCGCAGCCCAGCTGACTATGACTAAGTAAAGACTACAGACACTTACTTACTGACTTGAGTAAGAAAATCCAGACAATAGTGTCGCAGTCTCTTACACTTACTCTTAAAATATCTGAAAAGCAATGCAGATGAAAGCCAAGGTAATTCACAAGAGATGACGGTAGTAGGTAGGTAGTAAAAAGTATTTAGAAATATTAGTATTAGTTTAGCCATTTGAATTTGTTAATTACTAGTAGTAGTCTTAGTAGTAGAAGTAATACTCAATAGTAGTAATTAGTATAGTTTCTTTTTTTAGTTTAGTGGTTAAGTAGTGTAAAGTAAGTTTAATTAAAGTTAAGTCTTAAACTTAAGCCAGTATTAATAAAAGATTTTAGCCTAATACTAATACTATCTTATATTAATTATATAATAATGGTAATAGCCTAATATTATAGTTATTTATTAAAGTTTAAAGTATGTGATAGTAATACGTCGATTGTGAAGAATGACAGAATGAGTATGTCAAAGTAAAGCATAGTAGCTTAAACTTAAAGTGAAAGATGCATTTCTAATTCTACTTATTATTATTATTTTATAGTTATAGTCAGGGCCGGCCTAAGGGATTTGGGGGCCCTAGGCCTAGGCCAAGTGAATTTAGTGGCCCTAAATGTAATAGAAAAATAAATAGGCTATGTCAAGATTCTTGCGCAAGGCCCCCACTAATGATGAGACTAATAGGAGGCCCTAGGCGGCTGCCTAGTTTGCCTATGCCTAAAGCCGGTCCTGTTATAGTCAATAGTCTGTGACTGTTTGGTGTACAAGAGATAGAATAAAATTATAAGTAAAATCCTGGCATTCTCTAAGTCTATATTGTCTAAAATTCTTTTGGATTAAATGAATTAAACCTATAATATAAAAACTATACAAAATGATGGATTTGTGTTTAACAAAACTTGTAGAATTTGATCTCTGGATCAAAGTATGAAACTGAACCATTCATCCATTACAATCTACATTGTACTTTAAACTAAATTTAACTTCTGAAAACGTCATGATGTCAGACACATTTTGCTGCTTTTTACCACCCCCTACCAACCCGACTTTGCCTTAACTTTGCAAATGGTTAAAAAGGTCCCATAAATTACTTAATATGATGTTGAGTGGCATGGGCACTCGTTTGGCGTACTGATGCTCAACGGTTCAAATCCATGTGAAGGCAGAGATTTGTTCCCGGGGCCAAGGGTGTCCCCGAGTCCACCCAGCTCCAAATAGGTACCCAACATTAGTTAGGGAAACAAAGGTGGCTGGGTAATGCGTGGAACCCACATGGCCGTGGCCTGTGAATGCTGCCAATAGACCGGCATGGTCTGCGGATGAAATAATCTTCTGTAAAGAAAGAGCGTCTGTATAGATAAGACAAGACAATTGCTGCAAATAACAAAAAAAACTCTGTCCACAGATTTCCTTTAGCAACCCTAAGCCTTAGCTGTTCATTTTACTGCACCTTAATCAGAAACCTTAATCTGGAGCAAAGATTCTGAAACTTTTGTTGTAGAAGCAAAAAAAATTATTTGATGCCTTTGTTAGTATGGTCTTTTTAAAAAAAAATATTTAAGCATATTTAAAAACAGCTGTTCATCTTTTTTGGTATTTTGTAAGTGTGTCTTAGTGCATTTTCTATCTCTTGTAACTCGATGTGAGTAATACTGCAGAAATTATTTATTTTCATTAAAAAAATTTAATGCAATTTAATTAATTAATTAATTTTTTGTGTGGCTTTTGGGGAATTTTTAGGAGGATTTATATGAATTTTAGAGGGGGATGCAGTGATGCAATTAAAGCGGGTAATAATCCCTGCCACAGAAAATTTACTAACTTATAACCCAAAAATGGTAAATCATTTTTGCTCTATCCAACTTTATTTGGTATCCCTACTGCTTCTGCTCTTTCTTTTAAGACCACATTTCCACATAAACTCTCATGACTTTCAATGAAACAATACCTAGATTTTCCTCACCCCAATTTAAATGGTATCTTTTCTCATGCACTGCATTAGTTTTTGGCTAACCACCAAAATAAAGCAGACAAACAAAACAATGAACAATTTTCATTTTTCATCTGTTTAGGAAAAATATTTCTAAAAAATTTTAAGGACCACATTTTTTTTAAAAATGGTCCAAAAAGCATCAAATAATGTTTTGACTATCAGTCTGAGGGTTTGGAAATGGTTGCATCTGGAAGTTCTCAACAACCCTTGTAGCATGTGCAATTAAACAATGTGGTGCACACTTGAGAACATTTAAGTGTTGACCATTAATAAGCATATCACACTTTTCATTAGCTATCTGTCCAGACAATATTAGAATAACCAAAGTCATGAAACTAATCATTTAAAATTTAAATTGATAAAATTAAAAGACAAGTAAGTAAGCAAACAAATGAATCTAACCTGTGTTACCATATAAATATGAAATAACTTTCATAAACCTTTTCACTGCAGAGAATGAACAAAAGATATTGAAGATCCTAAAACTCCTCTTGCTACAACTCTTACAGAGCAATCAAAAAAATGTCTGATTCTCATAATGTCATTTATGAGAATAAAACTTATGTCTCTGAACTCCCAAAAGAGAAAAAGCCAACACCCCGCTTGTCCCCAAAGCTGAGGCGAAAAATTTGGCGAAGCTTCTTGAGAAGGTTTTGTAGTGGGTTTTCTGGTGGAGTTGTGCTATATGCAGCCTTGCGAATTGTTACATCCTTGTTAAAGAATCCATTCAGGGAGAGGTAAGTTTAAAAAAAAATTCATTATGGATTTCAGTAAATTTTATAATATTAAGTTAATTCAGTTAGAGCAAAGACTTTGACTTATATCTCTATAGGAATGCCTGTGGAGTTATAAATGACTTATATCTCTATAGGAATGCCTGTGGTGTTATAAATGACTTATATCTCTATAGGAATGCCTGTGGTGTTATAAATGACTTATATCTCTATAGGAATGCCTGTGGTGTTATAAATGACTTATATCTCTATAGGAATGCCTGTGGTGTTATAAATGACTTATATCTCTATAGGAATGCCTGTGGTGTTATAAATGACTTATATCTCTATAGGAATGCCTGTGGTGTTATAAATGACTTATATCTCTATAGGAATGCCTGTGGTGTTATAAATGACTTATATCTCTATAGGAATGCCTGTGGTGTTATAAATGACTTATATCTCTATAGGAATGCCTGTGGTGTTATAAATGACTTTGACTTATATCTCTATAGGAATGCCTGTGGTGTTATAAATGACTTATATCTCTATAGGAATGCCTGTGGTGTTATAAATGACTTATATCTCTATAGGAATGCCTGTGGTGTTATAAATGACTTATATCTCTATAGGAATGCCTGGTGTTATAAATGACTTATATCTCTATAGGAATGCCTGGTGTTATAAATGACTTATATCTCTATAGGAATGCCTGTGGTGTTATAAATGACTTATATCTCTATAGGAATGCCTGTGGTGTTATAAATGAATTGTTTATCTTTAAGATGTGAGCACACAAAAAAGACACAATTTAGAAATTCATCCATGTTTTTATTCAAATGTGCCAAATACTCATCATGGCAAGCTATCATTGGTGATGCTCTATCAGTTGACATAGTATGTTTGTGGTCTACCATTTTTAAATACAAGTAGGTAGAGCAATTTTCCATTATTATTTGTGTCACCATGCTCTGGTGTTGGCGAATCAGTTTCGACCATTGGTCTGTTTGGCTTGGCTATGGCTTGTTTGTGTGTACTTTTCTGGCAGTCGTGTTATCAGCCCACTTCTTACACCACTTGATCTTAAGTGGTCATCAAGCTAGTTTTCCGCTCCAAGATAAGTGACTGGGGCATCTGGTTGTATCTAGATTGTTTTCAGCACATAGTTAGGTCCCATTTTGATTTTTGTTTCGTTTTGTAAGATGTTATACATCATATATTTCTGAAATTGATAAATACATAGACAGCTTTAAAGTTACTGTTTTTAATTTTTTTTTAACTAAAAAAAAACTTTGTCCTCGATCAATTTCCCTACCTATTCCAGCATCCCCAAGATATGGCAAGGTGTCTTCTCCTCTGACTGTGCAAGGGTGGCCACATTCTTTGGTCTCTTCCCAAGTGTTTACCACTTGGTGGTTCAACTCCTTACAGCTTTCAGAGATAATAATGTGAGGTTTTCTTTTGTAAATTTTACATTAATAAGAGTGTACTTAAAACAAGTATGGGGCAAATCTCAGCAAGGTGTAATTACTTCTTTTGTTTTCTTTTCGTAAATTATCTTTTCAGCATCACATCAACAAAAATTTCATTGTATCACACAAGATAAATTATAATCTAATCAGAGCACGGAGATTAAACATTGGCTAATTTAATTTCTGCTCAATTAACAAAACACATTGGCTAATTGCTATTAAGCCCCTTTTAAAAAAAAATTACTTAAAATTGTTCTTAGGATGGATGGACTTTCGGAGTATCAGGTGGTGTAGCTGGCTTATCATTATGTGTTTTAAACAAGTCAATGAGGCAAACATTGGCATTTTTCACAGTTTCAAGGGCTCTAGGGGCAAGTCTTTCAACATTAGTGACTAGAGGTATATAGCACAATTTAAATATACAAAAATGTATGTAAATATTTGTATAGTTTTGCATCAACCACCTTCTAATATTTTTTTTAAAAATTGATTTTTAAGTATCCTTCTGTTTTCTGTTTACTCCTTTTGCTTTTTTTAGAAAGGTTCAGTAAAAAAATAAGTGGGTTTTTTTTTGTTTAAAAAAAAATTTCAAGTATGTCTTTTTAAATATAATAGGATTTGCTAATATTTAGTTCATCAACATTTTTAATTATCTAATTTGAATTCTATATAACTACTATAGTCAGATGTTAAAACTGACTTCCAAATCAAAAAACACTGTATAATTATTTATGAATTAGAAATAAATTTTATTCTGACAAGCAAACCTGAATAAACCTGAATGGCTATTTTGTAGGTATTATTAAATGTATTCTTTCTTTCATTTTTTTTAAATTCTAGGAGTTGTAAATGCGGTGCCATGTTTTGAGGTTGCCGTTTTTTGTCTATGCACAAGCCTAATCGTTTACTGTGTGTCCTTGAAACCCCATTACCTCAACACTGGCTACTACAGGTCAATATTGAAATGGTCTCGTGATTTCACAGACAAGAATTTAAATTATTTGCACAGGTAATTTTTAGGACCTATTCTGACAACTTAGCAATGAGACTATTCATGTGCCGGAAGCACTAACAGACTAAAAGCTAGTATTCATTATTTATTTATTCTATTTGAATTTTTTTTTAATTTAGGAAGATCATTTTTTCTCAATGGTTTATATTATTTGCAAAATATTCATATATCTTAATACTTTATTTTAAGAGATTTTTGTACATGAATTTTTATTTTATAAGGTTACCAAGACTGTTAAAGAAAATTGATATATTTGTTCAGACCTGTTACATGATAATGTGCAGAAATGTGAGTAACTTTCTCCCCACCAAATGGCATGTTCATTTCTGTTACCATTACACTATCCACTATATTTATTTTTTTCAGAACTCCTGGTGAAAAATTTATTTCATGTGCAGAAGGAGGTTTGCATGAAGGGAATTGTTTCAGGCATCGTCTTGTGGATCTGATTCATTCTCTTCCTGGCTTTGCTAAGTTGTATTTGCCCATTCACCTCACTCCTGTAATTGTTTTTAAGAGAAAGATTCTCAGGGAGAGGTAATGAAATAAAAATTGCATTATCAGTTTTGCACCCAAATTGTTATTTGGATGCCAACTTGCTGTAGTAAAAAAAAATTCTAAAAAAGAAATATTATTTATAACTTTTTAACATTAAATTTAGTAATTAATCCAGCTAGCTTGCCAAATTTGTACACTTAAGTTTCATGATTAGTTTTCTCTTCCCCCACACTCCTTTGGGTGTGTTAATATGAGGAGATATTTTAGCTGTTAAGTAAAAATAGCTTGTTTTAAATTTATTTTTGTAAGATTTTTTTATTTTGCGTTTTAGTAAAATAATGATTTAGACTTTGATGTGGATGGTATTTAAGATGTAATTAGACATTCTTTAGTTAATTATGCAAGTGTAAGATGCACTATTGCTTGTTAAAGACATGTGAGCTATCAACATTAAATAACTCATTCATAAGTTTGTATTTCTTACCAATAAATCAAATGATTTGTTTCAAAGACCTGTATTTTTTTTAAAATATAGATGTAAACTAATTTCTAAGACCATCTTCTGTATGGGACCCATTGAAAACATTTATAAACTAGAACACATTTTTTTTAAGCTGCAAGATTCATTCCTTGTGAATATCCACAATTGTTGAGAAAAAAAAACATTAGTTAAATCACTAAACATAGAAACACTAAATGAAAGAAGAACAAAGAGCAAATTAGTTATAATACAAGAGGCAGTAAATTCTAGCTTGGAAATAAAATACAACAATGTCATACAATGTCTGATAATCATAGAGATAAAAACAATTTTCTTGTTCCATATGCAAGAACTAACTCATCTGGCATGGAAGGGTTTGTCTGGAAAACTTCAGGGAAATCAACACACTATCAATATTCAAAACTCTAATAAAAATGTAAGATAAATCATGGATAAGCTTAGGATGCAATAATCTTTTGTATAGAAGGAGACTATGTAATAAATAAGATAAGACCATGCACATAATAAGTATACTTTTTTTAAAAAAGTTTTTTTCAAGTGTGTCATTGACAGGGGTCTTAGGATAAAGTATGTACATTTTTGCACCCAAAAAATAATAATCTGGAACAAATTACAGTTTAGGTAAAAATAAACTTCACATATCTATTGTTTTAAAATTATAGCAGGCTATTTTTTCATATTTATACTTAGTACACCATAAGGCCTTGAAATTAATATAAGGGAAATGTGTATTTATGGGATGGGTGCCTCATGTCCATATGGTTGTTAAATATTTTTATTCACTGATCCCTAGAAATAAAAAATAATAATAATACATGTAGTGTCCTTGCCAAATTTAGTTTTATATCCGATTAAATTTTTAACAAATACATTTCTTCATATAGAAAATTACATTTTGTAAAATTAAATAATGAATGACATTGCCTTAAGACAACACTGCACACCAGAGTAAAGTGGGTCATATTCTGCCAGAGACCAGAGAAAATTAATGTTTCTTACTTGGAAAGTGATATAAAATTTGGGTATAAACAAGTTTTGGGGGAGAATGGGCAGTAGGCTTGCTTCAGGGAGATTACTAAGTTATAACATATGGGGGGGGGGTGAAATTTGAATTTTTATTTAGAGCTGTTTCCAGGTATCTTCTATTAGAAGCTATACAGATAGTGAATTGAGTGCCTTGATTTACATAAAAAATTGTTACTGCCTGATATTGTTTTAATGATTAGCGTTGCTTATGTGTAATGTACTGTTCTTATGTTGTTATTATGGTATGAATGCTTATTTAATTATTATATGTATGTTATGATCTCCATGTAAAGTGATGTGAGCCCGGTTCCTTACTGGGATACAGCGCTATATAAATTATCAATTATTATTATTGATGTTTCATAGTTTTAACAATAATTTATTTTTTCCAGTCAATTTCTTTTACCATGTTTTATCCCTTCATCCACAGACCTTTCTATGTCTTAAGGTCATTATTGAAGAACATGGTATTATCAACATCTTTTCTTGGTATTATGGTGAGCTTAGCGAAATTGACAATATGTGTGCTACGTAACTATTCCCACCAGCCACCACCCATTGCAGCATACATTCCAGCCTTAGGCGGAGCCATTTGTGGTTTGGCATTGCTTTTAGAAAGGTTGACCATTTTTTTCATGTTGCTCCTTTTTTTTTATAAACTAAGAATATTTGTTTTTGTTAGTGGCAATTATTTCAAAATTATTTTTAGTACTGATAAAATACAAACACTAACTCTGGGGTTAAGAGGTTCTTATTTAAGCATAGTACATAGTTTATGTTATAACTTGATGTTGCAAATTTCAATTGACTAGTCATATAAAAACCTATTATTACAGCTTAAAACTTACAATCAACTTATATCTGTTATCAAATAAATTCAGCACTGCTTGACAATCTATAAACTACAAGCACACAACCTGAGTCAATTACTTTAGTGTACAACTAGTTTATCAATCAATTTATTCTTATACTTATATATGAACCTAATATTAATAGGAATAAAAATTTAATTTTTCACATTCATAAGGCAGCATTTATTATTTCCAGGGAAAGTCGTAGAAAGGAGCTGTGTTTATTTGTCATCCCCCACACCATCAACATTTTGTACCTAGCATTAAAGCGCTCAAAGCTGAGTCCTTACCTTCAAATACCACATGGTTTCACAATCTTGTTTGCCCTGTCCATGATGTCAGTGATGCATTCTTACGAATGTGAACCAGAGTCGCTCACTTTGCTTATTAATGGACTGCTCAAGTTTTTTGTTGGACCTCGGACCAACACTCTTACTAATCCAAACTCAAGATCGAAAGTTTAAAGTTAAGTTTTCTGTTTGAACTGCAGGTGTAAAGAAATATTTAAAAACTATAGTTTTTGGAGTGGGGGGAAAATAAAAGAGATTCCTTAATTAATCGGCATCCATTTTGATGGATAAACATCTCGCAGAATAAAACACCAGATAAGTTTTAAGTGTATGTATAAATACAGAAACTAGTTTAAATCAGCTATGTCACGCAGGTTTCCAAACTGTGAGTTGCTGCAGTTGGATGAACCCAAGTCACCTAAGAGGGGCACTGGCAGTTAAAGATAATTTTGAAAAAAATGCCATTTTTAATTTATGTTTTACAATTTGACATGGGGTATGTTTGAATAACCAAGATGCAGCCAGGCTGGCTTAACTTTTACACTTTGAACTAGTTCATTACATTGACAGCCTAATATTAAATTTAAAAAACCCATTTATAAGATTACTCATACATTGTAATTTGAATATAAAAGAGTAGGTTTCTGTAGATAAAATTTCCCTAAAACAAGATTTCCATTATTACCTTGTTTTAAAAAAAAATCCAGCTGGTTAGAAAATCTCTAGATTTTAGTTGAAGCTACAGTATTAAAATTATTTTGCTTTTAGTCTTATTCTTATACAATTTTACCCTTCAAAATTTTTCTAATGCTTCTAACAGAAATAGAACTTTTGTAAAGTGTTTAGCTGCAATTTACAAATGAATATTGGATTTATTGCAAAAGAAGCATACAATTTAGATGTTTTTATGAATGACTTGACATGTTCAGAAAAAGAAAAGAAAAGAAAGTTACATTCTCTTGGAACTATTTATTCCATTTTAGAATTTCTCATAACTTTTTCTTTGATGATAAAAGTAACTGAGAAATGTTTTAGTGAGTTGCTAAATAAGTTAATTCTACAAGCTCTTATTTATCAATGAGATTTTTGCTCAAATTTAAACTATAAAGTGGCTATCTGTTTAAAGTATATGTTTATGTCAATCTTTTTTATTGACAACAAAAATACAATGTTGTGGATTACTTTTGATATGCAAAGTTACAGATGGCTTTCATTGTCCAGATGCCAAGCATTATTAATTTTATAATGAGATGTGCACAAATGACCTTTGACAAATATATATATATATTTTTTATATCTTATTCCATGCAGAATACTATTCTTTTAAGTTTTATACATTTGGATATACAGTGGAACCTCTCATAACGAGCATAATTCGTTCCAGACACCTACTCGTTAAGCGAAACACATGTTAAACAAAACAATTTTTCCCATACAAATGAATGTAAAATACGATACTGCGTTCCATGCTGTAAAAATACATATTTAGTACAAATTTCAAAAATTTGTACTAACATTTATTCAAATAAAATTACTTAAGGAGTGTAACAACTTGGAATACAATTTAGATTTGAAACTAAAAATGTGAATTTGTGACAAATAATTATTCCTTTTTAACTAGAATGCTGTCTAAAGACATTTGTTTTTGCCGACGCTTCAAAATTTAATTTTTGTTCTTGAGAATAGTGCAGATCATTGATGTTGACCGATTGTATGTGCGCGCTAGATTAGCCACGCTCACACCTTGTTCTCACTTTTCAATGATTTTACGTTTCAACAGTTATTTTTTTCTCTCTTGATTGTCTTCTATTGGCTTTTTTTCTTGGAAGTCATTTTAGCACATGCTATTACACTTAGGACATAAAAAAATTATGAATACTGTCTGAATACAAAATTTGTAAAATCAGATGATCACACACAAAAAACAATACACTAACAGACCGAGTGCTAAACATACTAATAGATCGGCGCAGACGTCCAGCCTCACAAATGAATGTCAGGAAAAAGGGACTTACTTACCTTTCTCCGTAACTCGTCATGCACAAAGTCGCTCGTTAAGGGAGCAACTTCTTAACTTGCTCGTTATGCAAATTACTCCTTATGTGAGGTTCCACTGTATTATATTTAAGTTTAAAACTAAATACAACAGAGATTACATTCCTTTAGGATCAATTAGTAAGCCCCTTATTTACATTACTAAAACCTTTTGATTTTGAACTTAACAGTATTTCTTTTTTTTTAATTCACCCTTTATAAAACTTTATTACTTAAAGTTGAAAAAAAAATTGTTGTTGCTTTAAACAAAAAAATGATACAGGAAATATTGTTTTGATATCTATTAGTGATATATTATTGTACTTTTTTTATCTTGATGTAAAATATGAAATATTATTTATAACCTTCTCAGATCATTTAGATCTAATGAATAAAAATTTAATGAAACCCGATTTGTTGAATGTTTAAGAATTAAGTTGTAAATAGTAATAGAGAAATATCAAAATAACCATCATTATTTGTCTTTTGGCATTGTTGAGGCACATGCTAAAGAATGCCACTTTGCACAGTCTCTTGCTAATATATTCCCAGCTATATGTTGGATCACCTTCATTAAATAATTACTATCTCTAAATTTTCTTGTGTTTTGTGGGATCCAATTTAAAGACTGCCTTGTATTTATAGGATCTTTTTTAAGATTGTTTTCTGTTCACACATGTCCCAAAGCTTGTCGTTTTTTCATCTAGTCATACCAATGTATTTTTATTAATTTTCTCAGCTATCTTCTGGACGTAGGTCTATATTCTATTGGTTTAATTTCTGATTTAAACAATAGAACTGCTTTCCGGTTCAGAGTTAAAAATGATTTCATTTGTGGTAAAGATGGATTTCAGGACTGGTTTTAGGTATGCAAATGCCTGGCATGCTAAATTTATTCAGGTATAAGCAGCAATCTACTTGTGCTCTGCTGATGCAATTCATTAACAATGCTATAAAGAAAAAATCCTTTTAATTGTAACACCCAATGATTCATATTTTTATTCAACGATAAAATCTTTATTTTACAAGTTTAATGATATGAATTTAAGATCAATGTTTTCAAAAAAATGCTACAAATGCTTTTTTAAACAAACAAATCATATTAAACCTCTGAAAACAAATCTAATTAAGCTTTTTTACGAAAAAAAATTTACATCCTAAAAGTATCTGTATTTCAGATTCAGGTCTACTTATACTTTTCAGTTTAAACAAATTAAATTTTTTTTTGTTTTTATATATTTATAACGAGTATTTATTATGAGCCTAAACATAAAATGCTGATTTAAATTCATAATCATTATTTTACATACTGTTAACAACAAATTTCAACAGATCATTCATATTTAAGAATCTGCATCTGTTACTTTTTTTCTTTTACGTCCTTCTGTAGTCTGTTGTTTTTCTGTTTTTTCCACTGGTGCCTTTCGTTTGAGACCTTTTAGTTTCCTCGCTTGAAGCTTGCCAAAGTTTTGTGTTGACATATGGATGCGGCCAAGTTTATTTCCAAGAGCATCATGGGAGATGTTTTTCTTCCTTTTTGCCTGAAAGTTAAAGGAATGCAGATGCTAAAGTATGTCCTCTCAAAATCCCTTAAAGCCCAAAATTACAGAATGAGAACCTTTCCTATAAATACAGTCGAACCCACTTAACTCGAGCTCGGTTAACTCACCCACCCTACTAACTCGACGTTTTTTATTGGAACCGCCAAATTCTCTCTTTGTCTTAGCATTTTCTCATCAGTTAATTCGATTTTTTTAAGCCGCCGAAACCTAATACCTCGAGCACAAAAGAGGGCCAAATTTGCAATTTAACGTTGGTTAGCTCGATCCTCGTCTGTTCGCCTAGTAGCAATGCACTTTGGCATTTTTAGTTAAAAACAGTGTTGACATCTCACTTTCTTCTAGACTTCCGGCTATTGTGTGATTCTACGAGATTTCAATAAAAATTACCGGATGTTTTTACTTTTAATTTGATTCCGTGTGTGAATTAGTTTGAGTATGTATCCCGAGGTTCTCGAAAATCATGTTAGCGGTCTTTAATCCAACATTATTTCGTAGTGCACGTTATATTATTGTTAAACTTAATTCATTTTCTGATGCATTAATCATTTTATTTTTTAAGATAAACGAATATCTTTAGAAATGAAAATAAAGGTTTGTATCGAGAATCGACTGTGGTTTTTATTTAATTATATAAAAAATTATTCTTTTAAAAGTTTGTTGCTTCTTTGTTACCAGTAAGATACGTGACTGTGACTAACACGCGCATGACGGTGAAATCAAATCATTTTCTTAATTTTCCAGTATAAATATATAATATACACGTCATCACTGTTGTAAGTCGAATTCTGATGTGGAATGATTTTTTTTAAAATTCGCTTAGACTTAGTTGCCGGCCGAGGTCTAACACACAGCGTGCTGTGATCAACGGCCAAGGCCGCAATAGTTTTATTTATATTAAAAGTTTGATTGACTGATGAAATTCAAGAGCGGTCTGATATCCTGCACATCAAAGGCATTTAATTTAAAATTACCATATTGATGTTTATAATTCGCTGATTCGACGGGCATTGCAAACGCGAGCGGCTGTGACATGCCACGCCACACGCGCCATGGGATGAGGCGAGGCGAAAAATTTGACCTTAGTTTTAACGTATGCGCAGACAATTATAAACTGGTAACTTTTTTTTTATTAAATGGAATCGAAACATGACCACAGAGACGTAATCAAAGCCCTTTACTTCGGCATTTATATATATATATATATATAAAAATTCAAGACTGGTCATAACTTTTCCCGACTTTCAAGGCCGAGAAATTTTTTAAAAAGAATTCCAGACTTCCGGTTTTCCTGACTGAGTGGGAACCATGGTTATATTTAAACGGTCTTTAAAAACGAACGGTCATTACAACCTTAGGAAAGAGTGAAGAAATATATTAGGGTCCTGATATTCCGATACGATTCCGATTAATCGTCCCATCACTAATTAACGCACATCATGTACATAAAGAAATTTCAAGCACACGTTAATATTTTGCCGCCATATTGGTTTTCGTTTTAACTCAATCATCGGTTATCTCGACGCCATTTTTCATACCCCAACGCCGTCGACTTAACCGGGTTCGACTGTATTTCTGAAAATATAACATGATAGATATGCAATTGTGAAATAATAAATAAAGCTAATAACTAAGATTTTTTAAAACTTTATCAATACTTTATGCTGTACCTTTGCTAAAGCTGCTTTTTTAAGGGCCCTTTTAAATAAATCATCAGAGGCAAGACGTGTTCTCCGCAAGCCAAGATCTAAAAATGGTCCCATTGCCTCGAGTTCTACCCTCGGGGTTTTTGATCCAGATTTCTTCATCAACACCCTAGTGAATGATTTACGTAGAAAAAATTATCAGTTTTGAAATTGCAAAGATTAATACGTTATTACTAAGTATAAACAAAATTTATCCTTTCAATCTTATGACAAAAACCTCACCTATAACTACGGATGTATATTTTTCCATTGACTGCGCTGATGTTTATCACATGCTCTAAACCAGATAAAGAAATCTTTTCAACGGTAGCTCCTCTGAAAAAATCTGAGAGCAAAAAAAATTAAGTCAATAATATTTGAATTACATAAACCATTTCAATGTATACTATTACTAAGTGAAAACAAGGAAGCTTCATAAGTCAAAAATCAGTTTTAAAACAAAACTAATATAAAAAAATAATTCTAACAAACTTTAACAAGCTGCCTTTTCAATTTAACAGATCAAACAAAACTTTTATCAATACGCACTAAGAATTTTGTCTCCATTTGGTAGGTTTGTTACTGAACTTTTAAAACAAGAATTTTTTTTACGATCAATGCATTTAATTTAAGGGAAAAAGTATATACCTATGAGTAAGTTTTTTATTCTTTTGTTTTCATCATTCTCTTCAAAAAACTCTCCAGTAAAAACTATGCAAGGCTTAATTCCAGATGCAGCTTTCTGACCCTGTAATAAAAACAAGTTATAAATTAAATGCAGCACCAATTTCAAAACAATAAATGTAATTTGACTATTTTCAAAAAGTTATCCGAGTTCAGTTGCTCCAAAAACTTGCTCATGATACACTACTTTCTAGGTACCATAGTTTTTACTCTGCAGCATCAGAATTCACCATAACTCTTTATTTAAATATGAGTTACAATTATAATTACAGAAACAACTCATAAAAAAGGGCTTTCACCCAGATGTCTCAATATATTAAAATTTTACTGAAACAACAACAAAAAAGTACTGAAAACGGGTCATTTGACAAATTCATAAAATTGTTAAGATTCCAAAACTTTATGAGCTGTTCAAATATAAACACTTGCCTTAAATTCTTGCATGGATTCAAACTTTTCAATTCCAAATTCAACCATGTCCAACACTTGGTTATCAAATAATCTCCCTGAAAGTTCATTAATACTGAAACATGAGATGATCAGTGATATAGAATTTCACTTTTAACATTAAGGTGTATCTTTGTTATTTGTGATTCTTTAACCCATTATACAATTCTGCATCATCTCAAAGCAAAGAATGAGCTACAGTTTTGTACAACAAGCTGGAAAGAGTGGATAACATGCAGCATGGTTAATTAAAAAGCAGATCAACAAAATTGAATATGCAAAAACTTGTTAACCATACAAAAGCATTAAAAAAATTGAGTTAACAGTGAATAACAGTAAAGTGGTAATTGTTGAAACTGTGCTATTAACGAATGTGTCTTATTTATAAAGCTATACATTTAATACTGGCACATGCAATGGTTCAGAAAAATAAAAATTATTTGGTCAATTAACATTTATCCTAAATGAAGTCCACTAAACATACATAATTTTTATGTGGCCCTGTTTACTCTTAATAAGCTTTAAAATTGCATTGCCTTAATAGAATTAGCACAATATGTACTTTCTAAACAGACATAATGTTCCATCGATATTACCAAGCCATAACCCATTAGGGCATGATTAGGGGCATAGTAAGGGAGAAAGGATTTTTTTGTCAACGTTAGAGATTTTGGTAAATTTAGTTATATTTTTTTATAAAGCAAATTTATTACTAATTCTGTAATATTTCACATTGCTTATGTGAGGAAGTTGAAGCAGCCAATATTGAAAAATGCCACCTCCTTCTCAAATGGACCAATCAAAAGTTATTTTTGGTGCTCCTCATCTTTAAGAAAAATATAGAATTTTTAATTTAATTAACTTTTTACGAAACTATCTAAATATGATCGTAGCACACAGGAAATAGCCCACTTTGCTCTGCTTGAAGATAATAAGGCATTCAGGGCATATTTGAGGGATCACTAGCTGTGATATGTTTTTAATATGCAACTTAAGCATTATAATTATTTAAAACATGATGCTATTTATATGAAATAATATATCAACACAACAAAGTAATTCATGCTCTATAAATACCCTACCTATGACTATGTTATGAGGTCGTTTTTTGGAGTGGCTGCCAAACATAAAAAGGGAGCTGTCAGCTTTTGATGTGAAAAATTCCTGTTCAAAGAAACGAAGTTCATTAAAAGAAATTAAAATCAATTTTGCATTCCATCTGGATTTATTTTCTTAAGTTTATTTTTCCTTAAACTCTATCAAATTTCTTGGTCCACATTTAAATTAAGGATATATTAAAGGTCAACACCAAACAACTTTAATTAAAAATACACTTTTAAATGTAATTACTTTTATTGAAATGAATTGATAAAATTTACAACTACAGTCGAAACCGCTTATGTCGACGGCGTTGGGGTATGAAAAATGGCGTCGACATAACCGATGATCGAGATAAAACGAAATCCAATATGGCGGCAAAATATTAACATGTGCTTGAAATTTCTTTATGTACATGATTAATTAGTTAGCGTTAATTAGTGATGGGATGATTTATCGGAATCGTATCGGAACCCTAATATTTCTTCACTCTTTCCTAAGTCTAAGGTTGTAATGACCGTTCGTTTTTAAGGACCGTTTAAAATTTAAATATAACCATGGTTCCCACTCAGGAAAACGGGAAAAAGTCGGGAATTCTTAAAAATAAATTCTCGGCCTTGAAAGTCGGGAAAAGTTATGACTAATCGGGAATGTATATATATATATATATACACATGCATATATATTTATGCCGAAGTAAAGGACTTTGATTACGTTTCTGTCATGTTTGATTCCATTTATTTAATGAAAAATAAGTTACCAGTTTATAATTGTCTGCGCATGCGCTAAAAGGTTAAAGTTTACGCTTCGCCGTGTCACAGTCGCGTTTTCCGTCGTATCAGCGAATTTAAAATACAAATAAACAAATCAATATGGTTATTTTAAGTTTAATGCTTTTGATGTATATATATTTATGCCGTAGTAAAGGACTTTGATTACGTCTCTGTCGTGTTTCGATTCCATTTATTTAATGAAAAATAAGTTACCAGTTTATAATTGTCTGCGCATGCGCTAAAAGGTCAAAGTTTACGCTTCGCCGTGTCGCAGTCGCGTTTGCCATCGTATCCGCGAATTTAAAATACAAATAAACAAATCAATATGGTTATTTTAAGTTTAATGCTTTTGACGTGCAGGATATCTGTTAATTAACTATCAGAACGTTCTCGAATTTCCTCAGTCAATCAAACTTTGTAATATAAATAAAACTATTGTGGCCTTGACCGTTGATCACAGCACGCTGTGGGCTGTGTGTACTGTGTTATCAGTTTCATCGTCACGCGCGTGTTAGTGTCACAGTCACTTATCTTACTGGTAACAAAGCAACAACAACAAACTTTTAAAAGAATAATAATTTATTAATTTTTTTATTTAATTATATAAAAACCACCGTCGATTATCGATACAAACCTTTATTTTCAACCGACGAAAATCGAGTTAAGTTGCAAATTTGGCCCTCTTTTGTGCTCGAGATACTAGGTTTCGGCGACATAAAAGAATCGACATTACCGATGAGAAAATGCTAAGACAAAGAGAGAATTTGGCGGTTCCAATAAAAAACGTCGACATAATAGGGTGGTCGATATAACCGAGCTCGAGATAAGTGGGTTCGACTGTATTATTTTAAAGTTTAGTACAAAAATTTAATAAAATACTATTATATTAATTATTATATCTCCTTTCAGTTAATTTTATTTCCAAAGTAATTATAATTGTAGGCAAAGGTGCATACCACTGAGCTCTGGTCCTCAAAAGGCCTGGTAGTATTTTTTCTGAATAAAGAAAAAATTAATAATTGTATAAACCATTTATGATAAACTAAATTGAATTAACAGTCTTATTCACTAAAAAATTAGGGCTAAACTGGTGGAAATTATTAAATCTTTAGAAAAACAGAACATGATACTTCCACCAGGAAATATCCTTTAAAAGAAAAAAAAATGGATTATACCCAATATGTGAAAATTGCATTGTAAAAACTGATATTAAATTATCCTTATCAAAATGTGCTGCACAGTAATTCTAAACTGCTGCGCAGGTCAGATATTTTTGCGGCCAAGGGAACATTGCTTGGCACTTTGTCTCATTTAAAACAATATTTTTAAACTGCACCATTTTTTTTTAAATATAGGGAATTTTAGTCTTCTATATTTTATATGAATTAAAAACAATTAAACATACTTGCTAAACATAGATGCGTTTGGTTTCTTGAGAGTGTGCTAAAAGAAAACATTTAAGCATTAAAAATACATTATTATCATGTGAAAAAATGACAAAATATCATTATTTTTTTTATTTTTTCAATGAGTAAATAAATGTTAGTCAAAGCTAACAAAATTGAATTAAAATACATGTAGTTCAGAAAGTATATTGCCAACAAAATTAAATTTCAGAATAATATTTCATTAGCATTTTATTTTTTTAAATTCTGTCTAATTAGTTGTTAGCTTAAGACTACTAATAGAATTAACGACATACCCATTCTTTCAAAACTTGTGTTACTATTTGACTTGTGTTTCCACCTTTAAAAAATAAAGCATTCTTTGTATTCTCTACTATTTTAGGTTGTTTCTTTTCAAGAGCTCTTCGTCCCTGTTGGGTTTTAGGCTTTCTGAAAAGAATAGAGCAATCATAGAATCATAACTTTAATGGGTAGGCTATATCACAGGCCAAGGCATTGATAAAATATCCTAAATAATATTGTTGTTTTTTTCTGGCACTTTTTTCACCACCCCATGCCCATTTATAAAAAAAACAGTCACAAATATTATCCATTATATCCAAATATAATAATAATAAATCTAGAGGTGTTTTGCTTTTTGAAATATACATTATCATGGTAACCTTATTTCACTTATCTGATCTTATCTATTACAGACACCTAAACTATACAGAGGTCAGAAGATTGTTGCATCCTACGCTTATCCATGGTCTTGCATTTTTATTAGAGTTTTTTAAATTTTGATTAAGTGTTGGTTTTCCAGGTATGATCAGGCAATCCATTCCAATTTCCAGACGGGAAGAACAAGAATTTGTATGTGTTTCTTCTTGCTTACGGAATGAGAAAAGTAAAGTGTTTTTATCACTATGCAGTAAAATTAGTATGTCTATGTGCTGAGGGTTGTACTATATTACTTTATTACTATATTAACTATATCTATAACTATATAATAAAAGGCTATGTTCCGTGCGGTCATCGATAGCGATTGGTCCCTCAAACACATATGATGATCCCTATAGCCAATCATATTGAACACGTTTACGCGGACGTTCAAAACGAGTTATTTTTGGTGCAGTATTTCTTCCAAGACTTTATTTTGAGTTATGCGCGTTGGGATTTATAGTCAAAAGCTGTTTTTACGAGTACGAGTTATTTAAAAAATTATTTTAACTAACTAATAATGAATAGTATTTTTGACGTGATGCACATGTATGCCGGTCGAGACGGCTGTTGGAGGGGAGTTACAACATGCCACCGAACGGTGGCGGAACGTCCTTGGACGGGCTTTGTTGCTCGTAATATATATAAATATAATATATAAATATATATTATTATATATGCTTAAAATAAAAGTCTTTAAATTTTAAAAAATACCTATAGAATTATACCATTCTATTGGGTTATATGTGAATTGGACTAATGTGATTAAATCAAACTTAAGCAAACGTTCTTGTACACTTTGCTTTGGTCATGATTCGGAAGACTTACCAGTACCAGTCTACCACGACCACCTACCAGAGCCAGAATGACCAGACCAATATTTAAATTTTAAAATATTGTTTTCATTCTGTAAGATTTCGGTATCTTAGTCTGATTTATTATTCAATTTATTCTATAGATAACATAATCAGCAGCAAATAACTTAATTATTTATTTATCTTCAAGTTAACTTACACAATTCTCTGCATTTTTATTAGAAAGAAAGTCAATTAATGTAAACAAATAAGCATGAACTAAAGCGGAAATTCAATGGGACTATGATCGATTGGTACGTACTTATTTATATTTTTCTTTGTTCGCCTTTTAATCTAAATCTGTTTTTCGCTCTTTTATAAAAAAATATTTATATGACAATTTTAGAGTCATCAATTTGTATTTTGTTTTTCCAACAGATTTTGAAAATCAGAGAGGATTATAAAATAAATTACCAGATGTTTACCCAGTTTGGCTATTTGATCCAATTTTTTAAAAGTTCTCAGTGACAACTACATGACTACATAGACTACATGATCAACTAAAGTGACTTGCACATGGACGGGCAGTCTTTTTTTCTTCTTGTTCTTTGTAAGTTACAATTGTAACGTCTTGTCTTGTTTTGTTCTGTGTGCAGTGTCAGTGCGCATATGTTCGTTAACGCTCACTGTAAGTTACTTAAGCAACACAAAAGAAAATATTAAAAAATTTCTTCTTGAAATTTTACAGTTATTTGTGTAAATCATATTAATTGCAAATAATATAAACTTTTTTATGCATTTAATTTAAAATATTTAGATTTTTTTACAAAATGTGAGGCTGGGGTAAAGTAAAGAGGAATTTTTTTAAAATAATTATTATAATCCTAATTAAAAAAGGTGAATGTAGATTAGTGCTATGTAAAAAGTCGAAAAATAGTATTTTTAACCAGTAAATTAGGTAGTCTGTAACGTCTCGTCATGTTTGCGTAAGAAATTGTGTTTCTAGCATTAAAGAGCTACAAGTATGTCGAAATAGTTCGAATGCACAGAAGAGCGCCGCCGCAATCATTATTTAACTTTAATTAATTTTTGTTGTTATTTTTAGCCTGTTTTAAAAGTAATTTTACGCTCAAGGAGAAAAAATGAAGAAAAAAAATGAAGAAAGGAATAACTATCACTAAACCTACCCCTAACCCTAAAACATATCACTAAACCTACCCTTACCCTATTAAAACCTATCACTAAACCTACCCCTACCCCTAAAACCTATCCCTAAACCTACCCCTAAAACCTATCACTAAACCTACCCCTAACCCTAAACCCATGTAAAAAAAAATTAATTATGTTTTTAAAAAATGTAAAGTTAAGAAAGAAAAAAAACAACGCCCCCAACTAAAATCGAACCCCAGACCTCTATTTCAGAGGTCGGTCGCTCTATTAATTTGACCAACGAAACTGCTGACAACATTCGTTCTTTTTAAAATTATAATAAGAAGGCTATAAATATAACGCTAACTCTTTTAATTTAAGAAACATGATTTCTCACTCTTCAATTTTAAGAAACAAGATTTATTACAAACATGACGAGATTATACACACTACCAGTAAATTATTGCAACAAATAAGTAATTGCAATCGAAAATATGCGTAAACAATGAAATTATATTTCAATATTTCATATCTGCTGGGTGGTGATTAAATTATGGGATCTATGCCTTTAGTCATAGTCATTAGGAGTAACAATAAGTAATCTATACTTTCAATTTTTAATGGATTGCGATTTTCCTTACCATTTCTATTGGTCTATAAGTATAAGTAGTAAGCTTTCATAAATAATAATAAATATTCTTATAATGACTAATGATAATCACAGTGCTACAGCGTTTGAGTTGGTTCATGCTTAGCCGCTTAGTCTTACCTAGATCATCATAATTATAAATTACCAGCAGACCCGTCGTGCGTTGCAACGATCTCAGTAAAAAGGAATACATATAGATAAAAAAAGGAATTACATTATGGGTCACCGGGCCTATCAATTTAAAGTTTAACATATGATGAAGTTAAAAATCTGTTCACTGTTAATTTCAATCAATTTCATAACAAATATATAAATAAATATATTTATTTATCAATATCGTGTAAAATTGAATGGGGAATACAATATTAAAAGTTAGTAAAAAAACACATTTAGGGCCCCCAGTCCCAAGGAAATGGAAATTAGCAGTTCAGTGCCCTATCTATAGTAATTTAATTTAGGCTCTTAAGTTTTTAATATACAGAGTTTGGTCAAAATCCAGTTATTTTCTCATTATCTAACACTTAAACTAATTTTTATATAGCTAATATAATGAAAAAATACATTAAGGGGCCCATTCGGTTCAAGATGTAGGCTACATTTTGAAAACCTGTTCATTTAAATTCAGTTTCCTCATGGATATATATATCTCAAGATCGTTAAAAACTGAGTGGGAATTAATATCTTAGAGTATACCAAAAAAAAAGTCATTTGGGGCCCCCGGCCCTGAACAATTGGACATTAGAAGTGCAGTGCCATTTGTTATTTTAATATGGGCTACAAAGTTTGGTTAAGATCCAATCATTTACTCAGTAGCTAACGCATAAACTAATTTTATATAGCTCATATAAGCAAAAAACGACATTAAGGGCCCCATGGCCCAATTAGTGCAAGATATCAAGTTCAAAACACCTATTTATTTCAATCAATTTTATAGTGGATATATTTATCTATACTTCTCAAGATCTTTAATAATTGAATTGGGAATAAAATCTTAAACGTTTATGAAAAAAGTCATTTTGGGCCCCCAGCCCCGAATAAATGGACAGGAAATTAGTGCTCTATAGTATTTTAATATAGGCTATCAAGTTGTTATGTACCAAGTTTGGTCAAGATCCATTCATTTTCCAAGCAGCTAAGCCTTAAACTAATTTTTATATAGCTCATATAAGAAAAAATCCCCATTATGGGCCCCCGTGCCCCATGAGTGTTAAATTTTATAAAAAAAATAGCCTATTTCCATCCCGGGAGCGTACTCAAAAGTCTCCAAAATTTTCATGGCGATCGGATGAATGGTTTAGTCAGCTATAACAGACATGCATACATACTTTGATTTTATATATATAGATAGCCTACATCTAGGTCCGCTTGGGAATTAAATACATATTGTTATATTCTTTCTCATACGCTATTTATTTACATTGTCATTGGTAAAATTAAAATAATTTTAATTTAAAATGTTGTTTTAAGTATTTATTCAGTTATTGTCACTGTTGTCTCAATCCTGCTGGCAATTATTAGTCCTACTTAAACTTAGATCTCCAACACTCCTTAAGCGGTTGCTTATTAGATTTTACATATGCAGTTCACGCATTCTCTCATTTATAGATCTCTCTTTGATTTTTATACCAAACACCCGGCCCACGTTTTATAAAAACATGGTTTTTTAAAATATTTTTTACCTCTATTTATTTACCATTTTTAACCCCCCCCCCTCTGTCACAAACTATTAAAAATCTCGGGACACCCCCCCCCCTAAAGTATGTCACGCTTTCGAACAAAAAAAAATAATTTTATTAACAAATAAATCAAATTTTATCCAAAACACACGTGACGTCACACATGTCCTGACTGCCCTCCTCCCTGTCACAAACTTTCACATTTTCTTACACCCCCCTCCGGAGCGTGACATACTTGATGGACGGCCCCATACATCTGTCATTAAAATGTCTGCTTTAATCCTAAAAACACTTGATTAGTGAATGTTTAATGCTGCACTGCATATTAAACTTGATGGGGGTTGCTATTCAACAATAATTACATGATTCGTAAAGGTCTTGTAGTGTGCTGATGGACTGCTGAACTCGATACTCAGTTAAGCTCTGTTTTGTTTCTCAGGATTATTTGGGTCAGAGTTCATTATATTATTATGTGTAAAATTTCATACATTTTTGGGTAAAAATTTATGAATAGACTCTTAATGAATGTATCTATATTTAACATAACTGTTTTAATTTTGTGCAAATGGATTCAGATTTTCATTTCAATTTTATCATATTACATGTATATATAATGTCCAAAATATATGCATTAGTAATAAATTTGACATTCATATCTGTAGTAAATAACTTAAAATTGTAATAATTTACCAATAAAATACTATAATATTGGTGATAATAATGTTAATTTCTACTGTACTGGTAAATGACTGCATATGGCAATATGAGCCCTACGCTTAACTGACTCCTGGGACTCAATTCAATTGCACATGTTATTTTATTTTGATGCATACCTAGAGAGATAATTAGGTTATTGCATTTGCCTTAATAATGTTAAGGTTGAAATTATGTAATAAAACTTTTTGCCCCCTGTTTAGTGGGCTACAATAAAGTTTCTTAGCTCGCCATGACATTACCATGGCCATACCATCTGAATGAGTTCACTACTCATGTAAAATGTTCTTGAAGCTGTTCTCAACAGAACCATCACTGTCCATCATAATAAAACACTATTAATATACATGTTTGACTATATCTAGAATGAACTTGTCATTCATTTAATAATGAAATACTTTTTTTTTAATTCAGAGGGTGAAATACAATGATGCATTCATAAGAGCTAATGTGTGAGTGTGACAGAAAAGAATCAATCTCTTACTGTCTCACAACTTGTTGAATTTTTTGAAGTGTTATAAAACACAGTCATGAGTGGGCCATCTTTAAAAGTCCCAGATCACCTGCCACTAGGAAAATCAAAGAATTCCAAGCCTGAAAGAAAAACATCAAACCCCAAGCCTTTGAGGTTTCTTATTTGAATTTTTTTTATTTTTAAAAAAAAATAAAATCTGTAGTTAAAATTTCTCTTTAAAAAGTTTTCAGCATTAGTTTCGTATCAATTTTTTATCTTTGAATGAAAAGAAAAACTCGTTTGTTTACTGCATACAATTTTAAATGATGGTAAACTTATTATATAACTGGCATATAGTGTGAATAAAATTAAACTTGAATTCCCATTCTCATAAGCCAAGAGGAACTGTCAGACTTTCCATGTGTTACTATGTGGATGTCAGAGCTACGATGGGTGACAGAGCTAGAATGCATGAGTATTTTACAAGGGAAACCTCTTTGCCCTAACACAGCACAGGATTCAGCAGCTTCACAAGTTCAGTCATATAGAGGTAAGAAACTACATGTATTATAGTACAGAGTGGTTCAATTATCACAAAATTGGAAAAAGAAACTGTGAACTGAAAAGTCAAAGACTTGAAAAGTAAAGCTAAACAACTGGGATAAAGTAAAAATATTCCAGTGAACAGAAAAAAAGCTCCATTAATGTAGGTAATATTAATGTGTTTAGACTATGTATGCTGATATAAACAAAATTGTAAAATGAATACTTTGCTGGTAAATTTTTGTTGTGTTTAGAGAAGGATAAATACACATTTTGGGTGGTGTTTATTTTATGAGAGAATGTTTTTTATTGAATATTTGCTTAAAATGGCATTTGAAATTTCTCTTTAAAAGTGTTTAGTATTACCGCAAAACACAATTTTGTTTACTTAGAATATGACATACCTTATGAATGGTGTGTTTTATTTATATTTTATATTTACTCCTAGATGCAATAGATCGGGTTAAGTTTGAGGCAAACAAAATAACTGAAGGTTTCAATACTCTATTCAAGTAAGTCTTGAAACTCTATAGATTAAATACAAATATAGATTTAGAATCTAATTATATGAACCAACAAATTTAATTAATGTATTTGAAAAATTAATTACTAATTTATTAAATTTCATTTCTTTCTAAATATTTATGAAAGAGTTTAACTTAAAATTTCAGATACTTTGACTCCAGCAAATGGGTTGCTTTGAACAACCAAACAATGGACATGACTTGCAGTGTTAGGAAATTAATACAGTTGTGTAATGCCCATGTATCTGATGTGCCATCTTATATTCAAGAGGCACGTAATTGTATTTCTTGAAAGAATTGTAACTTAACATGTCACTCCACTCGCATTCAAATATTATTGTTCTTATTAGCATTGCTAGTAAATGTAATATTATTTTTTCTCATTTCGTAAACAAATAAATTAAAACTTAAATTATATTTTTTTAATGAATTTTGAATTTAAAAATTCTTATCAATATTATAGCCTATTTATAGCCAACTTATTCCTATCCAAATGAAACTAACAATTTTGTAATTCTCCTGATACAAGGAAATATAAAATACACTGAAAGCATTATAGTTAATTAGAATCAATTATTATCCTCATTTATCAACATCAACGTGATTTATATTAGTAGTTAATTTTTTCTTTCAGCAACAAGAAGTTGTAATGTGTGAGTCAGCAAAATTAGTTCAACAAACAACAAGGTATATAATCTTAACTATTTGTGCTTAACACAAACCTGAACAGCCTGTTAAATAATGATTGTCACAAACCTATCATTTTGTAATAACTTAGATGTTATTTAGTTTTATTTTCCCCAACAGTGCAGCAGAAAAGAATGTGGTTCATAGAGTACCTCTGGTAAATCAACTGACCTTCCTTGGTCAATCCTTCAGTCGATTAGTTGATTGCACTCTTGGGTACCTTGTACAGGTGAGTTATTGCCTATTTCATATTGTCAACAAAACATATTTAACTACTTTTTATGGATTTTTCCACATGTGAATTCGACAAATCTTTAATTTACATTTTCAAATACATACAGTGTTTTCTAGTCTACTGAAATTTCAGAATGTCCTGTAAGTCTCCTTCTCTCTCTCACATTCATCAAAATTTCAACACATCTTCAACTAGCCATGATTTCCAACAAAATATTTTTCTTTTCCAAAGTATCAATTTTGTTTTGTAGTTTGATCATGTTTTTAAGTTATCCTTGCAAGGACATGTGTACTTCGTCTAAAAGGATAAATTATCTGCCAGTTATGTAAGCATGGCTACTACTTATCAGTAAGGATTTATTTAAATTTTGCATTCTTTTGCACTGGAAACATATTTGACTTCTTTGCACAGGTGGGTTAGTGGTTTTCCCAAATTATAATTTTATAATCATCTCACCTAAGCACAAAAAGATTTTGACAATACTGTGATCCTATTTCTTTTCAAAATTTATAAATTGTGAAGTATTTACAATTGTTTAAACATGATTTTCATTATCTTCAGCCATTGGTTTCAATTCTGCACTTTACAGTGTTAGGGAATTGCTTTTTATGGGCAGCCTACTTTTCTGAAATGTCCTCACAGACTTGTAATATGCAAGGTTTAATTAATGCTCATCCAATAATAGAGGGCTTTTTTTATATTTTGAGATCTGATGATCAGCACTATCAGAAGGACTTATCCCTAACATTTTGTAAACAAAAATTAAATAATTGCTGTTGCAGTGTTTTATATATTCACAATTTATTTATAGCGTATGTCCTTTGAGCTTCAAAGGTTTAATTGTATTACTGGATAAACTTCTACAAATGCACATGATGAACTAAATTTTTAGCAATATTTCCCATGACACTTTTATTCATTTTTGTAAAAATACTGAAGCCCTGTGTTGCAAGAAATGTATTTCACTTCAATTATGCCTTTAATTTTTAATTTTCAGAAGAAAAACATTTAAAAGTAATATTTATTTTTAATAAAAGTAAGAATTTTTAGAATACTATTAATAATTATAAGTCATTAACATTGCAAAAATGTCAATATACTTTGGTGACCAATAACAATTTTTTTAAAAATAACTTTGGACCGCGCTCCATTTGTTCATCCATTAATTGGATAGGCTTTTTTTAAAGACCAATAAAATATGTAAAAGGCTACTGATACTCAACGTGTATTTAGTTAATGTAATTAAAATACTACTTTTATAAGATTTTATCAAATTTGCACCAAGTTAGGTGTTAGGAGATACTAATATCAGATATTGAAATAAATTATCTTAAATTTTTCTTTGAAATTGTCATTTCAAATTTATTTAATCAGCATAATTTGAATAAAGCAGACCAGTTTCTCTGTTCAAGTTCGAGTCTAAAACTTGTGGTGGGGATAATGTGAATGTGGTTGAGTCATCACCATCCATCACAATTGCTTATTCAAATTTATTGAGTATCAACAGTGTGGGGGAAAAAAACTGAGAAATGTGTTTTTCATCTCAGAAAATAGTAAAGATGCTAGAGTCATGCACTGGTGTGTCTTCCCTTCATGTTGTCATCAATAATATCATAACCCTGGGACTGGAGGGGGAGCATATGTGTTATATGCTGGCAAGGGTAAGTCTTAGTATATTTTAAAATTTAGTTAACAATAACTGTTGTCTCAATTAAATAGAATGTTAAAAACCTTATATGTGTTAAGACCACACAAGTTGGAATTTTTGTTAATAAAAAAAAATGCTAGGAACTGATGATTGTACTTACATCTGTATTTTATTTTGTAAGAATCCAACAAAATTAATTTTTTTGAAAACTGATGTCAAATGCATTTCTTTCATTTAAAATAATTTAATATTTGTTAAAATTGAAAGTGATATATTATATTAAATTAGTAAAAAAAATATGAGCATATTATTTAGTTATATCTGACACTTCTTGAACTTGTGCAGGAAGGTGGTGTTCGAGCACTTGTTGATGTTTGCAGAAGAGAAAACGTAGCATTTACAAGATCAAAAGCCTTGAGGGCTTTGGCCACTATCTGCTGTGCTCCAGAATGTGTTGCTGAGCTTGAGAAGGTAAGACGATCACTAACTGATTTGTTGGGCATATGGAATATATTCTGGTCACCTTTGGATAATATCTGTTAATGAGACAAAACAAAATGTAAAACATATTTATTATCTGAGTTGGAAAAGTGATCATTTTTCAAGATTTTTTATTTTTCCTTTTGATAGATAACTTTGCTGATTTGTATAACTTTACAACACTATTTACAGGAAAGTGGTATTGATCTTTTGATGGATATCCTAACTGATGAAAATGTGATAGAGTCTGTTCAGGGGGAAGCTGCTGGCGTTGTTGCTCAGATTACCTCCCCTGTATTAGACCAGAACCAGCACCTATGTCGTTTTGCAGAATCCTTGCAAGTTATACTTACAGCATTGTTAGGTGGGTTGTTGAGTTAAATTTGTCAACCACATGACATCTGTTTTTGAAACCTAATTTGATCCATCTTGCTTGTAGAAAGTTTTATTATGTTGATTACAAGATTGCGTAAAAACAATTATTTATTTATAAAAAACGATTCAAAAATGAAATGTTTTGAAGAAAGAAAAAAAAATTAACAATATAGCTGCAACCTATAGACAGTTTTAATACTTTTATAGGTGCCATAAAATTTGATAAAGATTAGTGTTAGTTAGTGTTTCATGAAAATGAGGTTGTCACGATTAAAGTTTTAAAATCGAATTTAAAAAAAGAAAAATATTATTACTTCCGAGTACTTCTTAAATGAAATAGATTTTCAAAAACAACATTTTTAATATTTCCAGTTTAATTTTTAGTATATTTTAAAATTTTGTGAAAATTAGATGAAGTCAATTCAATTCCTGGCATAAAGAAGCTCTTAACTCATTTGACCATTGGCCAGACCTGTTTCATGGGAAAAGACAATTCTTTTATATCAGTTCAAAAGTTTACTGACAGACACACAGACAGATAGGCGAGATGAACTTTTTAAAAATATTGACCCTATCGCTGTGACTCTATGAGATGGAAGTGGTGGTAGCACAGGTGAATTGAGGAGTGGGGAGGGGGGGGGCAAGTGATTTGAATACAATCAAAGTCAACTTTAAACAATATTAAATCATTGTCATTAAACAATGGATCTGTACGAATTTCAAACCAATTGATCATGTGCAACTGGGTAGTAATTCAATTATATAATTTACGGGCACCGTGGTCGAGTGGCATGCTTGCTCGGCTGGCGTACCAATGGTCACGCGTTCGAATCTCCATGAAGGCAGGTATTTGTACCCGGAGCCAAGGGTGGGCGTGAGTCCACCCAGCTCCGAATGGATATCTTACACTAGTTAGGGGAAAAAAAGCCAGCTTGGAATTGAGTAGAACCCTCATAGCTCTAGCCTGTGAGCGCTGCGTCACTTGCCAACAGAACGGCACGTGACGCAATAATCTTCTGTATAGAAGGAGCCCCCGTGTAGATAAGACAATGTAAACATAATTTTAATACTTGTGTAGGTTGTTTGTACTGACGAAGGAATCAGCTGAAACATCTACTTTTGTATCAGTCATTTAATAAAGCTTTAATTTATTGTTTTGATCACACAGTTCGTGTGTGTATCTTGTATTTTATTCATTCAATTACTAGAGTCGGTAAGATGAATAAAACGAACTAGTAAAAAGATATTGTTACTGCCTCGCAGGTTTATGTGAAAAGACGGAGGGTCATGAGACATTCCTCCTCTCGGCCGCAGCAGTAGCTAACATCACTTTCATTGATTCATCTGCCTGTGGGCTACTGCAAGAGATGAAGGCGCCACAGTTGCTTGTGAAGACATGTATGTGTAGGAAAGCCAGATCACTTTTTGCCAAGGACCAGGTACAACTCCTTCATTAATAAGCATGTTACCGATGACAGCATTGAAAACTTTTTAAAAATGTAGCTCTCTTCTTGTGACTTTAGAAACCAACTGTCATTGAAGTATATTTAAGAAAGATAACAAATATTTTCCTTATCTTTTCTGTTATAGACACTTCTTCTATACAGAAGATAATTGCGTCCTACACTTATCTAGGGTTTATGTCTAGTCTTGCATTTTTATTAGAGTTTTAAATGTTGATAGAGTGTTGGTTTTCCTGGTTTCATCAGGCAACCCATTCCACGTCAAAATTCCCAATGAGAAGAATGAGAATTTGTATGTGTTTGTTCTTGCATAAGGAATTGTATTAGATCATCTTTGTGTTGTATTTCCAAGTTAGAATTAATTGCCTTATGTATTATTAATACTTTGTTCTTTTATACACTAAGCAGTAAGACTTCAATTTTCCAGAAATTTTTATCAAACAGGCCACTGAAACTTTCCACGATATTTCAGTTATTTACTCTACATTCTTAACACATGATGGCTTGTTATTCTTTAATCATCAATACATTGTGACCAAATTAAGCTTTCACTCAGATTGTAAATTTTTTATAAATTCATTTATCTATTTTAAATTTATGAATTTCACTAAAATTATCTTAATTTTTGTATAATCTTTATTAATTGCAGAATATTTGATTTCCTCTCTTCTCAGGTTGCAACTATACTTGCCAACATGGCCGCAATCAATGGGTGCCAAGAGTGTATCCGCTGTTGTGGTGGGCTTGATCTCCTCGTCAGCTTCTTACATCAGAAACCGTGCTTGCTGTCCAGTACAGCCGAGAGATCAGCCTGCGAGCGTGTCCAGCAGAAGGCAGCCATAGCATTGATGCGTCTGTGTCAGGACACCCGCCACACTTACAAAGTCATTCGTCAAAAAGGTGATATAAAGTGTTGTGTTGGGGATTATTCTTATAATGAAGTCATTACCAAACAAATATTCATCATTAAAGTAAGTAAACCTTTTGTGCTGTGGTGGACAAACATTTCAGGGTTGCATCAGCGGCTTGTGAATATCACATGGCCAAACTTTTTATAAGGCCAAGTTCAAGCACAAACATGTGGACGTTGGCAAAAATAAATTGAATTGTTTAAAATTAGTTGCAGCCTTCCACGGGTGCTGCACAGAACACGTTGCTTGCCGCACGTGGCCCATGAGCGGCCGTTGGCCTGCACTTTAATTTGCATTCGTTATTTAGATAACATATTTATGAACCATATAAATTTGAGCCTGGCTTGTCATTTTTTTTGTGTGCAGGCATTCCAAGGTTTATAGAGTTGTGCCGTGACTCACAGGCCAGAAACAACAGTGATGCAGTGTTAGTGGCATGCCTGGTAGGAATATTCATATTATCTTTTTGAAGTAGGCCATCATTGATATTTTCAATAGCATTTGATTCACAATTATTCCACTTAATTATAATTAAAGCTGTAACGGATTCAAATTGTTGAAATCCAGCCGAAGCCGGATTTGTGAAAATGGCCAGATTCCGGATTTCCTGGAGCCGGAGCCATAATATATATATGTATTAGGGCTCTACCGGCGAGCCGGATTTATGAAGTCAAATCCTGCCGAAGCCGGATTTGTAAAAAATGGCTGGGTTCCGGATTTGCCAGAGCCAAAATCTGGTACACCCCTAATTATCATAAGGAGCACTCACTGATTCCATTAAATTGTATACACAATGTGGAAACATTTCAAGTGCATAATCATGTTTAATCTTTCGATCTTTTGAAGAGAAATGTCTTGTTATTTGAAAGACTTCACTATGTCTTGATGTACACGATTAAACAGGTTTGTCCTTTACCCTACCAGGCTGCTCTTCGTAAAGTCTGTGCTCTGTATGGGCGGGATGGCATCTCTAACTTGGATTACCAGCAACTGGTCACGCCTCAACTGATGGATTCTTTCCTAATGTGTTCTCACAGTGATGAAAACTTTGTGTGAAAAGTCGTTTACATTTTTTTCATAGGATCTTCTCACAACTGCCTACGGGCATGAAAGGAATTAGAATCACATCTGAGTTCCTAAATAAAGGGCGAGATCAGTGAAAGTCTACTTTGGTCTTGACAGGTTTCTATAAAGCAGAAAGAGATGACTGATGACTATGTAAACCTTTGACTCAGCAGTTTGGATACAACAGTCGTGTTAAATGATAGGTTTGTGAATATTATTGTGGATGGCATTTTATGCAAATGTTGTCAAACATGAATGAAGAACTTTATAAGGTCTCTTAACTTACGTTTCTACTTAAAGGTTATGACATATTTGTCAAAAACTAAGTTATTACAATGATTTATTCCCTTTGTGTGATGAGGATCATGATTTTTGAAAATGGTTCTACAGGTTTTACTACATGTTTAATAACTGTACACTAGACCAGTGCTTCTCAAAGTGGTGGTCCCGCGGATCGGTGCCGGTCCATGTGCCATCCGCAGCCGGTCCGCAGAAGTTCTCGAAAAAGGACAGAAAAAATTGTAAGTGCAGGGAAAACAGTGCACCGGTCCCTGGTGCAATGGAAAAAATTCCCGCCTGTCCGCCATACTGACAAGTTTGAGAAGCACTGCACTAGACTAAAACAAAAAGCTATAGAAGTAGAGGATAGCCTCTTGTAAAGAGAATTTCCAAAGATCTGATGTTAGTAAAGAGTCTGTTTTTGTCTGAATTAGCAGTGTACTTAATCGTTTGTTTCATTTCCTTGACTTAATAACCATAAATTTGAATTTTGGAAAGAGAAATAAATCCTGAATATGAGAGATAAGCTGCATCCTTTTTGTTTAAAATTTAAATCTATGTAAAAATATGATACAGATAAGTCTATAAATATACAGGTTGAAGTTCAATATATTTAATATTATTCATGGGAAATAATTTATCTAAGAATTATCCAAGTACTTATTGTTCTGTAGTTACTACTCAATACTGCTGCTGACACAGAATATTTATGTGGCAATTCCTAAAAATTGTCATGAAAATGTTGAACAGCTAACTAACTCATAGATCCTTCTTCAAATGTTATTTATCATACTTTCAAGATTTTTAACAATAATATTTATTTATTTTTAAAAATAACTTTAGCTGTTTTATAATTTATAATGCTTTCAGGCTTTGAAGTATTTTCTACTTGGCTGCTCTGAACATATTTTTTTACATTGAATCTAGTCATAAATTTGCTCTTTTTGTGTGTACATCAATCTACCTACAAACGTATATAAAATATTAAACCAATAAATACTCATAGACCTTTTAGCCTAGATGAAATATTATAAAATTATGATTTTTTTTAGCTGCTTCATTGTAAAGATCATACCATTTTGACTTCTTATATTAAATATTCATGTAGACGGATTAACCCATATGTGATTAACAGCTATACCAACTATACAAATTGTGTCTCTTCTTTAAAAAAAACAACTCAACTTCATCAAAGAAATCCTTGCCAATATTTTATTTTATACCGCTCAAACTGATACCCGCTCTTTTGAAAACTTTTCTCTAATCATCATATTGTTGAACCACCCAGGGCCAAAAAAGGTGTAAAGCCAAAATTCATATACCAAATTATTGTTATACAACAAATGTAGCGCCAATGTTGTCTGTTGTAATAAATTTTATGTATTTTAACTACTTTTAGATATAATTTATATCAAGGTTTTTTTGCATGTGCTGAGTCTGCACATATAAAAACTAGCTTTCATATCTACATTAAAATTGATTTTGTGAAATAGTGACATTTAATGAAGAAATAGCTGCATGTTTGAAGTTAGAGAAGAAAGATACTTTGTTGCTATTTTATAAATCATTACTATCAAGCATTATTAAATGTGCTTAGAGAATGAAAACTGTAAGCTGTACAGAATAGATATTTATTTTGATTATCTATTAGTTAACTATGCACTTAAATAACTATGAAAAATGCCTTGTCAGTGAACCGCAATAAACTGTCAAGAGTAAAAAAAAATATTTTAAAAAAGCAATCCACAACGGAATATTTTGAAAGCTGATCAAATGTAGTCTTATATTACATTTTGTGTAGCCAAAGGTATTTTTAAAATCTCATAGACATTTTTAAGTGAAAATTCCTTCACTGAATGAAAAAGAAAATTTTTTCTAATATTTTACCTCAGGTGAGTAATTTCGAAGCACTGGCATAAAGTTCTTCACATTTCATAGTCTTCTAAGCCAGGTGTTCTCAACCTATGGGTCACTACCCTGTTCAGGATGGTGACAGGTTATCAGTGTTTATTTTTAAATACCTTATTGTAGCTGCCTTTTTCAATTGTATTGGGGTGTTGTCGCTCACTTGGCTTTTATAAGGTTGTCAACCTGTATTCTAGGGCAAAGTTATGACATCATTGAAAATTTTATGTTTAAGAGTTTTTTTTAAATATATATATATTTTTTCAAATACAACAGTTATAATTGTGACTGAAGGGTGTATATTAAGCATGATATATTCTAGCTTTAAGTAAATCTTTCCACGATTGTGGAAGTTGTTGGGTGTTACATTTATGTAAATGTTATAATTCAGCTATTGCAAATGTTGAGATATAGAAGAATTCAAGATTGAGTTAAAATGGGGAACAAAACAAACATTCACATTTTAAATATTTTTTTTTAATGATGTTTTTTAAGATGCAGTGGAATTTTGTGTAATTTTGTCTAGTAGTATTGCTGTTTTGCATTTAAATAAAAATAAAGCTACTCATGTTTAATGGATAATTTTTTTTTAAATGTTATTTAGAATTCCAACAAAGTGCTGTAAAAATGTTTTCCCATAGGAGATTATCATAAAACACCCAAAACATAAACCTGTTTCTTGTTTAGTGAGTAATCTACAGATCATTGTAACATTTTGAAAATGTAAATAATTGTATTCTTAAGATGTACTTGTGTGAATCTCATGTTGCATTTTAACAGCATTAACTTTGATTGACCCAGTGAGCTATTTTTAGAAACAAATCTACCCTACTCATGTGTCTCTCTTGTGATCATAGATCTAGCCCTAAGCATTCCTGAAGTGTTTTATAAATTAATATTGCTGCTTTATCTCAATAGACAAGAGATGGAAATAATCCAAATTATGTAATTTTTTTTTAATTTTTTAAATGACTGTTGTGTTTTTTTGTGTGAATGAAATAAAGTCCTGTACAAGTGTTGAGGCAATCACTATTGTTTATACCAGACTTAGCATCAAAGGATCACCTGGTTTGTAGTTTTGTTAATTTCTGTGAGAAGAGTAGTTGAACTCTGGCTTTCCCAACCAGGGGAGCATTTCAAAAGTTACTTGGAAAATGATAGCAGGAATCAAGGAGCCATTGACCTTAGCATTATAGTTTTATTGTGTGTTTTTTTTATATTTTAATCACTTCAATACAACTTTACTGTGTGCAAACTTTACTTGTTACCTAAAATCAGAAGCATTGAAATCCTGGAAGGACTGTTGTCTCATGTCCAGCTTGCTCATATCCTTCTGAATTAATTTTAGACTTTTAAGGGGCTCTATTTTCCAACCAATTATTGCAAATATGACATCAGAAATAAAATACACTACCCACATGATCAGATCTCTGGATTTCTTGGTTTTGCAAAACACACTTTTTACAATGGATGTTTCTTCATTGTGCACATCCAATCCACATACTGATTGCAGTTTCAAGTTTTTTCTCTTAATGAAAACCCAAATCCTAAGTTTTCAGCAAGTGCCCTGTTAGTGTTAGTGTTAGTTATGGTTTGACTGAACTTGTTAAATGACTTAAATCTTTTGAATTTAATGGAAATTTTTTAACGAGGTCAATGGAGTTGGAGTTGCAATGGAAACTTAGATGGGGCCTGGTTTCGCTTGTTTATTTATGGATCATTTAGGGCATCTGTGTGAAGAAAATTACGAAGGGAAATTTCTGAAAAACTATATAAGATATATTGATAAATGTATTAGTTTTAAAGACATTTATATGACAATTCTGCGAAGTTTTATTGACTTTATTGGAAAAATTTATCCATCTATCAAAATTACATCAAAAATCCATAAAAGTTTTGTCAATCTGGTTTTTAAAAACAGGTCGCAGAAGACTCTGTAAGACATCACATTTTAAAAAAAATTCTCCTCTTTTCATTTTCCATTGGGAAAGGAGCCTTAGGGCTATGCTTGTCAGAAGTCGTGGTCCTACTATTGAAATACTCATTGGCACTAAAGATTCTACATCTTCTTATCAGTTTATTTTTTAAAAACTGTTAGTACATTTTATTTTAATTTTTAGAGGATGAAAGATTTAGTCAACAATTCATAACAGTTGCAAAAAAGTGAAAAGTTTGGAAAATCCTGGTATAACTTACGATCTAGCACTTAACCTCTGTCATACTCATAATTTGTTTTTTTTTAAAAGTGTTTATGTCAAATATTATTTCTCTTTATAAATCTCAATAAATCTTCTACTGTTATTTGTTGCTTTTTTCTTAATGAAGCTCAATATTTTTTATTCATAAGTCATTAGTACATGTGATTTTACACAAGAGCTTTCACATGATTATATATTTTTTTATTTTTTATCTTAATATATATTTTTTATATTTAATTAATTTTTATATTTTAACATATACCATTTTAGATATTAAATTCCATTTTGGCTTTATGAGGAACAAAGATTTCACTTTATTCCAGCCAAAATTTAATTTTTAAAATTTGTTATATCAATTTTGTTTTTAAAAAAAAGAAAAGATTTTCATTTTTGCTTTACAAAACATTGAAATGATAAACTGCCCAGTAAGTTCACATCGACTCCAACTCAACGATGTACAGAATGAAAATGTTAGTTATTGTAATATACATTTTTTTGTTATTTTAATTTCTTGAGTGTAATTTTTATTATTTATTTTTTACTTTAAAATTTAAGTTTAAAGGAATTTTTTTAAATTAGTATTTTGGGCAAATATTTATCAGTTTTTTAATCTTGCTTTTATGATCATTAAGTGAAATCTATCTAAAATCTAAATTAAATCTTACTGATAACTGTAACTGGAAAATGTTAAGATTTTTTCTTAAACGTTTATATTTTAGCTTGACAGAATAGATTATCTTTTCATTTAATTAAAATTAAAAGTGACATGACTCATTGTTTCATTAGTTAACTGATGTAAATAAGTTATTATTCATTTTGAGTGACATTTATATAAAATCTACTCTGGGTTTTAAAAGATATTAGGCAGAGTTCCTGTAGTTTTAGGTAATTTTCTTATTGCAATAATTAAAGGGTAAGTCTGCTTAGAAAAGATGAGCCTCATTAAAATATTATTGAGGTGATATAGCTTCATAATTTTCATTAGTATAAACATGTTAATTATTGTGTTATAAATCTTAAAATGCTTTAACAAAAGCTTCTAATTTTGCTAAAATTGCATAAAGAATGTTTTTACTTTTGCTAGCTTAAGTACTTAAGTAGTACATTTGTCAATGAAATGTATATGATTATACTCCATTCATCCACCATACTTGTATTTAATTTATTTTAAATTATTATTTTGTGCGGCTGCATATTTCTGATTAAATGGTTTTTAAACTGCCCAATTGTAATAAGATTATTTTACCAAATGTCAGTTTGTTGTCTTTTTAAAGTAATTCAACATTCAACATCTTTTTTTTTAATACAAATATATAATTCTTGAGAATCCCTCTTCTGTAAACAAATAATAGTATTAATAGACAAAACTATATATACATTCTTGGCTGTAGGTAATATCCTAGACACAAGCAAGAGATAAGTAATTATTAAAGATTTGTTTAAAGTAAATAATTTCACTGATTAATTTAAAAATGAGCAAATGTTAATATTTAAATATTGACAAATGCTTTTAAATAGTTTTTTTCAAGGTATGTGCAGTATTTAAGATCTAAAATTTTATTTTAAAGTTCATAGAAAATAAATCTCTGAATTGCTTATAAAATAATAATATTTGCTGATTTACAAAGCAGATTCTAGAAGAAAAAAATGAACCACTGACTTATCATAAACAATCTAATGGGCCTAGCAGTTACTTGCATAGAAATATGCTAATTTTTTTTTAAAATACTTTTACCTAGCACATTGTTCTCCTGACCCTAAAAACATTTTTTTTAAATGTTTAAAAGCATTAGTCAAACCATACACAATTTTAAAAATAAATGCAGCATGTTAATCAGAATGCTTGGATTAATTTTAAAAAATGACATTGGGATTACATAATGAACTATTTTATTAAATATTTTTTGAATTATGTAATTTTATTGGAATTTTTTTTTAAATATATTTTTAATAATTACAAAAATTAATCTGCATGTTATAAAACATGCAATCATAATAACTGTGTACTTAATATTTTATTGTCTTTTAAATAAAATTAAAAATATCTTTAGAAGAACTATTTTATAAAATAGTTTTGAAATTCAAAATATAATGTGGTCATGATTTTGTGCATGATTTTTAGAGACCAAAGTAAAATTTGGACTAAAGAATAGAATTGATCAAACTTTGTTATGTCAGAAATGGTAAGCTGATGAGTTATATAAGGATGTAAACACTCATACTCAACACATTGAAGGACACGGATAATTCTGGTCCAATCATATTTTTTATTTCATTCTTTCAATGTTGTCAACAAAAAGTTGGTTGTTATACGTTACCTTATCTCATTTCAGATTGGTTGAAATAAACTGAAAACTAATAAGTGTACTGTTTCTTCTTCTTTCATACAGTTTTATACTTTAAAAGAAATAAAAAGTGTTTGTCATGTCATGTATCATTTTTTTTGGTCATGTCAATGTAATGTTTTGTTCGGTGTTTTTTTTCCTGTAATTATTTGTGACAGAGTGAACTCCCAAGAACACAAGTCGATATACATAAATATATTTAATATTCCTATTTTGGTATGTGATGTTTATTTTATATCAATACTGTTTGATAAGTGTAATAATGCAAAGTCAGCTCCCTTTCATGATTTGAAATCAAAGTTGCAAAGCTCATGTAAAGCTATTGGCAATATATAATATGTACATCTTTTAAAGATGTAAAAGTATATAAAACTAAAATGCTACCTCACTTTGGTGAGACCTGTACTACAACATGCATCTTCTGTATGGGATCCAACCACCAAAGAAAACATTGATAAACAAGAACAAATTTAAAAAAAGAGCTCCCAGATTCATTACTGGAAAATATTCAAAACTGTCAAGAATAACCCCATTAGTCAAATCATTAAACCTTGAAACACTAGAGGAATGAAGAAAAAGGAGCAAAGTAGTAATAATACATAAGGCAATTAAATCTCCCGTAGAAAAACAACACAAAAATAACCTAATACAACTCTCAGATAAACATAGGGTTAAAAATACTTTTCTTATTCCAAATCATCTGGAATTCGGACGTGTAATGGGTTGCCTGAGAAAACCAGGAAAACTAACACTTTATCAACACTTAAAACTATATTAAAAGTGCAAGACTAGACACAAACGATGGATAAGCGTAGGATGCAATAATTTTCTGAGCGTCAGATAAGATAATCTGCACATATAATATAAGGATACATACATATGTTTAATGCCATTAATTAACTATATGAGCCTGATAATCATCAGTGTGATGAATTTAACTCGTTACTCTTTATTACATATATTTTTTAAGTTGTCGTTTCAGTAATTAAGATAATATTTTAAAAACTAAAATTCGATATACACAAACGAATTGTGTGATTTTTAAAAAAAAATTGTGATAAGAACTTACCTTTACACCGTATGTGATACAAAGTGACATCGCGTCAATTCGATTTAATAATAATAATAGGAGCAAAAATAGTTTTTAACTTTTGAATGTTTGGAATATATATTATTTTAATGTAACTTGATAATTTTTTATATGTTTAAAATGGCGAGAAAATAATTTTACCATTTTCTCTACTTTCAGGATTTAAAGCAACGATGCTTAATATCACCCCCACCGCTCTCACCCCCGTGTGACAAACCTTTTTACCTGTGTCACCGCGTCGCTTCCGTCTTTTGAAGAAAAAAAATAGTCACCGCCATATTGATAAGGTACCTAATGCGGAAGTGGAGGGACTACAAATGATATTTTGTATATGGTAAACTGATACAGGAGCTGTGTAATACAAAATTGTTTATTGCTTCAATATTCTTCTTTGGTCACGTCAGTGCCGTCTAGGTCGTCGAAATTTCTACATTCGTTTGTCTTTCATTCAATTTTCGTGTAATAATGTTGTAGTTTCCAGGAGAAATACATTTCATCCAATTGTGATTGTCAACCTCTTCAAGTGAGCAGCCATGTCTGGGACACGGCAGTTAGTGGTATGTTTGTTCATCAGCATGTGTGCGGTTTACCTGGTCAGCCCCACACCCTACGAATGGATGGCCCGCGACAGGTGGGACATCATCAACGACATGTTCTCAAACGTTTCTGCTCAGAACTGCCGGTCTAAGGACAAGGACCAGCTCATGTTGCCCATTGACACCATCGCTGCTGCCCCGAGATACAACCAGCTACTCAGTTCCAAGACTTTCTCAAACAGGTAAGATTTCACCTTTATTGTAACTACAAATACAATGTAATAAACGTTATGTTGATTTTGAACTATTTCTTTATTCTCTTCAATGGCTACCTGTTAAAAACGTAGTAACTTTAAAGTCTTGTCAGGCGCCTACTTCTGTACCAAAATATTAAATAACCAAGAGAATGATCATGGAGAACTTCACGGAACTCATACATGCATGTGTTTTAATTTACTTTTTTAAAAATTATTTCTGCTCCCAATCTCACTGAGTATCCTTCAAATGAAGCAAGAAAAAAATGTTCTAGTACTAGAATTTTTAAAATTCAAAACCACTTTTTTTAGAATTCCTACCAGGCCAGGCAGACTAAAAAAAATTCAGAACCTATTACTATTAAGATTTTCAAAAAAAATTTACTGAAAATTCGAATTGCTCAGTGACAGCGCAGAGTGAAATCCATAGAATTGATTAAATACCAATCATAATTCTCAATAACGATTATCTAAATCTCTTTCTCTCCTTGCATCCATCCAACCAGTGCAATAGTCAATAGTAATTAAAATTATTTTTATCAGTAACGGTAAGGTTTTCATTTGAAATCGACCCCCCCCCCTCTTTCCACCCCCCCAACGAGTTAAGAAATGTGTGTGTGTAACATAATGAAAATTATTTATTTATCATTTTACATCACCTCCCTTTAAAATTTTAGAAATTTTTCTAACACATTTTTAAAAATAATTTAATAATTTTCTTTCTCTGACCAGAACCCACCTCCTTCATGTGCACAACATGGCATTGAACCGGGCTTTCTTCTACTCACTGATTTACCAGCGTCTGAACAACACTTGGGATTTTTCCACACAGCCTGGTCTTATGTATATTTACATGTCTGCCTCTGCAGATATCTCTGCTAGTGCAGGATTTATCAACGGTTCTGGTATTTTCTTTGACAACAACTGCTCTTATCCTAATTGGTAAGTTTTTTTTTAAATTTTTTTAAATGTAATTTGTCTATATTTTATACCAACAATTTCCAATATTTCTTTCCTTTAAAGATTTTATTGCCCGACACACCATTGTTTGGTGACACTCTTTTTTTTTATTCTGCAGAACATTGATTTTCCATTCATTATAACCTGCTTTAACTTACTAATGCTTGACTGCTCATCAACGAATAATAATTAACATCATTACTTAATCATACTAAAAATACATATACTGCACTGTTCTCAGGTACACTACTCTGCCTTTCAACACAACATTGCCATTGTTTGGCCCTAAAGCCTGGCGAGAGGATGACTACAATGAACCTACAAACTACTTGAGGGAGCCCACCAACAGCACCATTGACATTTGGGATTTGGCGGCCGGCAATGCTAGAAACTACACTGACAAGAGATACAAGGGAAATCCTTGGGTGGAGTTTTGGCTGCCTGATCTTAAAGCTGACACGGATTCCACCAGGAAGTTTACTTACTCGGTTGCAATCAAGTACTCAAATACGACCGGAAAATTTACCACTGGTGCTTTCGAGGAGTTCAAGTTCTTCGGTCCCCAGCAGCCCGGCAGTGAGGATCCAGATGCTATGTTACCTGTTCGCATCACGAGGCCTTACTTTGATTGTGGTCAGTCCAATCGTTGGATTGTGACAGCTTCCAGTCCTATTGTTGAGTTCATGCCCAGATATTCAAACTTTACTCATTTGAGAAGACCAAGGTGAGTTCTTGGCTTATTTTATTATTATTCATTGCTTGTTAATTAATAAAAATACACAGAGAGCCCATCGTTCAAACTTTTGCTATTGTGTGATATTCTCACACAAGTTCTCTTACTTGACTGCAAATCATTCTTAGGACGGGCCTTCTAGTTGTGCCTTTTAAGGCAATTTTAAGTGTAGTAGTTAAATGGTGATGGATCTGTCCACTATTTAGTTGATCTATTGCCTATTAAACTTATACAGAGGTGCACACTGTAAGTGTGCAAGGAAAGTCAAATGGTTATGCATTGTATTTTCGAATATTTCTTTCGGATAAAGATTTTATTGCCCGACAACCATTGTTTGGTGACACTTTTATTTTATGCTCCAGAACATTGATATCCATTGATTATAACCTGCTTTCACCTAATGGCAACCAAACATATAACTTTAATAGAAAATGTCTCTTGTCAAAAAAGACCATAAGAGGTACCGTTTATTTTATGCTCGTTGTTTCCTTCATCAGTTGAATTTCCCAGAAGATGCTATCCATTTAATTTATAAAAATGTATTGTTGCAAAAATAGTAGTGTAATTTTTCATTTCATGTTTCAGTTGCCTTTAAAATATATAATATTTCAAGCTTAATGATAATTTAAGTAAATAGCTGCATCATTAGTATTGATATGACCATGATAATGTTAGAGTAGTTAGAATCCAATGGAAAGAACTTATGAGAAAGCTTAGGTAAACTCCTTAAATAATAACCATGAGGATTGGAAAAATCTAGTTTCCTTTAATTTTAAACTGTAATTAAAATTCATCCATATATTTTTTTCTATTGATAAAATACACTCCTTTAGAAAGAATGTTTGATTGTCTTTTGTGGTTAAACAAGATTTTAAATAACATTATTTCTGTTTAACTTGTGTCACCTAGTGAGTTAAACTTATGGTGGCAATCATGCCATCATGTAATTTCCTGTTCGAGTTATATCTCCTCCATATTATGTGACATATTCAGGGAGCACCATTCACTTACGTTTTAAATATGACAGTTTTGAAGTGGACTTAAGAGCAAGCCTGACAAATTTGAAATGTTGTGTTTAACCCCTGGTGTGATCTGCATTATTCAAGACACAATATTTGTAACCTACTCAAATGGCACAATAATAAATCACTGCCAGATAAGTTTCTATATTGGGAAATGGTTAATGGAGCGGTATTATATATGTCACATGTAAAACAACTTTACAGTTAAATCTATTTATTAACTAAGAAGCTGTTGGCTATTTATTGAAAAAAAATTTTTTATTACCTATACATTGTTTACTTAAACTTAAAATTGTGTTGCTTATGTAAAAAGTTTAGAAAAAGTCGTCCAGATAGTATAACATCATATAATCTCCATACACCTTCTATTTGTATTACCAAAAAAAATATAGCAATTTTGCGCTAAAACATTACCATGGGCTGTTTGGCACTGAAATATATTTTAAAATGTTGCAATTTTAATTATTGACACAAACTCTTACATGCTGTATGGGTATTGTTTTGGTTTTTTTAAAAATAAGTTTTAAATAAATCTCAAATCTACTGCCCGTGACTTATAGTTATGAAATTTAATTTCACTAGGTTTGAGCCAGCATTAGTTTGTTATTTTTCTCTCCCTTTTGAATTTGAAAGGGGAAAGAACGGAAATTTTTACAATCCGAGTCACATTAAAATGTTTGTCTCCCCTTGCAGTCTTAATTCAAGTTAGAAGCAATTTAAAAATACTGTATATTGTTAAATAACATACAGCTTCCTGAGAATCTCTTGGAATTTGAAGGAAAAATAAACGCACACAAAAACAGGAAGACCTCTTGAATAATAAGAAGTTCTCTCTAATATTTAACGTTTTTTTCTTCCTGAAACTTTATATTTTCTCCTTGAAAAGTCCTAAAATGTGATTATAAATCTGTGTGCACGAACCCCTGCCCGTGCTTACTACAGTTACAATGGTGATTAAATAAACTGCAGTATGACAATGGTAACTTTTTCCCCACCTAATTGTACTTCAAAGATAGAATTTACCAGCACAACCACCCTTAAAATACGACCCATCCAACTATCGCCTAAACACGGGCCCGTGTCATCTGAAACCCTAGTCCAGTAATTAATACAAACAACGGCTATTGTGTCCGTGTAATGGCTGACCCCAGCCATGGCCGAGTCATGTCAATTCAAGACTTGGCTCGCCTCCTCAATGTTAGAAAATGGAACAAAAACACCCAATTCTCTTCCTCCTTCCCAAAGTGCCCAGAACCATTTTGAAAATCACAATGTACATTTTCACACCCTAAATCGGTTTCCCTTTTAACACGACAACGTGTCATTTCTTCCACTTTCTGTTGTTGGAGTCTTAGGATTTAATATCCAACTAAACTTTGCCTATTAAGAATTCCATCAAAATGAAATGATACATGTTACATTACACTACAACTACAACCATCCCGTTTCCGTCGTCCGCCTGTTTGTTGGCTCCTGCTCCTATGGTTCGCGTTATTGGTATCACCCTCCAAACCCCACATCATTATGTCCCTCTCTCTCTCTCTCTCTATCAGGGGCCCGGTTTCATGACTTCCAACACACACACTGATACCACTTTGAACCCTCCCCCTAGAGTTCAACATCTTATCCCTCCCCAACTCTTTAGAAAATTCTACAAGCCGTCTTTCGCCTTCGGTCCCCAATTACCACCATATAATATAACGCTCCCTCAACAAACCGGTTCATTGAAGGTCTCCCCCCCCCCTTACCCGTTGACCCTTTTCGCCCCACCCGCCCCCGGCCAATTTTTGGACTCGACCAGAAATTGGGACACTGAGTTCATTATTTGCTTGAAATGCGCTACTTTTTTTTTCATTACTTATGACACTAATGGTAGAAAGACAAAACCGGACTTTTTTTTTAGGTTAAAAATGCATCCTGTCTTATTTAAAGGGACAGCCACGCTCCGACGGAGCTAGGGGTTTTGAGAAAGTTTTCAATGAGGTTGTGGGTTAGTATGCTACATCACAAAAATGTATGTTGATTTAACATGTTTGATATAATGTTTTAGCAAAATTATGTCAATTGTATTCATTATAACACTTAAATTGTAAGTTTCAGAGTACATTTTAATAAATGTTAAATATGATTTTGAAATTATGAAGTACTAAGAGAGGTCCTTAGATTTGTGAAAAGGGGGTTAGCGAGATCTTAAAATATAAGATTTAAAAAAAAATATATATAATAAAAATAACGTGTCAAGTACTGTCAAGTAAGGACCTAAATCAAATATGGATCGAATAGTAACACGTTTTTTTCTCCCGAAAACCACGTGTTGTTTTTCTCGTTTACTCATTGGCTCACGCTTCAACAGGTACGCCTTGGCCCCCTCCGTGTAACCTGTTCCTCTGACCTAGTCCCTTCACAGGCCTTCACTCCTCCTATCACGACCCCTGTAGCCCGCCTTGCCTCTGTCACGCCTAACAAGCTTTGTCCGGTCAATTGATCCCCTCCTCTCTATTACCATCCTGGACAACAAATGGGCGGGGGGGGGGTCGAAATGTGCCTCCCCAGTCACTAGCTTGTTGTGTCGCGGTTATAACAATGGGTTTTCTAGAGAGAAAAATGTGCGGCTGTGGGGTGACTCTTGAGGCGTTGACACGGAGGACTGAGGCAGTGAGTTCGTCCTCTCCCTCAAGTTTTATGATAAGGACTAACCACGTTATGATGTTAATAAATGCGCCGAGGACAATCAGCTATGGGAAAACATGATCACCACGTGACACGGCAGAAAATATTTATTAATAATTAATGATGAATACGATCTAGACTCGAAGGCATCATTATATACAAAGTCACGTGACACTATTTCCTTTCACCTTACTCATTTATGCAGGACTAAACACAAACCATAGATAAGCGTAGGACGCAATAATCTTCTGTATAGAAGGAGCGTCTGTAAACAGATAAGATAAGATAAGATTTTGGTGCGGGGCACGCAAATAACTAATAATTTAATATCGCTTTTTAAACGAAAAATGTCTATACCTCTTTTTAGCCAACCTCAGGTTAACAACAATGTTTTAAAATGGTCCATTCAGAGATCTTGGTACTAAATTTTTTATAAGACTCGGGCACACTTGTGTGTGTATTTGTTAATAATTGTTAAAGCGCATTTTCCCATTTCCCACCGCCTTTTCCCCATTTCCCATCGCATTACAATCACGTCAAGTCACACTGATCCATTACATCACAAACAAATTGCGCGCCCTAAGATGGACACCTTCTTTCTTTGAGATGAAAGCCGATCGTGTCGCTTTTGGCGGGGGTGGGAGGGGAAGAGTCTTGGAAGTACGGACACGCCCCTGGTGGTGGGCTATTTTTCTGTGTCACGCTTTTAGGGGTGTGGGTGGGTGGGTCCGCGATGAATTATTTGTCGTTTTCTCGAGTGTGGTGTTTAGTTGTGGCATTCGTTGACGGTAGTTTTTGGTGTGAAGTCGACCTGTTTGTCGGAGACGAAGTCGGGTAGAAGTAGAAGAGATGGGGCCGGTCACCAGGAAGCTCGAAGGTAAGCCAGTTTAGAGATACTTGCACTTGGCATATGAACAGTGATGTAATGTTCGCATATTCTTGGTGATATAATTTTCTTTCTACCCTTCAACAGTTCCTTGTTCTTGTCATATTGTCTGTTTGAACTGATTGGCGTTCTAAATTGCCGTGCACCGGTTAGAGCAGAGAGAAGAGCCCAATAGATGGCTCTCTACGAAAAAAAATTGATTCGTCACCTATCATTTGTATCGTAATTAATGATTCAAATTATTAACAGGCGTCAACGTCATGAACTGGGATACCAATTTTTGCCGTGCTGCCTGTTCATTACTTTGGACAATATTATGTCACTTAAATTTGCGTGTTTTTTTAAAAAGTATATTGTATATTTCCGGTTCATATCACATACACTTACAGTTGACCTATGACCTTTCGAGGGTCACGCTGAATTGATTATTAAACAATAATTTATTAGACAGGCCAATTTGTTTTAAAAAAACATTTCTCAACTTGGCATACGAAATTAACAACGAAATGTATGCTTTATTTGGGGACTATATCAAAACCAATCCCATCAGCACGTCATCGTGTTTCTGTGCCGATTCTGTCGTCTTCGTGGCATCAACAAATGTTAGCTGATAGACATCAACTTTATTTATTTTTCTTAGCGTTTAGATAAGCAGGGGGGAGGGGGTAGGTGACATGTTCGGATACAATGGAATTATTGGAAAAGGTGCGTCGTTATACTATTTTTCGCGTCTCCTCGGTGTAATTTATTTCAGTACACATTCCCAAATCATCATAACTACAACAGTTCTCCTAACGTAGTAGCTATTCCCAGTAGTAGCTATTCCCAGTAGTAGCTATTCCCAGTAGTAGCTATTCCCAGCGGCTGGTGAACAATGTTTCCCTTGTATCTGGACCTCTTGACTGACGCATTTAAGTTCCCTGAGATGATTTGGTTTTTGTACTCCATCAATTCGTCTTTATCTTTTCCCACAAAGCAAGAGGCACTTTATCTAAAACCCTTCTAAGGCACAGACCACATCTACATTTTATGTCCATATTTAGTACGGCAATCATTTGTTTTTGCATGTTTTAACTACAATAATGATAGTATTGAAATTAAACGTTATTGATGTGGGTCACGAAGTCGTCCCCCCTCTCCCCCCCTGCCCGGGCCAAATGTTTATCAGTTAATAGACAATCAAAATTATTTGCGAGAACTTTAGGATAACCCATCTGACAACACATTTTCTTTACGAAAAGCGTTTACATCTATCTAGCAGGGGACAGACGTATTCATAGACATTTTTTTTTGTGAGGGGTCGTCCACAAAGTACGTCACGCTATTTTTGACCATTTTTAATACCCCCTCCCCCTGTCACAAACTGACACACATCTCGGACACCCCCCCCCCTAAAGTACGTCACACTTTCGAACAAAAATGTTGTTTTTTATTAACAAAAAAAATCAAAATTTAATATAAAACAGTGTGACGTCACACATGGCCGGAAACCCCCCCCTCCCCCTGTCACACTTTCTTACACCCCCTCCCCCCCCCTTTGGAGTGTGACGTACTTTACGGACGGCCCCTGAGGACAACCACAAGGGGTTGCACCCTTCAGTAGTTGTCCCCGTAAAGTGAACCCAAAAAAAAACGTATGGGTTAAATGTGGTTTAAAAACTCCTTGCTGCTAAGCTATCCGCGCCGTTTTACGACCGTCAAGCGGTACATTAATTTCTGCAGCACTGGGCCACAATAGACTGATTGGTACATGTAAATGGATCACTCTCTCTATCCACCATCATTTACCCACCATGTGCCTCCGTGAAAACGATTGATTGAATAAATTTGATATGTGTGGTCTGATGTAGGCCAGGGAACTGCATCGATCACGTCGTTTCAGTTTAAACATCATCTGTAAATTGTCGGCTTTTTGTTACACGTACAATTGATCATCTGCTTCTTTTATTTCAGTTTTAACAAATATTGTGATACTAATTTTAAGACTTTTGGTTTCTAGTTTTAAAATGTCACGCTGTTAGCGTTTGTTTCTCTAGATCTATTATTTATCTATTCAAACAGACCAACTCTAAGTAAATGGCGACTTTCACGTATGCCGGTGTTGTATAACCTTTGAAAGTGGTTTATTTTTTAAGCTTTAACACAAATGCTTTTTAAATCCTTTATATTAACTCGTGGTGTCTGCACCCTTGATTGCTTGTCAACAAAACTTTTGATCGATTTTTAACCCACTTCCTCGTAAGCTATCGAGCTGAAATTTTGCAGGCAGTTTTGTACCGATAATAAAAACAATGTATCAAAATTTCAGATCGATCGCATGTACCGTAATTAAATTATTGATTTTTTAGATTATTTTATTTATTCCTATGTATCATGCTATTTTTTTAGATAGAGCGTCGCTGTGCGTATTATATTGAACAACCTTTCTGTCGCGCAATAAGGTGCGTATTTTATTGACAACTCTTTTTATAAACATATTCCTTATCGGTGCGCATTATATTAAACATGTTTTACGACACAACTGCAATTTTGTATTTCTGGATGGTCTGGCGCTGCGTATTATAATGAACATTCTTTTATTTACTTCTCGTACATAAAGGATTTATAGTCAAAAACTTGTTTTTTTACGGGTTTTTAAAATTATTTATTTGATGTCTTGAAGTTTGTTTCAACCTTTGGGGGCGTGTTGATCTTATTGTTAAGTCTCTGAAGTTTGTTACAACTTACAACATTTGGGGGCGTGTTGATCTTATTGATAACCCCTTGTAGTGTGTTACTCCAATTGACCAATTTGGTAATTCTTTATTATACACACACACACACACATTTTAAAAAAAACTGACTTAAAAAAAATTGACTTACTTGTATTTGATTTAACCAAACAACTGTCTACTCTGTTAAGATGTCACCAATATTACTGTGATCGAATATTACATCTTTTCACAGAGAAGCCAATTGTCATTACATTCGCATCCTTCCTTTAAAATTCGTGCATCGATATTACTATTACCCGAATACCATACGTCAACTAACCTTAACGTAATCAATTTTAATTTAAAAAATAATTTGTCTACGTCGTCAAAGTGCGACTCCTGACATCTGCTTTGGCAGGATTTTAAAAAATACCTAGTGTGTGACATCATCACCTGCCACTTTTGACATGTTGTGCCATGTTGGGGGGACAAAAGCACTTCCCCCCTCCCCTAACTGTGACAATTTGACCGCCATATCAAATTTCCCATTAACTCCGTGAGAAGCTGTGGCATCGCATTGACAATTTGACATGGTAATCTTTCCTGGATATCTTGCGCCCCCCCCCCACCTTTTTTTCCCCTGTAGGTAGAATAATCCCCCAACTTCTCCTGTAGGTACAATAATCCCCCAACTTCTCCTCTGTACACATTAATATTATACGATAAAGAAGTCACATATCTGCAGGTAATCGGCAACCGTTTTCTTTTTCATTATCTAAAACTTTGAAAGTAAGATAGCCTGGAAGTTAGTTATTTTATACCTGTTAGCTTCAACCCACCCCCAAACTTTGACCGCTGTAGCGCTGCCCAATGGCGTCCTCATTATCTGTTGGTAGGTACCCAATTTCCCAAACATTGTTAGCAAGATAAGTGTCCATAAAATGTATACTTCGTTTGGGCATAAAGTCTCATAACAGTTCACTCCGCCCAGCTGCCCGATATTAGTAATCGTCGCCAAAATTGAAATGTAAATGTAAAGAAAACGAAAGATCACATTTGTTAGGTGGCCACAGGCAATGACTGGCATGATTTTACTTCATCCCCAGCATCTCTCAAAATGTATTTTATGTTAATGCAAAGTATATAATTGGTAACAGACTTTGTCATTTAATTGCGGACTTCCATTGATAGAGCCGCTGTAGCATCCGGGGGTTTCCACCATGCCACTTTGATAAGCTTATCGGCCATTATCGGCCTCAATGAGTTTGACACTTTCACTGAGAATGGCGAGGGTCGTAAAGGGAAATCATTTTTTGTGTCGACATTTGACGGTGGTCTGGATGAGAAGATAGCAAAAAGTGATTTAAGTATATAAAACCACTTGTTTTACCATGAATTGGATGCTTCGATTATAAAACCCACCGTTGTTCAAAGAAGAAGTGCCTTAAATTGAGTAATTGAGAGAAAAGTTGCGGCACTAACCAGGGAAGTAACTGGGGCCGTCATTACCGCTTTGATCACTGCGGAAGTCAATTAAACGAACGAGGATTTCAATCTTCCCAGATTTGCATGGAGAAGACAAAAATAGTGTGCGGGAATTTGATCAGAATTAGTCGTTGATAATTTTCCGACGGTGGCCGAAATTGTTGACCCAATAGATTCTGAACTGGGAGATATTTAGTTTACTATACGCAACTAAGTTATGAATAATGTTAGAAGAATTCGTCCCTTAAACGGATTGTGATATTTCAAGTACGCACTTTCCGTACGTATTTTTCATTTCGTTAATAGTGCGTACAACTTCACACGCCTCTCCTCAACGCACAGCGTATCTTTATATGAGTTGAAGAGTTTTTGTAACTCGGGGGTCTTGTAAAATATTTCAGAATATGTTTCCCTGGCCATTAAAGGGCATATGAATAGTTCACCGTATTTTTCAAACGCCATTCTTCCTTGTTCAATTACACTTCCCGTTAACGTCTTATAATAACTTTAAAAGTGGTCCGATGACATTAAAAAAAAACTCGTGTGCAAAGTTGCACAGCATCCATTTTTGTGTGCAAAATTTTACACTTCACAAACACAGATATTATTATTATCCTTATCAAAATTTGCTGCGTGGTAATTGTAAAATGCTGCGCGGCGTCGGTCAGATATCAGTGCAGCCACGCAACTAAAAGGGGACGTTATTTCTTACAATTATCGGGCACTGTATTCTGTATATATATATATATATATATATATATATATATAAGCATCTCCACTATAAATAGTTTGTAAGTTGTGTGGGGTAAGCATTATTGCGGACCCTTGAACAAACTATATAGAGTGTTTGCTAGCGATGTGGTGATCAGTGTGCATCCTGTCCTGTCCGCAAAGAATGGGCCGTATTCTCCATGCACCTCCCTATCCCCCCCCCCTCGCGCTGCTGAGAAAGAATGTCTAATGTACCGTGGGAACTGGCAACCAGTGTCGGGTAGAGAGAGAGAATTGGTGTGTGATGAAACGGTGACCAGCTTTTGGCCCCGCGTGAAATATGAAGTCAAGCAGGAAAACAGAAATAATTGATGAAAATAAAATATTTTATAAGTCGATGTTTCTTTAATTGGTTTGATAAAACGGCTTGAGTGCTGATGATTTTTTTTTCAACATTTTTTTTTCCTATTTACATTTTCTGTGCTTTTCAAAGACATATCGTGAATCTGGAAATCTCTCAAAATACAGTGTGGCTCGTGCAGACGAACGCTTCGAGCATGATTTTTTTGTTCCATGCCTCTATTCAACATCACTGTCTAACATGAATCTTGTGAACTAAATTAAACTCAATATCATCTGTTCAAGTGTCCCCAAATAATGCTTGCCCCACTCAACTCCCAAACCATTTCTAGAGGAGATGTTTAGATACAGACTATAATGTTATAATGTAACTCCCTTTACCGATTAGCTAGACAGCGGAGACTTGGTACACGGGCGTATCTCTGAAAACTATGGATGTTGTTCACTAAAGAAAATGGAAGCTGGTTTTATTTGAAAAATAAAAATAATTGACTCGTTACCCTGCAACCAATTCCCCACCTCGCTGTTGTCAAGCTCCATATTTTGGAGTTTCAATTTACATATTACTTGTGAGAAAACTTAAACAAAAGTTTTTCCTATCAACATTGTCTGACTGTTTGCCCACTGAGTAAAGTGATTGCCTACTTATCTCAACATCCTTGGCGCTACAGCCTGCGTGTGTATGACTCAGGCCATCATTTCAGCCAGACCGTTCAGTGGTCTTTTGCCTCTGTGCTGCAGGTCTTTCTCGACCTCGTCCACCCATCTCATTCTTGGCTGTAAGTCTGCTGTCTGGCTGTTAGTCTGCTGTCTGGGCCTGGGTGTTATTCTTCTGCCTCTCGGCTTCTGCGATTTACTATCCTATTATTGACGCTATGGCCGGCTTATAAATTTCGGGGCCCTTGCTGCCTCTGAAAATGTTATTTTCCAACACTGAGCCCTAAATGTAACTTAGGACCTTTCTCTCCCATACTTCCATAGGTTAGGGTTGGACTTTTTAAAAAAATTGTTATTTAGTGTTCATGTTTCTTATTGAATGTTTATTATTTTCATTCATTACTTTTTAGGCTCAAATAGAGACGATTACCTGCTTCTATCCTCTGTTTCACAATGTCCGATATTTCTTTGTTTTCATTTGTGGTAGCTCACAGGTATTTGAAAATGTCCCTCTCTCAAAGGTCTGGTTGTTTTATTTCTATGTTGTCACGTCACCATTCTTGACATGACCAATTATTTTGTCTTCGCCTCATTTACCCTTAGAGCAGCCTCAAGTTCCTTGATAGCGTTGACCATATCATCGCTGTTTTTTCTTTAGCAGAGCTATGCAATTTGCCTAGGCCGCGTACTTAAAATGGTCGTCTATGTAGATTTCCTGATGGCTGATGTTCTGTACTGTTACTCTATAAGGTTTTTGTGCTAGTTCCCTAGATGTTTATATAAATGATTTATGACTTTTTCCTAACATGATGTTGAAGAGGGTACATGATAATGTGTTTCCCTGTTTGAGGCCTTGGGTTATCCAAAATTTCCTCGCATATTCTCTTTATACTTAGATTCTGCTTTTAGAACTTGCCATCATCATATGTAAAAGCCAGTTTAGCTTATTGGGGACTCCAGGCTCTATCGTTGTATAATACATATATTTCAGGTCTATGATATCATACGCTGTCTGTTCTCCACACACAGTTGGTGTATGTTGATGGTGTATTCAAATCATATCACAAGGAAACATCTGATAGAAGGATATGATTAGTGGTGTATCTATTCTGTCGGAATACACATTGATCCACAATATCTATTTTACCATCATGCTCTGGGAATTGTGTTTATTTGGTAATCCCTTAGAGCAGACAATAGACTTTCCTCTAGCCTCTGTACCAACATGATCCTTAGGTGTAATTCACATTTTTTTTATTGACTGGTGAAAACCCATTTGCAATCAAGTATGTCTCACCCAATATATTGATTAAGCTATCTTTCAATATGTTACTCATGATGATCTGCCCCTGACAGGTTCACAGCAGTGTCCACCATTGACATGGAGTTTGAACGAATTGACATGAACCAATGCCCCATCATGCAGGGTAACCCGGCACCTAATGCTTTTGCTGGTACGGCAAGATGTCGACCAACAACCTCTGTAAGTCTACTTCAACCAATTTTTTGAAAACTCAAAATGTACTGTTTTTACGTTAGTTACTTAATTTTAATTACAAAATATAATTGTGGAGTAAATATATGCAAATAATTATAAGAATGTAAGCAAATGCTTAATAAATGCATCTGTACAAAAATATAAGACCAAAAAAAATACAAGTTACTTCAATATTGACTAAAAGATACCATGGTAATATCTATTATATGGATAGATTTTTTATATATTTTTAATTTGAATTTTTTAAATTAATAAGCAAACTTCCTTATTTGATATACTTTACACTATTGCTTATTACAATTTAGACGATAAAAAGTTAACTATGTTTTAATCTCTCCCTCAAGTGTGAACCTCTAATGGGCTATGGGTTCCGCCGAGGTGGCTATCAATGTGTCTGTAATCCTGGCTACTACTATCCTTGGTGGCACGACGGGCCCTTCATGGGCATCGAGCTGGAGCAGGCCACCAGATCAGAATGGGAAGTCTCTTTCGACTGCCTGCTAGTTGCAGGTAACGTTGTTTACAACTGCAATGACAAGGATATTTTTAGAGTAACAATTGTATGGCTAATAATTCAATTCCCGTAGTGATAGTTTTAGACTACCTGTGTTATTATGGCTTGAGAATCGTTTTCCCATAGTCCTATACTTGTTGAGTGTCAGATATACAGCTTTGTTGTTGTTTCTTTCCCGTTGTGATACCGTAAAGTATCAGATAAATGGTTTAAAAAATGGTTTAAAATTGTTATGTGTTGAAGCTACTAAAAATGAAATAGATAAATGAATGTAAATGAATGTTAACTACTGTTTTAAATAAGTTTCAAGAATACATTCATCATGGTATTTTAAGTTTTTGAACAAGTATGAAAAGGTCAAAGTTTCCATCATTGCAAATTTAAAACACAGTCTTTTACAGACCTGAACAGGATTAAACATTCTCACTACATACCTGGTGTTTGGCAGTTAGCAATTCGAATAATATATTTGAATTTGGTATGATTTAGCCTCGAAGTGGAGGCTGTTCCAAAGCCCCTCAATAGTTAGTTCCACAAACAAATGTACAGCTTTCTTTAAATATATAGAAAAAATTACTTTGAAATCTCTTTGATTTCCTCAGATCGTCAAGTCATCCCCAATGTGATGCCTACCTTTGTAAGGAGGAGGAGGTCAGTAGCTAACATGAAGAGTCTCTTCCTCAATGAGGTCGTCCCAGAGGACCAAAGTCCACGTCTCACCAGATCCTTAAAGAAGACTCTTATCCCCACACTCCAAAAATTACGCGAGGAGTTGCAACGCAAGAAAAGAGAAGAAGACTCTGCCAACCCCAAAGTAACCATTAAAAAAAGACATGTTGCCAAGGCCAAGGTACCAAATTTCTTTATATAGCAGTATTGGTAAAGAAAACATTTATAACTAAAGATGCTTTTTTATCCACTTTTACTAGAGAGAATAACTAACTTGTAATTTTTAATTAAAATTTTGATGGGGGGTTAGTTAATTTTTTTTTAAATGTCAGTGCTTTACATAAGTTTATATATTCACTAAAAGCAGTCATGTAGTTATAACTTTAATTGGATTAATATTTACTTTCTTACTCTACAGGTTGAACCCAGCCGTGCACACAGACGCTCAAAACGTGAAGCCACTGATGAACAAGCTGTGAATCGTATGATGAAAATCTTACAAAGATACCAAGAGATCACTCCGGTCACCTGTAAAGACAGGAAGGCGTACGAACTGTTACTGCCTGGGGATGCTGCATTTGGAATGAACACGCAGTTTGAAGCCCAAGGTCGCACTGCTCTTCGTCTTGCCCATTTCCTGTCCAACTTCCTTCAAAATGTCGATGAGTATGAGGTGAGAACAATTTCTGGGAAATAAAAGTAGTTTTTTTTTATATTGTTATAAAGAGTTTTATATTGCTAACCTCAATGAAAAAGGAAGGCTACCACTAGAAAAAATATAATTTTTTGTAATTAGAAATGACTTCCTGGACTTTTATAACTAATATGCTTTTTTTTTCTTTTAGGAATTCGGTAACCTTAAAGGTGACAGACGTTTAAATGAGACACAAATCTACGCTGAGGTTATTGCCAACGTCATGGCTGATTGGAAAATTGTAGGCGCTGGTGTGTTCTTTGATCGTTACAAGTTTCGCATGTCTCCCCCTATAAACAACACTGACCCACGGTTCGTCAATGGCATCACCAGAGAATTTTTCGGCCCATTTTCTTGGAGAGTGAGGGCCACAGGTGTAGGGAGTGTGGGCGGGGCTGACTACTTCAAGGCAATGGACTTTGCCGGGTTGCCAACATACTACACAGATGAATCGTGGTTCAGGAGTATGAAGGCAAGATGGGCAACTAACTTTGTGGGACTGAAGAAATTTACTGCAAAGCCGATGATCAGGTAAGCTATTCAATAGATTTAAAACACACCAGATTTTGTTGCTATTAAAATTGATTTTTTTCTTTCTGCAGAAGATTTGTATATGTATTCCCTTAGAAAAATATATTACTGACTTTTACACTCTTACTCTGTCTGGAGACATTATATGTGAGGCTGGCTTTTACACTCACACCTTATTTAGACATTAATAACCTTTTTGAGGGACAAACATTAAAAATTACAAAAATTGAAAATTCTTGTAAAACTTACAAGTGAGCTTGCTTATTCAGTCAGCCTGAAATTTCATCAGTAACAATCAGTAAGGTTACAATTTTTTTATACATTTAAAAGCTACAGCTATTATTATAAGAATCATTAACAATACCAATTGTTTGTTGTCACAACTGTTTTTTCACACAACTCTGTTTCTATTATGCAATCAGGTCAAACTATCCAGGATCCAGTCTTGTACGTTTTGAATACTACCCGTACACATACAGGGCAGCTCAGTATGAGGATGGTGAGTGGCTTCGACCACAGTTCAAGTGTGATGGGATGGTCGATTCCTGGGTTGTCACATATCTGGCTCCGTTCTTTGGTAAAGATGACATCAAGCAAAACATTGAGTTCAAGTAAGTTGAAAAGGGGATGTGTAAATTTTTATTACAGACAACATTACAAATTGTTTATAGAAATATACAACTTGATATCTACATTTGTTATTAAATTGCCGTCTAACTATAAGCTCTTTATCATTTTCTTCATCTGTTTCAGATAATTTTAGGAAAGACTAATGATTTATCTAAACTCACTTAGATTTATTTCCTCTCTATTTTATCCAGGGGTGTGGTAACTGTTGATGTGTCCTTAAGTGAGCTGAGTATTGATCAATGTCCTGGGGACTTCCACACACCCAATGCTTTCAAGAATACAGCCAGATGTGATTTTGAGTCCCAATATGTAAGTTTTAATTGATTTCATCCAGTAAATTATTTTATTCTTCAATGCTCTGCTGGCTGTAAATAAATATTTAAAAGTTTCTTGAGCTAGAGCTTTCTTCTTTTCCTTTTTTATTATTTTTATATTGAAAATTGAGTCCATATGTCAATTAACGTAAGCTTTTAAAGTGCTTGCTTTGTTTGTTTATTTGTCATTTTCTTTTTTTTAACTTTTTAATTTACATTTTTATGTTTCTCTTTGTTTCATATTTTTCTACATATAAATTGCACCCTTTCTTGCTCACAGCTTCATTATGTATAAATATGTATACAACTTGAGCAACCAAGTCATCATGTTCAAAAATAAAAGTGCTTCTCATAGAATTGTATTTATTAGATTATACAGCAATCTAAAAAGAAAACAAAAATGTTAAACATGGATTTTGCTACATTTTAAATATTTGCAAGCTAAATAAATATGAATCAAACAGTGGACTGAATTACATTACAGATTTGGTGAAGACAAACAAAATAATCTATAAAATTTTAAATATTAAAAAGATATGACTGTTGAGTTCTGAATGAAAATAGCATTAGCATTTTAAATGTGCACCTTGCTTGTCTGTTTCAGAGGTGGGTTTTTTTCTCTCTTTTTGTTGCAAATTGTACTTCACACAAATTATTAATTTCTTGTAAAAAGTAAGTTAAGTATGTTATATCTAGAAATATATTATGTATTTTACATAATGCATAAATATAAATGCATAATGTAAAATACATATATTTCTAGACATAACATACTTAACTTACTTTTTTAAAGTAATACTACTTAGTATTTGTTAAATTTTTTAATTAATTTTTTTTAAGTTATTAAAGGAAGCCTTAAAAAATGGTTGAAAGGAAAATTTCTATCAAGGAATGGGATAAAGAAAATTGCAAGCCTTACAGTAGAAATTTGACACTCATTATAAATTATATAGAAGGGTTTCAGAGACCAAAAAAACTTTCAGTCTATTAGGTCTAGTTTCTCATGTCACATTAGATTCAGCGAGCCTAAAATTTGATTGGCTGTTACTAACTTTGACAGACACTAATTGGTGTCCATGACTTGTTGCTGTCAAGTTGTCTTGCTTGTTAAAAAGTTGCTTGCCCCTGTCATGGGGCCTTTGCAGACTATAAAAGTATTCTAGTGTGTTTGATCTTGTGCTTGAGACAGTGGTTGATAGGATTTTTTTTTGTAACAACAGTCTCGCACTTTTTAATGTCAATGGAAAGAGCAGTAAATGTAATATTTTCTTAAGACATTGTACTCAACTGAAAAAAATGAGTGTGTTTTTTTTAAAATCTAAGGCATTTAAAAGATATCAAAATAAACATTAGTTATTGTTCCAGTTCAAGTAGAGCATTATCTGGTAATATACAATAACCCTATAGAAATATCACTTATAGGTATTAGGTTATTGGGTTTTTTTTTAATAATATTTGTGCATATAATTGAATTTTCAGAAATTAATATGGAAGATTATTTATTGCAAAAATATGAAAATATCGTTTTATTATTTGAAAGCGTATCTATGTCTCAGCGGATCTTTACACTTAATTAAGAGTTTTTAGAGCAACTTTTATCATTGCTAAAGTCATATTTGAATAATAAACAATGTTTATTTAAGGGTTTTGAGCATTTATTTATTTTTGAAGACTTCTTTCATGAGTCTTAAACATTTTTATGCGACGAAAAGTTTTTTTTAGAGAAAATCATTTCCAGCTCTAACAAAATTCTGCATGTAATCCAAGCACTTATTATTGAGATAACTGTTCTATGTGCTGCTAAACTAGCACTCCTGTTCCTGTCCTTGGCACTGGCGGAATAGTCACGGGATGAAGGTTGTGATTATTTCCTAGTGTCAATAACAGTGGCAGCGAAGGTCGACACCATATACAGGAGTGACAACGCTTAAACATGTCTTTGTGGTCATTTCAGAATATTATGAGTTTTGCTTCTTGTACTTTTTTTTTAAGCTGACACATTTGTTAAAAATCTTGCTTTTTATATTAATTTTACTATATCACCTCAAAGGTACAAACAATACACACATTAACATGTATTCTAATTCAAATCTCAAACTTGATACAATTTTTACTTAATTTGTATACAAAAATATATTTAAAGTAACTAATAAAGCTTGATATGAAAGTGAAAATTACTTAATTTTATTTATTTGTTGCCTAAATATACATTTCTTTAAAACTAAACATACAATTTTTTTTCATATCTTTGTTAAAAGTTTATATATAATTATTTTACAGTGTTAATTGTCATGATATTTCAATTTCAAAGTTAAGAATTTAAGATGGTTACATTTACAAATCTTTCCACTAGTGTGTGCCATGGGAAGGCCGAAGATATAGTACAGGCTACTACAAATGTGAGTGCAGGCAAGGTTTTGAATACACATTTAATGATCTCAACTGGTACTTTGATGGGCAGACAATGGAGCAGGAGTACAAAAAAATGATGCAAGGAATCCCTGACAGGTTAGTTTTATTTAGGTGCTATATTTCAATTTACTTTTTGGCTAGCTTTACATTCCTGCAGTAAATTCATTTACTTGTTTAATTATAAGTTTTAAAAATCCTCCACGCAATTGTGTAAAATTTTGAAACTGGAAGATAGTAGGCAGCCGAATTATTTTACTATTTTAAGCTGTACAAAAAATTAGTGCTTTTGAGCTATTAAATAAATTTTAGTTGTTCATAACATTGTTAATATTTAACAGAATAAAGCAGTTAATTAAAATAATTTAAAAGAAATGAAAATAATTTATGATTTAAGAATTACTGCATTTGTAATACTAAAATTATTATTTCAGATTTGAAACTCTTAAATGTCGTAAAGCCGGGGCAGCTGCTATATCCTCAAGCCTTCTTTTGTTTGTATTCATAGTTCTGTTAAATTTTGTGTTGTAGAAACAGTGATAAGATAATTTTGAAAGTTAATCTCAATGAGTGAATGTGAATAAGTGGGGTATTTCTAGTTAAAAAATTTTATCTATAGATTTTATGCAACAGGAATCCTGGATGACTTTACTTTTTTTTCATACACTATACACTAAAAAACCTTATTTAGAATTGGAAGAAAACAGTATGAATAATTGAATTTTATAGATTGATTTTATACACATCTTAAATATTGAAATTGACACGATTTGATGTTAATAATTTTATCAATTTTACTTGCATATTTTCCAGTTAATTACATACAATATTATTATTATGCTCTGTTTAACTATTCAGGTAAACTTTTATAGTTTTCAAGAGACATTTTTATATTGAATACCTGTAATAATGATACTCTTTAGAAGGCCTTTTCAAGAAATTTGTCCATGTGCATAATTTATCACATTGACTTCTGTACAGTTGTTTGTGCCAATGTACATATTTGTGTGCACATGAAAATATAGATAGTAAATGTGTGCTTGTGATGGAAAAATTGTATGTAGTTTTTTTGCGTTTCTGAAAGATAACTGATGTGTTTTTGGTTTTTTTTAAGGAATGGTAGAGATTTTTTTTTATTTCAGCCATTACTTATATTATATTGAAATATTTTACAAGTACTTCCAAGGCAACATGTAGAACAAACTAATGAAATACCATTCCTCAAATTTGAAGTTTTCTTTTCAAGACACAATTTGCCACTCAGTTTTTTTCTACATACTTCTAAGGTAATGTATTTGTCCAACCTTAAAAACCAGATATGGAGTTAAATGTAAAATGAAATCATTTCTTCTTTTTTCATTCTTTAAAAAAAATATCTAATTAATCATGCCTATTTTTTTAAAGCACACATTTAGCATTAAAACTAGTGTGTAAGTTGATTTTATGTTTTGTAAGAAAGTAAATATCATTTAAACTGAATTTTTATGTATTATTTATCATTAAAAATGTGAAAAATTCAGGTGCCTTGTTTCTTCACATATTGAGATTTTTATCTGTAAATTACAAATTAAAGAGACCTATAATATGGAAGTTAAAGATTAACATTTTGGTTTCTATATTGCATCTCACCACTTTTCATAATAGTGTTTAAAATTCATCAATATTTTTCTTAGAAGGAATTTTATATTTAATTAGTTTGTTCACAACAAATTATTTGTTTTTTTCTCTTGCTCAATTAATAACATTTATTATTCCTTTTTACTTTAATTTTTTTGTAATATATAAAATTACATACAAATTTTGAACATAATAAGTAGTTATAAAATAAATCAAACTCTAGACTGAAATATTTACTTGAAATATTGCAATCATTCCAATAATATTAAATATTAACAATATGCTGTGTAAATAACTTTATTTTATTTTTCTACCATGTTCTTTGTTAATATCATAGACATATCTGACTTAAATAAAATTTTAAAATTTACCTGCTTTTTGTGTATGTTGACTTTATCATTTTGTGGGGGGTGGGGAATATGGCTTTTAAAAAAAGCTAAGCAATGTATTTTTCACACCATAAACATTTGAAGAGCTCAAGGGAAGAAACAGCTGTCACATTTTTGTAGTTTTGAGATATTCAACTTTAAAAGTTCAAAATTATACAGATTTCTTATAAATTAACTAAACAGATTTGTATTTTTATTAGGGTCAGAGACATATTTTTATTTAATAAAACTGCATTCAGAGCATTCTATTTTTGTTCCCCTAAAAGATGGGGGGGGGGAGGAGATAACTTTTTAAAAAAATGTCACATATTGTTTCTTCCCTTGAGGTCTTCATTTGAGTAACAAAGACAATCTCTGGCTCAATTTGTTTTGTTTTTTTTCTCTCCATTGGATACTTTCTTATACCTCTATCATTTTCTTTTAGATAGGATTTAGCTGTAATGTTAATAACTTTAGGGGGACATAACTATTGCTACAAATCTTCACTGTAACTGGAAATTATTAACTGTCACATTAACACATTGGGCTCCCTCCCCCTTTTTTTCCCTAGGGGTAAAAAGTTCTATGGTATGGCTCCATCTGTAGCATTCAAATCATTTTTAGCATTCACTAATAAAAAAATGTCGAATTTGGCAGTAAAAATTAAAAATATCTTGTATGGTACTGTATTCCAATTCAAACAATATCTTTAAATTTATTTGGGACAGGGTTGTTTTTTTGGCATGATTTATTATTCCTGGTTCATTATACATGTAGTTTTTGCCTCTAGTGTCTAACACCAAAAGAAAAGTAGGGCTTTTTAATGTTTAAAATAGAAAAATAAAATAACAAGCAAATGGTGTGATTAATGCTTTTTAGTAGAAAAAATGCAATAGAGGTGTAATAATTATACTTACATTTTCATAATTTATAATACTTGTTTTTTTATTTATCTATGCATAACAATAACAATTCTAAAGAAGGTTACATTACATCTGTTAAATATCTCGGGAAAAAAGCTCTGTAGTATATATCTGGTTTGATTATGAAAGAAAGAGGGATTGTATATTAATAAAACCTAATAATTTATACTCAAATATTGCACAAAAAAATGCTATGAGCTACAAAAATAAAATATTTTTAAAATCATGTACATACCATACATAGTTGAATAATTCATATACAACAAATTACTATGTAAATTAGTAACATTAAATTATAAATCTGTTGTTCAAACAATTCTTGATTAATTTATAACAAAAGATATTCCCTAAAATACAATCAAGTGCTGTGTTCCCTAAATCAGAGGCTGAGGACTGACATCAGTTTGCAAATTTTGCCTTGTCTGTCCACACAACCAGACTAATTATGCTCTGTTAAAATGAAAATAAAATTTATCAGGAACTACCCCTGGAGAAAATTCTGACCTTTAACTCCAATAAACCTAACCTAAGTTTAGAAAAACCGCTCTGTGAATAACAGTTAACTAGTTGTTTTTTTAAAATAAATTTTTAAATATGCTCTATACTTAACTATTACATTACATAGACATTCTCTTTGCAGGAAATTGAGATATAATTATAATGAAATTTTATTTATTATAAAATAAGATTGCTTTATTGATCAAAATATATGAAAATTTATTTTGATGACTTGGACATATTCATAAATTTATGTTCCTAAAAAAAGAAAATTTTAAAAAAAAACAGTTAACGCAGAGTAATGAGTACAAAAGCTTTGGGACTGGCATTGTACACAAAAAAATGTATAGGGCAGGAGTAAAGTAGCAGTTTCATGTTTGTAGGTTACTGTAAAATCCAAATTTTAAATCTAAGGTTTCAATTTTTTAATTTATATCTAGAAAAATATTTATATAATACCTCTAAAGATTTAACCAAAGATATAAAATACATTTATTTTACTAAAATCTAACTAAATGACATGCACAAAGATGTGTTTATATCAGCCATGTCTACAATTCCTTCTGTATATAAATAACAATAAATAAAAATAATGCTGGTTCTAATATTGGTTGGGATACAAACCAAATAATACTGATTACATTGTATATGCAAATTGTGGAATGTCACTAAATTCTGTAAGAATGCCAAAATATATATTGAAGCATTGATGTCAATGAAAATTAAAATTTAATCATGTATTAAAATGGGAAGAACTTTTACACATCAAAAAATTATACATTTTGTACATTAAGCATTCTATACAATTTTGACATGTACATAAAAATACACTTTAATTTTCTTCATATAAGAAAATAAATGTCAGCAATTAGTTGTTTTTTTAAAGCAAAATCAGACTAAATGAGGAAAAGAGGAAATGTGAAAGATAATATAAAAAATGCCAAGTCAAGTCTTTAAAAATAAAAAATGTTAAAAAATATTAGGAACAGACAAAAATAGTCAAGAAATGAAAATAATGCAATACATACATGATAAATTTGTGAAGAGTGTTTAATTAATAATGGATAAGTGTTATGAATCATATATATCAAAATGTCATATACAAATGACAAAATTATTCACAATTTATACTGGCTCAGTGTATAAAAGGCTCTGTCAATGCCCAGTTATTTTAACTGCTTGAAATTGTGTTGCCATTACAAAATATTGCATTGCCATTAAAAAATATTTACAGGACACTAAGAAGAATAAAATATACCATTGACAAATTGAAACAATTTCAATTACAACACCAACTGCTTTTAGAGAACAAATATTTGCAATACTAAAATAATTTATACACATCAAAGAAAGATAGCATCGAGTTTGTATAATAATCATAAAACAAACATAAACTACTTATTTAATTAGCGTGTTGGATTGAATCTGATGATTTTTTGGTATCATTACTGTAGCTGGACACTGTGACATCAGAATGACTAGGATGTATAAACTCTGCAGGTAAAGTGGAGGCTGCCTTGTGTAAAGGAGCAGCAATGGTTGACTGTGAGGAGGGTGTAGGCAATGGGAGGATGCATTTTTTTTGCTTGCATGCCGGCCCATGGCGTGTGAGGTTGGCTTTGGTGCGAAACGCTTTGTTGCAATGTGTACAAACATAGTTGCGCTCATTACTGTGGATTTTCAAGTGCTGTTTATACACCTGTTGTTTGTAGAATATCTGAAAATCAACACAAAAATAAAATTTAAGAAAAATACAACTGTTGTTTTCTTCGACTATTTAAAGAAAATGCATTTCAATTTCATTTTAATTCATTGTTTAATAATTATACTAAAACCAATAATACAATTTTTTTTTATTACACACAGATCATACCCCACATTGAAAAAAATTCATTTGTCATAGTTTTTACAAAGATATGCTCAACAATTTGATAAGAATCATAAAATTTCCCTCATCTCAGGAGATCATGTTACATGAACAGTTGTTTTCCATATGAAGACCTCAAGGGAAGAAACAGATAAGTAAAATTTTTGAAATTTTTTAGTTATTCACCTTATCTTGAGGGTAAAAAATAGAATATTCTGAATGAAGTTTTATGGAAAAAATAACGTCTCTGAACCTATGAAAAATTCAAATGTATTTGATTAATAAATGATAAATCTGTATAGTTTCGAACATTAAAACTTGAATATCTCAAAACTACAAAATGCCTCGAAGCCGTTTCTTCCCAATAGGTCTTCATATATGAGTTTAGGGATTTATTTATTGAAGAGTCAACTTCTGATGATAAAAACTGAAGCTAGCTTGATTAATCTACAGATAATGATTTCTTAATGTTTTATATTCTAAAACTGCTTGTATTAGCCATGGGATGCACCAAACTCTTTTCTCCACAGTAGGGATCAGCCGGATATGGTTTTTTACTATTTGCCGAATCCGGATAGTTTGGCCCTAATATTTGCCGGATCCAGATATCTCCACATTTAAGTGTAAAAGCTAATAGGATGTACTTTACTACTTCATATCAAGTATTTCATACTATTTATTAAAATATTTATTATCCTACAAATGAAGAGTATCTGCTATCGACGTTGTTACATTGTCAAAGTCAACGATGAACATTTTACAATGAATTGAATGAACAAACTTGAAGAAGTTCAACGAACTGTGTAGTGTGTACCACGCGAACACGTGTGTACTGAGTGTGTAGTGTGATGTACAAGAAGTCGTGACCTAGAACCATAATAAAACTGTTTTTTATTCAGACAATTTAAGTTTAATATGCTGTTATTTAACTTAGTTTGTTATCTTATGTAGTAAAGAAATATCTATACTTGTAACTGTTTAACTTAATATATTTTTCTCGTATTGAAATTGATTCTTTTACTATATTTTGAGTAGATTTGAATGGATCAACGCTTGTTAATTTTTTTATTTTCTTATATATTAATAATTTAATGTATAACTTAATTTGTTACTTAACTTATTTTGTATAATTATTATATTAAAAATAGACTAGAGATTTAAAATTATAAGACTCAATAAGATATAACACATAAGACAAGCAACATTTTTTTTTATGTTCGCAAATCAAATCACAATTGCAACTGCCATTTAAAGTTCAACGGAAAAAAACAACAATGAATATAAAATTATTAAAATGATATAACTTAAATCATTTAAGTAAAATGTTTAAATTTGAATACTGAATTGAAAGTATTGAAAGATTGACTACTGTCAACAAATAGTAAATGACAAAGAAATAAAAAACAAAAGCCAACTCTCAGCCTGTCCCAGTTTCCAAGGCTCCCGTTTAACTATATAGTTTATAGTATAAACTAATAATTACAAATTAACTTAAAATTATCATTTTTTAACATAAAATTAATATATCAGCTATAACAATGAAAATAATTTAATGACATGAGTAAATAAAATAGTTACTAGTTAGTAAATTCCGGTTAAACTGTGTGTTGTTGAAGAAAATTCTTGTTAAATGTACTGATTTCTGGTAATTGTTTTTTTTTACTTTTTAATACTTTTTATATATTTGTTTATAAACTAATTAATATTAATTTAATTTAATTGTAAAAATTCTTTACTACATTGATATCCGGATACTATTCGGATCTGCCATAGGTATTTGCCGAATCCGGATAGTGGCAAAAATCCCGATATTTGGTCCGGATATCTGGCATTCCGGATATCCGGCATTCCGAATATTCGGCAGTCCCCTACTCCACAGTAAGGTAAATAAACCAACCTTGTCGCAATAAGTGCACTGGATCTTGTTCTGTTTAGTGTGCTGCAGCTCGTGTTGTTTCCTTGTGAAGGCCCGTGTAAATCTCTCCCCACAAAATCCACACTCTTCGTTTTTCACTGGCATGTGCGTGTTCATGTGGTGCATGAGATGCGATTTTTGACGGAAACTTTTCCCACACAGCTGGCACTTGAAACTCCTTTCATCTGTTGATAACACGAGTGTGTGAGACATGCAAAAAAATTTACACACACAAAAAAAAATTAGCCTTACATAATTTTTTAATCAAAAGAAACATATTTCAATAAAATCTACAGAGACAATGTACCTGAATGAGACTTGACATGTTTTCTAAAGTTACTGCTGTCTGAGAATTTTTTCCCACAATTGGGACACACAAACTTCTTGACCCTCAAGTGCACAGACGTGATGTGTGCATTGAGATGCGACACTTGGGAAAATCTGCGAGAGCATTGGCTGCACTTTTTGGTGCACGGCTTCGGATGCTGCAGTCTTGTGTGGCTGCGAACCTGACAAGAAATCGATTGGAATATTTAAAAACTGAATCACAGTTACAGTGAAGGCTTTTTAAAAAATTTTTTTTAGTGAAATGTGACAAATTAATTAATTAACTAGACGTACAGGTTACAATATTTTACTAAATGAATAGAGAAACGATGAACAGAAATGAGTATGCAGACTTATGCAGGTAATTAGAGGCATCATGCACCATGGGATGTTCACAATCTTTTTTTTTAATGTCAAGTGGACAGTTTTCACACCTGATTTTTTTTGTTAAAAACTTCATCCTATATGGGATTATATACTTTTTTTTAGGTGTCGGAAAGAAATCCAAAATCATTGTGATATTTTAAGTAACATTTCTAGGCAAACTATGGAAAGATTTTCTATTGCTTTAACGGTTTGTTTTTAAAATATTTTTTGGAGGGGAGGTTACCTGTTTCCTATCAGGAAATACTTGTTTGCACACATTACAGTGGGGACAGAGTTGATGGTGGGCATTCTTGGGATTGGCTGTTAAACCTTAAAAGTTGTAAAAGTATACATTCAATTAATCTTTTTTTTTCATGAACAAAACCACAACAGCATTTAATAAACTACATTTGTCTTGAGTTTGTCTTATCTATACAGATGCTCCTTCTATGCAGAAGATAGTTGCGTCCACAGACCATGACAGATGATCTGTTTGGCAAGTGATGCAGCGCTCACAGGCCACGGCTTTTGTGGGTTCCACGCATTACCCAGCCGCCTAACTACATGTAGTGTTAGGTACCCATTCGGAGCGGGGTGACTCAGGGACGCCCTGGGCCCCGGGAACGAACCCTTGCCTTCACACGGATTCGAACCCGTGACCATCGGTACGACAGTCCAGTGCGCTGCCACTCGACCACTGCGTCCGCATTTTACTAAAATGATTAATTTATTTTTATTTTATTTCTAGTTAAATAACAAAATTATGAAACATGGCTTGATTGTTGAATGAAAAATAAGTTCTGTGATAAATGTAGCATGGTAGTTTTTTTATAAAATAAGGGCAATGAAAAAGTGAACAAATATTCAAAATTATCCCCCTTTTTTTTTAAAAGCATGTATCCTCAATGCTTACCAAGCATTCGTGCATAATCTTTAGAAAACCAGTACAAGAGCTCTTGGTCAGGCTCAATGTTCACCCTTGTGACAAAGTACACACTGCTGCCGTGTTGGAAAGCAACCAGGTTCTGTTCTGATGACAGGCGTGCAGGTTTGACAAACATCAGCCAGTTGGAGGAGTTTTCATCACTTGTGTCGACAACCTTGGCAGTTGTACCACTAAAAGTCTGCAGCATAAATTGGAGAAAAAAAAACAGTAAAATAACAACAGTAAAAATGTTATAAAAATAATTCAGGTGAATATTTTTTTAAAATTTATTTTGTTTCTATTACAATTCAGTAAAATATACCCCCCCCACAAAAAATTGTTTGCCTTCATTGTGGCATATAATTGACAACATAGTTTAAGTAAATCTTCACCAATACAGAAAACTAGATTTTTTAAAAATTCATCTTGAAAGTATCTTGCCTGCCATAGTGAAAAGCTCCTTGTAGAACCCAGCTTATCACATGACACTGGTGAACCAATCAAAGGTCCAAATTTAGTCCTTACAGCAATAGTCTCTTTAGCAAAGACACCTAAATATAAATGTTCAGAAATTCAGGAATAACATGACCATTTTACTCTTTTGTAGTGAGACTGATAATAATTTGATCTACAAGCACAAAATATAATCTACATCTCAAAAATAAATTAAAATGTTATATTTACCTGTGTTATTTGTGTGCCCAACGATCTCTGATGTCCCTACCCTTAGACATGCAGGTAACGTTAGTCGTGCATGTGATAGAATAGGTGTGTCGGAAATGTATGTGTAATCACATGGGTGAAACTTGCACTGCACCTTGTACATTAAGTTGCACTCAACACAAACTGCAAGAGAGAAATGTGACAGAAATAAGACACTTAAGATACTCACTGATGACATATAGTAATATTATAATTAAATCAGTAAGTCAGAGCTGACTTTCAAAATCATCAACATAATGAGTTATGAATTTAAAATATATGAAAGAATTATTTGTTTTTCTTCTTAAAACAAACTGAATTATATTTGAGAATAATTCAATATCTATAATATCAATTATAAGACTTGGTTGTTTTTTTTGTTGTTTTTTTTTGAGTAGTGGAACAATAATGACATGTGACAACTTACAGTTGCCCATTTCTTGAGCCGCCTCATTTTCTGCACATCGTCCATCTGTGTTGCCTCCCCTTATGTACATTTCATACACTGGTGATAGCACATCAAAATTAAATAAACTTGATTTTTCGTAAGAACCTTTTATTCCACATGTTAATTCTCTTTCAAAAATGCAGTTACCATTAACACACTTACACTTTGCATCAAGAAAATATTTGTTAAGTTCTCAAATAGAACTTTTTTTTTCTTTTTAAATAAGATACTTACTAGACAAATTTGGGAAGGTTCCATTATACATCCCCAAACCTCCTGGGTCAGGGGTCACAGCTTGATCTGCAACACTAGGTGGAGAAAAGGAAGCACTAGGCAACACAGGCTGCTTTTCTATATTAGCCTCATCTTCATCTTCAGTGGGGAAATGAAACTCAAGCTGAAGACCTGAAATTTTAAGATGATTCTCTATACATCAATTTAAGACTACATACAAAAATTTAAAGAAAACTTTCATCAATATTTATGATGCATTATAGGTTATGAGATCAAATAGTATCAATATGTTATAAAATGGGCTAAAATTATTTGACTATTTTATTTAAGCTTTCAGATTATTTACATTGAATTTAAGTTAATATCCATACTGTCCCCAGCATGGCTATATGAAAGGTTTCTTTCAAGAAGAAGTATTAATCATTTCATGATAATAATCTGGTTATGAAACTGGCTTTAACTATAAAAAAAAACTCCCTATTGAGACTTTGGACTCAAATGACTACCTCTTTTTGATAAGACCTAAAGAAAGCTAAAGATCAGCACTTGACAACTTAGATTTTCTGCAAATAAATTTAAATACTTTAACTTTACAGAAACATAACTTTACCTGTTGGTGCACTGCTGAATGGAATGTTGCATGGATGATTTGATGTGTTACCAAGAACTGGGGCCTCAGATCCCACCGCACACTGCTGTGAAAACATGGGCAGATCCGTTGGAACATTCCCATCGCTGTAGTACTGAGACGAGTACTGGCTCTCCATGAACCCAACGTTCCCCTGCTGGTCTTCAAAGATCCTGGACGGGTCCGGGTGGGACAGGGAAACTGTCGAGTACTGGTGGGTCTGGTGGGGCTGAGGCATACTGTCCATGTGGTACTCCAGGTCATGGCTTTGATGCTGGCTGGCGGGGTCATAAAGGTGGAGGGTGGCCTGCTGGTGGAGATCACCTTGTTGGGAGTGCTGGTAGTACATGTCACCCTGGTGCTCATCTGACCTGAATTCATTCAGGTGCTGAAGCCTGTCATCCGATCCAAGAAAAGTGATGTTATCACTTTTACTAAGGTCCTGCACACTGTACGCAGGACCATTACTTAAACTGGCCTGCATGATGAAGGATGTGTTTGACTGATTCCCCATAGAAGGATTGTCTTCATTTCCAAATGCCCTTGTGACTGGACTTTCATAAGACCCATGAACTGACTCAGAAAATGTTGTGTTTTTGAAAGCAGTATTTGTGCTGTCAAAGGAGGGCGTTGACCTACCGTGCGAGTGTGAGTCCATGTGGAGGAAATTATCATTTTGTGCAGAGAAGTTCTGAGCTTTACTCTGACTGCTCTCTCTGATTTCCTTGTGATGATCCTCCGGCTCCAAGAATGACTCAACCTGACAAGCAAAATGAGACGCCTGAGGCAAGTGACCCTGGGAGAGACTGAACGCAGACGGCGAGACTTCGTAATGCTGGCCTCTTAAGACTTCCGCAGGCTGCATGGTGTGAAATGTGGAGCTGCTTGTGCTCATGATTAAATGCCGCAGGATGTCCGTGTCGCTCGATTTCTGGGGGGCCATGTTTTGATTTTGAGATAACCCCGGGCTCCCTGCTATGCAGTTCAGTTTTTGAAGGTTCATCGATGAAGTGATCCCATGGGAAGTCTCAAAGTTCTCAAGTAATTCTGATGATTTCTCAACACTTCTCTGAGTTGGTCTTGCATCGTGAAGTGTAGGAGGATGAGAATCGAGATTGACTGTAACAACCAAAGGACTGGAGCAGGATTTACAGTGGAAGTTATGGCAGTGGTTGTGGTCTTTTGGGCTAAAGTTTTCTGGGAAGTCTATTGACGAGCCTCCTCCCCCTTGAGCACAGTGAGAAAATGATTCCCCATTATAAGATTGCAAGGAAGACCTGTTATCACTCTGTGTATCAATCTGAATCATCTGTGGCTCGTTTTCACCTGGGTTTGGGTTATAACTTAGCTCTATTCCATTCTGTACAGTCTCAAATTTTCCACCATTGGCTGTAAGCCCTCTGGCGCCTTCAGGGTACAAAAGAGATTCATTTTCTGATTGATGTTGATCAACATTATCTGAATAATTAATTCTTTTCCCCATGAACATGCTTTCGCTTCTTTTGCTGTCAATCATTTCAAAGTTTCCCAGGCAAGCCTCATTGTGTTGGATGTTATTTTCTTGGGATGTTGGAACTGAGAGCAAGTCCTGGTGGTTCGTAAGTAATGGGGTTGGTACTCTGTTTAGCAAGTTGATCAGCATGGTGTTGGGTGTCATTGGAGGGTTGAGTGGAGCATTATGGTCTAGGGCCTGCGATGAGCTGACAGACAATGGCGATTTAGGACTGGGCACACTCATTGGGGTGGGCGGCATTTTAGATGAAGAGCTGGATGAGGCTTCAGCAATGTTTTGACGTGCCCGGGAGTCCAAGTTGGCAGGATTTGAGCCGGTATCAAAACTGATGTCGTTTGAGAACAGGGAGACCGACGGGTACAAACTGTGCTGGTAGCCAGCATGTACTTCTGGATGGCTGTGCTGGTGAGCCATAGAAACGTATGAGGATGTGGGGCAAATGGGCATCGGAAATGTGAATTCTTCACTGACAGATGAGGGCAGCTGAAGGGCATCTGAGCTCCCTCTCAAACCCTCGTCCATTTCTTTGGCCTTGCTGTCAGGTGAGGACAGGTAGCTGAATTCACTGTGACGTGAGAAGCTGCTCCTGGTCTGTTGCTGGCGAATCAGATCACCCAAGGACAGTGGACTCTGAGGCACACATCCATGTTCATTACTGCCCTGGTTGAAATCTCCATCCCAGTTGGAATCATCATTTTGCCTTCCAGACTTTTGCCTCAGCTCAGGAGTGCAGGGCTTGTATAGATTGATTTCCTCCTCTGATTTTCTGCCCTGCTCCAAAGTCCCGTCGCCTGCTGCTGTCCCGTCACTGGAATGAGCCCCCACGTCCAGCTGTTCATCGTCGTCTCCCGTTTCGATCACAAGTGCCGTGGAACTAGACCTGGAAACAGATGAGGTAGAGTTTTCACTATCACTGTCCTCAAACTTACTGGCTGTGTTGACACACGGCTCCAACTGATGCACGTCACCAAGGTCTCTTTCTTTGATGTCATTCTTTTTGGATTCTGTCCTCAATGTGCTAGTTGCTGTCAAAGACTTCAGAGTGGAGTCTTTATCAGAGCTGCAGGATCTGACATCATTCGATTTTGACTTTTGGAATAAAGATGTATACTTATAGTCTTCAAGCAATTGTTCATTTTTAGGTATGGTCTCACAGAAAGCAGAGTTAACTGTGTTGACAGTGTCACATTTAGGATAGGCAGTAACTGGGGCTCTGGGTGAAGTTATAACAAAATAGCCCTCTGACATTCCTTGTTTTTGAAGCAGCAACCGCAAATGTTGGATCCCAGCAGGGGAAATAACTAGTTCGGTTCTGTCACCTGACGGAATCAAAAACTGTGACGCCTGCTCTTTTAAAATGGTGGTACCGGACTGAACTCTGCCAACCTCATTCACGGGTGTCACGGGAGCTGGTGAGTTAGTCGAGGTGTTTTCTGTTTTGTGCCGGGTGTTTAAGGTGCTTGTCTCCGACAGGGACACCATTGCAGCCACGGCCGCTGCTGTGGAGAAGTGTGCTGGAGACGAGTGGTGAGTCAGATCATGTGTGGTGGTCATCGGTGCAATCTTTTTATGAACCTGGCTTTTGGTGACAGAAATGTCAGATGCTTGAGGGTGCATGAAAGGTCCAGCTAAAGATGAAGTCGGCTCAGGTTTGTGTTTCTCTGCGGGTTTGCCGAGGGCCTGGGGGTTCTTAGTTAACAACGGAGCATTGATGACTGTGAATGAAGGTAATCCCGTGGACTGCGATGTTCCTCTTAAAAGAAGTTGAGGGGCACGCAGGGGTGAGTGAGATGCCTCACGGGGCGTGGAAGAGACCATGGAGAGTAAAGGATTTCTCTGCAGATGGGCGGATGCAGGGTACTTTACCTCACCTTGTGCCTGGCCAGGGCTAGGAAGCAAAAGTTTTCTTATAGAGTCTGACAAAATTGATGCTAGAACTGGAGATGAGTGTACAGGAGAGGGTGGGACTTTATCAGGAGAAAATAATTCAAATTTTCCGGCACACGAAGTTGAGGTGGTAGCCGGAGAAGGGGTTTTAGATTCGGTTTTCAGCGCTTCACTATTCAGAGATTCACCGACAGGGAGAGGACTGGTGACATTTGATGATGCTGGGGAAGTTAAGCCAACAATGGCAATACTGTTTGATGGTGAAGCTGTTGATGAAATAGGAAGATGTTGTCCAGCTATTTTAAGTGAATCATGTAAAATAGTAGGACTTGAGGAATGTGTGGATGCCGAAGAAGATTTGTCGGTGGCTTGCTTTGTTGACCAAATTAAATGGCTTGCTGGTTTGGAGAAAACTGGGGGGGTAACTATCATGGTTGGTGAAATGGCTACTGGTAGGGAGCTTGAACTGCGCACAAAGCTGATTTGTGGCTCTTTGCCGCCAGACACTTGAACACAGGGTGGACTTGTTAGAGTCGCCGGAGATTTGGCTGTTGCTTGTGAAAGATTGAGTGGAGAAACTGTGTAAGACAAGACTGGAGTAATTGGGGGCCTTATGTTGGAGAGCGTATGCTCACTTTGGAATAGTGACCTGACCTTGCTGTGCTGAATGGTTGCTTCAATGGACTTTCCTGGACACGATGGATCTGAATTGAGTGGAACAGTTGCCGGTTTGCTGCGTGTATTTGGTCTGACAAAAGTGCTCTGCTCAGACTGTCTTCCAGTGTTGTGGAACAAACAGTTCGCCTGATGGAGACTATCACAGAAAGTTGTTTGACTGTTTGATACACCAACACTTGATTTTGTGAATGTTGTAGCCAACTCAGCTGCAGGGTGGAGATGTTTTGAAGAAAGCAAAGATGTTTGCTCACCAGGGTTTGAATTCCCACAAGACTCAGTCTTTAAACAGGACGCTGAATTACCCTCACCTGAATACGTCTTAATTAACTCACTGCTAACTGATTCTTGGCGAAGGACAGGGCTTTGAATGATTGCAGCGCTGTCGCTGTTAGGTTTTTGGATCTGACTCTCCAAAACAAGAGATTTACTTTTTTCACTGCTCTCCTGAGTGTACAAAATGTTAATTTCTGTGGGAATGGCACCAATCTTCAAAGCCCCAACTTCCTTTGGGAAAGAACTCTTCAGAGGCGGTTGTGAAAGGTTCAAAGTTCTGAGAATTGATGGTGCTGATCTCCCATGGTTACCTCCACCATCTGAACTTGAAATAATAACAGATGCCGGTATCTGGTGACCTGATTGAGGTGTGGGAAGAACTCTTGGCAGCAAGGGAATCATGATTTTACTGCTAGCAGAAGGAGCTGGTGCAGGTGTCGCAAGAGTCACGTTTGTGACAACAGGAGCCGTAAGAGAACTGGTGGCCAGATTTTTGGTACATGGCGGTGATTCGAGCGATTTACTTACAACCTCTTTGTCAACTTTCTCGGCCGATGATGAATTTTGGGAAGGAGTTGTCGATCTTAAGAATAAATAACCTGTGGTGTACCGAGCCAACCGTACTGGCATGGATTTTAGCTCTTGGGGGCTTCGTAGGTTTGGGAGGTGACTCAATGTGAAGATCTGTCTTGGAACCACATCTGGTTTTGCCTGAAATGAAGGTGCACGCGGTTGGTAAGCCATCAAAGGAGGTAAAAGTTTGTAGTTTTTGCGACCTGAATACTTTTTTATTGCTGGTAGTGTTTTACCATCACAGTTCTTAATCCTTCCCACACACTCAAGGGATTTCCTGGCAGAAGATCCTGACTCAGAGCCTGTTGTTTGCATATTTATCTGTTGATTGAGCTTAGCCAGGTCAGAAGTGACAGACGAGGACAAGGTTTCCAAAAGTTTTAATGATGTCTGAAGAGGTTGTGCATAGACTTTTTTTGCTGACAGCTTATCAGAATCTTGGTCTGAAAAAAAGTGTAAGTCCACCATAATACCGAATGACTCATCACTATTGGATTTAAGAATACACAAAAGCATCTTTTATGAGTGGGAAACTGACACAATTAGAATTTGTCCATTCATTCACAAAGTAAATTTATATCAAAATACAGAAGAACCTGGTTATATTATAGGCTTGGAGTTTCCAAAAAGAATGGAGATAACTAATGATTGAGAGAAACAAAAACCATTATGACAGCAATATTAACATGTGCTTAAAATCATAAGCATCCTACAAATTAAAAAAAAATACTACTAAGAAATAAAAATTAGGTACTACTTTTAAAACCTTCAACTTTGGCTCATTTTTAATTAATTTAAGGCTTTTCCTGATAAACGTTTAAAAAAATTTCTTTATGACCATCTTTTATGAATGAACATAACATTATTAGTAGTAGCAGTACAATCATGAGGTTGAATGAATGACTGCCAATGACAATTATTCTGTACATGGCACATGTTGGTATCTTATCATATCAAATATGCAGTGTTTAGAAACCTTAATTTATTATATTATAGAATTAATTCCATATAAGATCATTTTTAGCCTAATTATCAAACATTTTTATGTTAATAGACAAATAATTGAATGTATTAAAGCATGAGGGACTTCCACAATTCAGGATTATTGAAATTTTATCTGTCATGCCGATAAAAATAACCATAGATGGTCCAATCCAAGATGTCAAAGCTCAATGAAAATGGAACACATATACATCTGTTTATGATGCAACGTGATATTAATATAATTATAACGATGCAACGTGATATTAATATAAATATAACTATTTGGTCACAGTAAAATTTAAATGTGAACGCTCAATAATTAGACAGTAAGACGCAACCTAAGATAATACCTAGAGAAGAACAAAGAGAAAAGTAGTAATAAAGGATAGGGGGATTAATTATAACAATGAACAAGCTCAATACCCGTGCTACGCTACGGGGTCGGCATAATAAAAATATCAATACTTTGTTTTTGAATCTCATATTCTCCTTTTTACCCAGGTTGAGTGATGATATTGGTGCCTGCCACTACCTATGAAAAGTAACCTTTAAAAGCTCACAAAGGTTCCCCTCTATATAAAAATAATAGTGCCACCAATTAGCCTCAATCTTAACCCAGTGCATAAATTTCTTCTTATTTACATTGTTCCCTTTTCACAAATTATTATAAGCTCAAACAATGACGTCATGCCATATAATATTTTGCAGCGAGAAACATAAAACACACATTTAATCTCCACACCAAAATGTTTATTATTTTACGACTAAATTTTCAATTTTAAAAAAGTAAAAAAGAGTTACCTTCCATAGCGAGCACAGATGCACCTTAGCACATTATATACAAGATATGGAAATACAACGCAAAGATAACTTAATACAACCCTCAAATAGACATAGGGATAAAAATAATTTTCTAATTCCACATGCAAGAACAAAGACATACAAATTCTCATTCTTCCCATCCGGAATTCGGACATGGAATGGGTTGCCTGAATAAACCAGGAAAACCAACACTTAATCAACATTTGAAACTATAAAAAGATGCAGGACTAGACACAAACCATGGATAAGCATAGGATGCAACAATCTTTTGTATAGAAGGAGCGTCTATAACAGATAAGATAAGATAAAACTGGACATTTGTAGATAAATGACTTTTAGTAAGATTACTGGAAAGGGAAAAAAAAGCCTTGGTTTGAACCTACTGGTTTGAATACTCCATCGGCTGTGCTTCTCATTTCATTTCAATAAAGCTTTCCATGGCTAAGTTCTTCATCAAAATGTCTTAATCCTCTAAAAAATTATCAGCATTAATATTTTACCATTGTTGTGACATTCATCTTCAGAATTATCTGCATCAAGTGCTGCTAATGTCCCTGCCGCAGCTAAACTGACAGCCTTAGTCAGTTGATCTGCACTAATTGTTGGAAGGCTGTCTGCCATGTTATTAAGTTTCAAATCATGGTTATGTTGAATGGATCTTGAATGCTGGAGGAGGAAATGATCCTGATTTGATAAAAATGTATTCTTTAAAAAAATAGGCCTACAATAAAAATTTGTAATGACATTAGATTTTAAGTGGTAGTGGTTTAAGTGTTAGTGACTTTAATCTAAGAAACTTAAGTACATAATATTATGTTTTAAAGCCTAAAAAATAAATTGTAAGAATTTAAAAAATTCTCTTAAGTTTCTGTACTTGGTCAGTTTTTATACAGAAATTGAAATGTTGGATTCATTTCATTTCCATTTCTTGCCCACGGTTAAAGAAAAGTTGTGTCAAACCTGTTTTACACCTGATTAAAATCAACATTTCCAGATATGCACCCAGTTCAGTTTTTGTAATATTTGCATATCTTTCTCTGGCATACATTGACAGCTCCAAAGAATCTCCTCAATCATTTGATCTGAAATTAGCATCTTATATGTATATATTATTATATATATATTTTTATAGGTGATAAGTTAGGAATACCTGTTTAAGTGGCAATACTATCCAGATCAAATGTAGTATATCACCCAATTTTGATGCAACTATTTTTTTTAATTTAAACTAAATAAATCATCATGAATCATAGCCACACTGTGATGGAGAGGAACACACTTGTCTAAGCTAAGTCTAAACTGAATTAAACTTTAAGTTAGGCCACAACAATTATAATAAATTTATAATTAATATCTAGTAATATTATTATTGCCCATCACCGGGGGGGGGGTGCCTAATCTAATTAACTGCTCATACTCATTCATATTATAATAGCACATAAACATTATAAGATTAATAAGATGATGACGTCAATGATGACAAAGAATAGAAGAAGGGTTATAAGTTATACTGCAATTACTTGTGACTTGTCTTGAGACTTGAGAGAGAAATGAAGGCAAAGAATTAGAAGGTTACAGAATAAAAAATAATGAGTGTGAGAAGATAGAGAAGTAGTAAAATAGAAAGAAGTAGAGCTAGAGTGTAAAGTTAAGTTAAGTCTGCTAAAGGCTTAGTCAAGTAAGTGGTAAGTGAAAGTGATATTGTAATTGTCATTGTTGTGTGTGAGTGTGTAAAACGTAAAAGTAGTAAAACAAATAAAACTAAAGTTAAAGCTTTTTTAAGTTTTTAGTTCACAAATAAATTAAATATATGCATACTGATTTTTTAATATTATCCTTAAACTTATATTCCAGAGGGTTTCAAAATTTACAATACACTAACACGATTTCTAATTACTAATTAGTGAGTGGTAACATAATATACTGAAGCAAGTCACCGTTGCAACATCTAAACATTTTAATTTTGTTGTTAAGGGTGATCGTTCCTTTGCAAGCAAATAAGTCCGGTGTTCTTAATAATACATTCCGAAAAAAAATATACATATTACGATGAATAAAAGGCAGTCTGATAATGTAGAAAGATTTTAACATTTTCTTGATATAAAATCCGAAAGCAATTAATAATTTAATTCAATTATTACCAGCACAAAAAGAGGATTAATTATGATATTGGACATAATAAACATCTCTTTCCACTAAGAAGACTTCAAAACATTGTGAAAATTAGGGGTGTACCGGATTTCGGCTCTGACAAATCCGTAATCCGGCCATTTTTACAAAACCGGCTCCGACAGAATTTCACTTAATAAATTTGGCCAAATCCGGCTGGCTGGTAGAGCACTGGACTGTCGTACCGATGGTCACGGGTTCGAATCCGTGTGAAGGCAAGGGTCCCTGAGTCACCCCGCTCCGAATGGGTACCTAACACTACATGTAGTTAGGCGGCTGGGTAATGCGTGGAACCCACAAAGCCGTGGCCTGTGAATGCTGCATCACTTGCCAACAGATCATCTGTCATGGTCTGTGGACGCAACTATCTTCTGCATAGAAGGAGCGTCTGTATAGATAAGATAAGATAATGGTGTATCACCCGTCAAAAATGACGGAAGTTTTCAAAATAAATACACATCAGATTAAAAAATAACGTAATACAGATCTTTAATATTTCCCTATGGAACAATTTTATGCGGACGTTCGAAAAGAGTTATTTTTTGGTGCAGTAATTTGGTGCGCTGCTTTCTAAAATTAGTAGCGTCACGGACAGGACAGACGGGACGGGATATACATTGCAAATTATGTATATTGATGATACATAAATATATATATATATATATAAATTAATATATATATAATATATATATATATAATACCCCGGCTCCGGCAAATCCGGAATCCGGCCGTTTTTACTAATCTGTGTCCGGCTCCGCCTCCGGTCGGATTTCACTTCACAAATCATGCCAAATCCGGCTCTGTTGGGTTTCAAAAATGTGAATCCGTTACACCCCTAGGGAAAATGCATGACAGTTGAGAGTTCTATTTCTTGGTTTAAGAGATTATGATGTCCAGGAAAATGTTTCAACTTATACTACATGTACTTGCAAATCATCAGCATCAATAATTTCTTCAGTTCCGTTGCTGATCCGATCAGAGATTGATATTCGAATTTCTAATGGGTTGGGTTGTCTGAAAGGCAAGATCATTGTCATGCTCACACGGGAACAAGTTGTAGAACTAAAAGAAAATAGAGGGGGAAATGTGAATTGGGTAAGAAGCTGAGAATTTATAAAAAGAATGCTCAGAACTGAGAAACGATCACACCAAGCACGAGATAAGAAAAAAGGAAAAAGATATGCCAGATATTCAAAACTAAACTTGGTAGTTGTGGAAGATCGATCTTTATTTATTAACATAAGTCAGAAGTAATCGTGGATAATGATAAGTATGTATTGGCAAGACATGAACGAAGACAACGTGAAGTGTATAGACCAGGGGTCAGTAACCTGCGGCTCTTTCGATGTCAAGTTGAGGCTTTCCAGTTCCATGCGCAAATATTAATAATAATAACAATTTTTTTTAAACTCAAGTTTTTAAAATTTTGTAAATTGTAACTTTTTGCTTTTCCGCCTCAAAAGGTTGCCGAACTCTGGCTTAGACTCATAACACCGCCGGGGGGGGGGCAAACTGGATTCTAGTCCGGGGCCCCAACGGAAGGGGGCCCTCGTCAGCCACGTTTGATTTTTTTATGCTGTTGCTGGGCGCGTAGATACATTGTGTATATTCGGACAATTATTCAAGTTACTTATAATGACTTATAACAAAAAAGATAAAACATTTAGTTTACAAGGAAGAACAAAAATACGGTGGTCGAGTGACATGCGCGCTCGGCTGGCGTACCGAAGGTCACGGGTTCGAATCCTTGGGAAGACAAATAAATATTTGCTCCCGGGGCCTGGGGCGTCCCTGAGTCCACCCAGCTCCGAATGGGTACCTAACATTAGTTAGGGAAATAAAGGCGGCTGGGTAATGCGTGGAACCTTTATAGCCGAGGCTTGTGAACGCTGCATCACTTGCCAACAGACCGGAATGGTCTGTGGACGCATTAATCTTCTGTATAGAAGGAGCATCTGTATAGATAAGAAGATAAGACAATATAAGTGGATGTTTAAATGCCCGTATCGTGGGAAGCACGCTTGTCTAAGGGCCGGCCGTCAGCGGCACGCTTATCAAAGACAGAGAGCCAGCCGATGCCGTCGCCACTGTAAAATGAGTATTTCCGTTTTACACAGTCTGACGTCGTTCTGTCTCAGCTGGTTTCATGCTTGCTTAAGAGCTGCAATAATTGAATTCCATAATTTCTGCAGTCACCTACGCCTACAACGATCCTGTTAAAATTTTGCCGTTTTTTTTCAGTGAACAAGCGTTATAGTGCCTTTCCTAACACACATGTGACACTTCAAATACTTCTAAATTTTCCTGTCACTTTGGCTTATTAAAACCTATATGCGATCAACCAGGGCCGTTCTTAGGGATCAGATGCGTAACAACGACTTGGCATTGCGGCAGTTGCCAAGGGCTAATCCTTCAAATCAATGTTTTCAAATTTAGTATTTCCCTACCTTTTCGAAGCCCCTATCCTATTAACTCGTGAAGGATTCCGGATTCAACGCATCTGGTTCTGTCGGCAACTTTTTCAAAACGCTCGTAAACACGTTTTCTGACTTGCTAGAGAGCTGAATTTTTCACAGTAGGTTTGGCTTGTGTGGAGGATAAAGCTATTAAATTTTCAGATCGATCGAACGTACCGTAAATAAATTAATGCATTTTTAGTTTATCTCTATATGTAGCGGCAAGCTTTTGTTGACATTGTACGCGTCACGCTGAGTTAAGTTCAACCACCCGTGAACAAAACTTAACCGTTTTACAACAAAGGGGATTTAAGGCAATCTCAGTCTGTAAATGTTTGTCGCGTTTAAGCATGATAAATAATTTTTAGTTATGTCTCATATATAAGGGATTTATAGTCAAAAACTTTGTTTTTACGGGGTTGTCTAATTCAATCCCTTATATTAACTTCAACGTCGTCTCTTGGGTTCGTAGGGTTCGTAGGCGGTCGGTCGTAAAATGTAAACAAAAGTGCACCGTCGCTTCGTTGGGTCGCCTCAATGCGTCAGCTCAAACTTTCACGTGGCAAAAAAACAATAACAAACCGTGAATTTAAATTACATACCTCATATAAGGATAAACTAAAAATGCATTAATTTAATTACGGTACGTTCGATCGATCTGAAATTTTGATACGAAATTAATAGCTGAAATTTGGCACACGGACCCGTCTCACCTAACAATGCATCGTATCAAAATTTCAGATCGATCGAACGTACCGTAATTAACTTAATGCATTTCTAGTTTATCCTTATATAACGTATGTAATTCAAATTCGCTGTTTGTTATTGTTTTTTGTTTGAGTTGACGCGTTGACGTGACCCATCGAAGTACCGGCGTGCTTTTGTTTACATTTTACGTGTCACGCTGAGCTCGGTCAAGCGGTCGGTGACCAGACTTTTCCCATCTCCCCCCACCCCCAGGGTTGTGAAGCAAAGTTGAGTAAAGACAGATTCAGTCTGTAAATGTTTGTCGCGTTTGAAAATAATCAATACTGTTAGTTATGTCTCATATATAAGGGATTTATAGTCAAAAACTTTGTTTTTACGGGTTTGTTTTATTATTAAATACCTTATATTAACTTCGAAATCTTGTCTGTCGTCATCTCTTCGTACGTGGGTCGGGCGGAAAAAGAAAAGTAAAAAATGACCCACTTCCCGTGATGCGATCGAGCTAAAATTTGGCACATGGACCCGTCTCACCTAACAATGCATCGTATCAAAATTTCAGATCGATCGAACGTACCGTAATTAAATTAATGCATTTTTAGTTTATCCTAATATAACGTATGTAATTCAAATTCACGGTTTGTTATTGTTTTTTTTCCACGTGAGAGTTTGAGTTGACGCGTTGACGTCGACCGTCGTGCCGACTCCCCCTCACGTCCCATGCCCCGTTATTAAAGACAGGGGACATCACTCGGTGTCAGTCTGTAAATGTTTGTCGCGATGGAACATAATCAATACTTTTAGTTCTGTCTCATATATAAGGGATTTATAGTCAAAAACTTAGTTTTTACGCGTCTTTTTTATTTAACATTATTTTCACCATGTCTTATCTTATCTTATCTATACAGACGCTCCTTCTATGCAGAAGATAATTGCGTCCACAGACCATGACAGATGATCTGTTGACAAGTGATGCAGCATTCACAGGCCACGGCTTTGTGGGTTCCACGCATTACCCAGCCGCCTAACTAGTGTTAGGTACCCATTCATGATTCGGAGCTGAGTGACTCAGGGACGCCCTAGGCCCCTGGGAAAAATCCTTGCCTTCACATGGATTCGAACCCATGACCATCGGTACGACAGTCGAGCGCGCTGCCACTCGAACACACATTGTAATACATGTACCACAACATGATGTGAAATAAACTGAAATCAAAATAAAGAACCAAAAAAAAAGTGAGCGAAATAACTAACAAGTTAAAAGCTACAAATGGCAGGTGCTCAAAGATACTGGTCTGATTAACTATTTTCTGGTACGGAACTATAATTGACTACGGCTGGAAGTTGGAAGTGACAGCTAGCTATTATATATTGACTTCCGGTTGCTTGAAGACAACGGCTGGTGTTGTTAATATCAATTTATAACTGCCATAGAATGCTAACAAAATACTGAATTTAATCTTCAGTATATGTTTTCTTTGAATTTTTATAATGCAGCATATAACACCGAAAGTATTACACCACGCTGTCGTTCCCACAAATGTCACTTTGGCTGACCGCGGTGCACTACCTGGGACAATAAAGCCTCTAGTCCCGGAGGTAACATTTACAAGACGTGATCGTTAATATTTAACTTTGTATTAGTATTATTTCATTATTTATCTAATAATGTAGTCTATTATAATAAATTATAGTTAATAGAATGTTATGCTTAATTTAAAATTACGCAAGTAAGTGGGTAAAAGCAAAGAGAACGGTGCGCTCGATAAATGGTATTTTTGGTTGCTATATTTTTTTTCTATTTTAATTTAAGAAATAGACAACTAAACCTAACCCAGACCCTAAAACTACAACCTTATTTACGGTTATGGATAAAAATAATTGCACTTATTATGACTTATTCCCTAAAAATACAACATTTCATTCCCGGAAGTTACACTCTGCAATAACAATGTAAATAGTTGAGCGCACCGTTCTCTTTGCTTTAGCCAGTAAGTGTGATTAAGTCCACCCATCTATAAATAGTCTATAATAGTCTATTATAAATAGGCCGGCACTACGTACACCGCGGCGGTGTACCTAGCTATAGGCCTGCGTACACCGCGGCGGTGAACCTAGCCAAAGCATTGTGTCAGGGCTAGGTACACCGCGGTTAAAAATAGAAATATAAAAGTTAATAGAAAATGATACCTTACCCATAATTAAGCATAGATGTGAATAAATTACGCATTAGCTAAAAGTTGTAAACTAGTCTATTTAAAATATCTAATAAAATAGATAAAATATATATTGTTACATTATATTTATATGTATTTTATTATAGTTTTTGTTGGTGGGGGGGGGTAATCAAATGTTTTTTATCGGTGACTATGGAAGTTTGACAAGTTGTTGACAAGGGGGAGGGGGGAGGTAAAAATCGCCAATAATTTGTTGAGATAATTAATGGACAGCCTTAGCGCTTTCAACACTGCCACCACTCTGGTATTGCTTGCAAATACTCAAATTTCAAAACTATTTAGATTTAATAGGGGATTATAAAATTTCCATTCAACGCAAAATTTATTGTTCTACAAAATGATACTCTCCTTCTACTATCTTCGACTCTTCATTACTATCTTTCTTCATTCAATGGCAACAAGGAATTCTCTTTCAGGCTGTGGAAACTGACATTATTATCAACAAATATAATTTCAACAAATACATTTTAAAGTTAAAATTAAATACTAGTCTACCTGTACAAATTATAACCTGTTCGTGTAGGCTATCTTATTTGTCAGTCCCGTGAAAAAATGTCTTAAAATAACGTCACGCGATTTTTGACGATTTTTCACCCCCTCGTCACACGTCGTCATACAAACTCCCCCCCCCCTTTTTTTTTAAATATGACGTCACAGAGCTGTTGCCCCCCCCCCAAAAAAAAACAACAACAACAACAAACAAACAAACACAAAAAAAACGTATTTTCCATTTGTAAATGGAAACAAATTAAAATCACTTTCTTCGCCCCTTACGTATAAGTATAAGGTTAACATTTGAATATTATGTAATTATTAATATCTTTGAATGAATACACATTTTAAAAATAAAAATTGAAATTAATTTGTCTTTTCTTTTGGTGTGTGTGTGTGTGGGGGGGGGGTATTTACCTATACTATACTATTATAATGGGGGAGGGGTCGGGTGGAAAACTTGTTCTCTACTTTTAGATTTAGCTAGTCAATGAGACAAACATATACTCTAATACTAATACAATCCTTTTGTTAAACATAGGGGTCATACCAGGGGCGGATTAAGACTGCACGGGGCCCCTGGCTGCAATTCAAACTGGGGCCCTATCCAGCCAGTGTACCTTTAGATAAAATGATTGCTAGCAGCTAATATAAGACTGTAACTTGTAAATATTCATCCAAAATGATTATTCATGCAAAAACCGAATTCGAAGAAATAACTTTTTGCCGGTATCCTAAAATTGAGTGTAAAAGACAATTTATAAAATTAAAAAACACATGAAAAAAAATATCACACCCAACCTAGGATCGATCCCGCCAACGCTTGCACCACAAGTCTTAGTACATCTCATTCGGCCACGAGAACTCAACTATCGTTGTCAATTTTAAATATATATATAACATTCTTTAATAATTTCTGTTATTGAGCCTATCAAATCAGGTTTTTTGACTGCTAAGACTATCGTGTCGGAAAAGAGATCATTTTAACAGATGAGATTTTATTAATTTATCATATTCTCAGCAATTCATGCATACATTTGTCCACATTTATTATAAAATATGCTAAGTTTGGGGGCCCTAAATCATCGGGGGCCCCTGGCTTTAGCCCGTTCAGGCCCCCCTTAATCCGCCATAGGGTCATACTCATAGCGATGGTGATAGAAACACCTTTCCGTAGCAGTATGAATGATCAAACTCATAGCGATTTTCGTTCCCGTTTCGCTCGAAGTTGGGTATGGAATGGGTCGCCTAAACTAAACTATCTACGAAATCCAACATACAATCAAATTTTTTAATTTAAAACTCTAACAAAAATGAAATACTTAACATCAATCCATTAAATATTAAAGCATGCATAGGCGTAAGACTGTGTAGAAATAGAAGTAGAGTCTGTAACTGTAACACAAAAGATAAGACATGCCTTTTTTTTTGGAAAAAAAGGGGGGGGGGTGAATGCTTAATTGATACTTGGATTTTCACGTAGTATAAAACATTTTTTGCGAGCACCCTCATTGTGGTTTTAAAATAAAAATAATAATTTTAAAAAAAAATATTCCATCTCCGTAACTGCTAATTAACTGTGCTTTACCATTCGACTGGAACTGCTCATGAAATAATTTGGTTTTTAAAACCTATAACTAATTATCCTGGAATGGTGACCAAAATAGTTTTTTTTAAACATTCAGTAATTAAAAATTGCATAAATAAATTGATTATTTAAGGTCTACTGTTTATTAGAATAGGGATTACACAATTTTAGCCTTAATATAGTGAAATCGTCTCAATTTTTAGCCGCGGTGTACCTAGGCCAAAACCAATGGTTCAACTAGGTACACCGCGGCGGTGTAAGCAGGCCAAGGACGATGGTTTAGCTGGGTGCACCGCCGCGGTGTCCGTAGACACTTCGTTATAAATAATAAATATGGGCATGGGTAATATTGAAATTATAATATAATAATAATTATAGTCTCATATGATTATAGTTAGTCATAAAAAGTAATAGTGTGAGTGTGTGTGTAGACAGTTCAGCGAAGTGTTTTAGTCTATAATCAATAACTATGTAGTATATAATTAAGTTATTACTTGCAATCGCAAGTATTACACGGTTTGGTTCTAAAAAAAAATCAATTTTCATTAAAATTAAATCTTTGTCTTTCTGTTTCTGTTTTTCTTTAAGGAGCAAGGTAGTGGTTATATTGCTGACAAGCTTGTGAAAGCTGAGAAAAGGATACAGGTCTATCCTTTTGATACAGAAGCATGGAGTATCTTAATTAGAGATGCACAGGTATTTCTAATGTAAAATTGAATTAACATATATAATGAATTATTAATATTAGATTTAGATAATAATTTTTTTGGAAATTTCCTGTAAATATTTTTTTTAAATGTAGATTTTAAAGATCATAACTTTAAAAGATATTTTGACTTATTAACTTATTAAGATGGTTCCTAATCAGGGAGGTTAAAGTGAAGTAGTTAAGAATTCATTAAATTATTTTCACTTTTATGAAAACTAAGATTAATTTAGGACTGTAAAAGCAATTTGGGAATTTCTCATTCATTAAAATTTTTTATGTGAATTGCTTCAAGCCTTTTCTGCCACATACTAGCAAAAAGCAAATAAATTAAACACAAAAAAAACAGACTTGTCTGAAAATAAATTCATAACATGGTGGTGAGCTAAAAAGTGTATGGCAAGAAAAGGAAGGACACAATAATTGGTCGAAAGAAAAAAGAGTGTTAAACTCTTAACAAGCCAGTTAAAGAGTACATGACAATCATGACATGTGCAGAAGCATCTCTTTTCTTTTATTTGTCTTTTCGCAAAGTTTACCACCTACCTTGAACTGGGTAATTCTCCAAAATCTTACTTAATCCAGCTTGTCTCTGCCCTCTATTATGTCTAAAAATTATTACACAGACAGACACACTAAGAAAAACACTGCTTAGTTCTTCATGTTAATTATTGAAAAATTAGAAACTCCACAAAGTTTTCCCAAGTCCCCATAAAGTGTTTGTTTATTCTCTTTACTTCTTTATATTTATTCTTATTGTCAAGTAACACATTTTCAATACCTTTCAATTTATTCTTTCTCAGATACGTAAAATTGAAGATGCAAGGTTGACATATGAGAGGCTGGTAGAGCAATTTCCTAATGCTGGAAAGTACTGGAAGATCTATATCGAACATGAGGTTTATTATATTTACTATTCTAAAAGCTTAATTTTAAGAATGAATGAGGTTCTTTGTCATGCACAGAGAAACTCATTTTGTGATTATGAGTTAGGGCAGACTTTTTATTTTGGTAAAATTATATTTTTTATTTTCCAAATTTATTTACATAACATTATTATGAATGATAAAAAAATGGTAGCCTTTTGTGCTCATCCTATAGAATCACAAACATTCTTGAAATTAGCAACATTTATAGTGCATAAATTGTGTGGTAATTATTGAAACTCTTCTTTTAAAGAATTTTGTTTATAAAGTAGAAGTTTTCAAACAATCTCGTGTTTGACTTTTTAATTGGGTGGGGTGTGTTGTGTTAATTCTTTAATAATACATTTTCTTTTTCAGCAGTTTCATTTAATAAAATGATTTTTTTGTTTTGTATGTATGTGTTAATTAACTTAAATATACTTAAATATTTTTATATTTTCACATATTAATATTACGAAGGAAATAGATATATTTTTAGTCTTTAATCATTTATCATGTATGAGTATTTAAGGATGAAAAGAATTTGTGCAAGAATCATTCAACTGAGTTTGAGTTGTTTTTATGCACATCATTTCATTGTTTTGAGTTTGAGTATATGTCATGTGTTCTGTAGTATAATTAGTGTTTCATCATGCTAACAATACCATTAAGCAAGAATCATTTTTTATACCATCATCAGTACACAATTAAAAATTTCTTATAAAAAACAAACAATTTGAATAAAAGTTCATAAAAGTTCAATAAAAGTCAGTTTGTGGCAACATTCTGTCTTATAACTGACATAAACTTATAAACTATTTCCAATTAAAGTTGCCTTGCGTTTCAATAGTTTGAAGCTTAAATTTACCAGATGTTCTTGTTTTGTCAAGGGGAGGTTTGTTGTATATGGGGGGTCAAACACATTGAAATAATAGTGTGTAGAAAACTTATGGTGACTCTTTTATTGCTTTTGGATATAGAATAGCAACCTGATATGCGTTGACTTTATAAATATTTTATCCATTGTTTGGGGGAAAAAAACACTATAATTTGCTTTATTTATTTCACTCAGATTCCAATATATATTAAATTTGATTGAAAAGGTTGTTGTTTCGTGATGTACTTAAATTATTTTGTCGAAAACTAATTCATTTCATCCAAAAACTTCATGGGACACATCACATTTAAAATCAAGAACAAAATAATTTATCAATGAATCTAATTCCCACTAATAACATTTTCAAAATGAATTGACTCAAAATTACTTTATGTTATTTCATTCCCTGAAGGAATGTAATAAAAATAATTCAAATATGTGTAAATACTGCATAGTTAATGCAGAATAAGTTGTGCATAAATACATATAATATAAAGGCTTAAAAATTCTCTCAAATTGCCACTCCAAGACAATATTATTCCTCAGATCTGAAAGGGATTTACAATTTGAATTCTTTTAAAATATAATTTGTTACCTTAACATTTATGTGGAAGTACTTCAAATTAAAGTGGCTGATGATGCAGCTTTTTTTTATTGGATATGTGGAACAATTTTCCTTTTTTTAATGAGACATAAACTACATATCACCTGTGAAGCAATAAGGCAGATGGAAATGTTGAGGCTTATTATAATTGTTTTAGCAAGTAATAAATAAATGACACCATTAAAAGGAAATACAAAAGCTATAAAGAAATGCAAAAATGTGGAATTAAAATTGTTTTGAAAACATATATATTTTTGAAAGGACAATATGAATTCTTTAAAAAGCTGACCGACCACCCTTTGCTAAAAATGTCCTGTTCTAAAGATTACATTTTTTTAACAAGTTGTTGTATTAATATCATTGCCTTAAAACGTACATGCCCCAGCTACATACCAATACAGCTAATTTGGCTCTACCTGTCTGTTTTGCTTTTGAAAAGATCATTCTTTTTATTTTTCAAACGCATTTTGTATCTACAGTGCATTTGTACATTTAATTTAAGAAATAAAGCATTGTATATATTCAAAATTGGTTATTTTGACCTTGTTTATTTGCCATGGTTTGTTTCAGCTGAAACTGAAGAACTTTGAGCGTGTGGAAAAGGTTAGTAAACAAAAATTAATGAAGTGAATGCCAAAACAAGTTTGAAACTTGGATGACTCTTCATGCACTTATTATGTAAAAGTATTATTTATTTTGTAAATAATAAACTAAAAAAAGAACATTCCTCTGCTTGATAATTAACCAAATTTAAAAGAAGCCCTTGAATAACGAGATCAGTCTTCAACCAGTGTATACAGCCTTATTAACTATATTAAAAACGGCTTCTTTGAGAAAGCGAACACAAACTGGATTAAAATTATTGCATGTGGACATCATCAAAATTTATTAACGCTTTCAATCAGTAAAGATCAAGTTGAAGTGAATGGAACCAGTTATTTGTATTGTGACCAGTCAAAACGGCCCCAGACAAATTGTTAACATTTATTAACAAAAAATTTACATTTTTTTGCATTTTAAGCTTTTGTTAACCTTTTTACCCTTTAAAAAAGGGGGTAAAATTGTAAAATTATTTCTTGTGATGTTATTATATCATTTCTTGTCAACAAACAACCCTGACTTGGTACCATATTGAGTAAAGGCTATTAAATTATTTCTTGTGAATTCATTATTATTGTTTCTTCTGACCTAAACCTGACACTGAATCAGTGAATAAAAATACGAATATAATATTTGATTGTATTTTTTATTATTAGTCCATCTATTGGTCCAGGGCTGTTTTGACGGGGCCATTGTGTTGGAGCCCAATTTTCGGGGCTGTTTTGTCAGTGAACCATTTGTATAGATAAACTCAATGAAAATAAATGTTATGACATATCCAGGTTAGAAATAAGTTGTGCCCTGGTGGGTTTAAAAAAAAATCTTTATTAAAAAATAGTTTCCTTTTACTTTTGTTAGGTGATATCTTATTAATCTGCTATTATTTTATTGCCCACATAATGAAAAAGATGACATTTCATCTTGAAAAATGTCGTGAATCTTTTTGCTTTTTAAATTATTGTGTGGTTAGATACAATTATTTTAAAACAAGGCCTTCTGGAAATTTAAATATTCTAACTTAACTCGTTGATCAGATTTTAATTTAGTGCACCTGGCTGTGCAAACCATTGTATATATTTTTCACCACCTATGTCATTTACAATTAAATCAGCAATATCTGCGCTTTGGTTCTACAATATTATTTTACTTAAATGGCAAACAGTTGTTTCAAAGATGCCTCATTAAGGTTCTCAACATAGAACTATGGAAACTCTACTTGACTTACATTAAAGAAACTAAAGGATCACTACCTTCCTACAGGTATTTCATTATTCTTTTTACTGGTTTTATTTCTCATCATGCTATGTAGCTTCTGAGTAAAAATTGTTGTACTCTGTACCATACAATTTTAAGATGCAATATTAATATTATAGCATTGTTCATTTGTATCACAACATCGCTGCATAAAATAATGCACACTTCTTTTTCTTTTATAGGGAAAAGATGGCTCAAGCGTATGATTTTGCCCTTGAAAAAATTGGCATGGACATCATGTCATATCAGATCTGGGCAGAATATATCAGTTTTCTCAAATCTGTGTAAGCATTCGGTTTTCATATTCTCAACATAAACTTTTACCAATCAGTATGTTATTGATTTATTGCTGTGTGGCTAATTAAAATTTTGTGAAAATAATTTGTCCTCATTGTTATTAAAAATCAATTCAAGATTCTGTGTTGACTTTATGTCAAATTTTAAAGAATTCTGTAAATCACGCCAAATTATTTTGATGCAAAGTTGGTTATAATGTACCAATAAAGCAAGTATTAAAGACTGATGTTGCTAAAATTAGAATTTGTTTACTTCCTAATGAACCTGTCTAATTTTTATCATCAACTTTGATACTTAACTTTCGACTTCTTTTGCTTGTGCATGCATACTCTTAACTACTTGAATGGCAATAAAACCAGGCTCTTTGAGCATCAATTTATTTAGCACTCTCCTGCTAATACTAAAAACTAAAAAAGAGTTTTTAATCTAATTTCCATCGGGCTGGGATTTTAATACTGATTATCTCAGGGGTTTTAAACCAGAGAAGACAAACCAGAGGTTGCAGGAAGATCAACACAAGCTTTTTTAAGTTAAATACATAAATTGAAGTGAAGATATGAATATGAAAAACTTATCAAGCACAAAAAAAAATAGAAATTGATTCAATTAAAGAAGGAAAACAACCGCAACTGAATTAGATTCTCATTAATTATTTTTTTTTGGTACAATACAAGTGCAAATCATTAGTGCCCTACTCTTTCTGGTGTTTTTCGGAAATGGAATGTCAGAAGGCAGTCTTTATTCTTTATAGCCATACAAAACTTGGGCTACATGAAATAAATAATGTAAACAGCAACTAGCTTAGCAAGGTAATTTAAAACCAATAGCTTGATTTCACAAACTAATGAATCAATTTTTTATCCTTTCCTGTAATGAAATTTAAAAAACGACCTTTTTTTTCAAAATATTCTTTACAGTGAAGCTATAGGGTCTTATGCCGAAAATCAGAGAATAACAGCTGTAAGAAAAGTCTATCAAAGGGGTGTTACAAATCCTATGATTAATATTGAACTGTTGTGGAAAGACTACACTGCTTATGAAAATGTATGTTGCAATATTATTTATTCATCTCTTGATTGAACCATTAATACATCAATTTTTATCTGAAAATATAAAAAAAATGTTTGCCTTTTATCTCAGATCAAGTCAGCTTATTTAATTATTTATTTATTTTGAATAATAATTTTTCATGGCTAAAGGAGAAGATGATATTTATTTAGGGGACACTAATGATTGCATTCAAAACAAAGGCTATGGAGTTATCAATTTTAAAACCTAATTTTAGTTCAAAGTTAGCGGATGAGAAATGCTTGTTACTGCTTGTTTCAAATACAGAGCATCAACAGTTTAATTGCTAAAAAAATGATAGATGATAGAAGTCGAGAGTACATGAGTGCCAGGCGAGTTGCTAAAGAATATGAAGTGGCTACCAGAGGCTTGGATAAAAATGCCCCATCAGTCCCTCCACAAAACTCATACAATGAATCAAAACAGGTATAATTTTTTGTTTATCAATTGACTTATTTAAATTTGTAATAGTAAAAATCATTCTTGTTTTTTTAATTTTATAATTGCATTTAGTAGGGCTTAACTATAAAACTATGTTTAAAGATTCTGTACTTCAACCAATGGATTTCTACATGATACATACTACAACCTAAAAATGAGGATTATATTTTAGAATCGAATGTTACTTTCAAACTTTACCTTCATAACGGCATGCATCACTATATTCCATAAAGGGCAATAACAATCTATGAAAAAATTTAGATGTTTTAGTTTAATACTTAATTCTCCATAAACTTTGTTATAAAATGATTTACTAAGCAATGATCCCTCTAAAGTTTGTAGGCCCGTGTGCAAGATAACAAACTTGTGTGCAAAGTTGCACAGCATCCAGTTTGTACTGTGTAAATTTTACACCCCACAAACAAAGATAATGTAATATCCTTATCAAAATTTGCTGCACTGTAACTCTAAACTACTATGTCGCGTAAGTGAGATACCTGAGCAGTCTTTTGTCGCAATTTTTAGATTACTGCTAGAATATTGGCTAAGAGAGAACCATTAATAAAGTTAATGATTTGAAATATATGATCCAGTTTTATCAATTTTTGTTTAAATGTCTCAGAATTTTATACTCTTGAGAAGATTTCAATAGTTGCTTTTATCTATTGTAATGTACATTGTAGTAAGAAAGGGTAATTTTAATAAGCTCAAATACAACTTTTTAATTTAATGCTTTGATTTTTTTTTAATAATGATTTACAAAATGAATTTTTTGAATATAAAAATCCATTGTTTAGGTTGAGCTGTGGAAGAAATATATTGCTTGGGAAAAGAAAAATCCTTTGCGAACAGAGGATCAAACAGTTATTACAAAGAGAGGTTTGTTGGTTATGATTTTATTATATATAAAAATAATCTTTAAAATAGCTAAAAATCATACGCTGTTTGAAACTAATTAAAATTCACACCAGCGGAAATTACATTGTAAGACTGCGTTATTTAAAAATTTTTAAAATTTTTTAAAAATTTTCTCTGTACGTGACTGGATTGGTATCCATGTCAGCTACATAAGCTATATTTTTCTAGTTCACATAAGGATAATTTTCAATGACAGAAAATGAATTTTGAAACAATCCATAACCACAAATTTTATCTCATTGAAATAAGCTGCGCAGTAACTATATATAATACAATAAATTAGATAAAACAAAGACAAAATTATTTCAGTTATTTATTCCTTCCAGCACTTACTAAACATCTGGATAGCCTGGAATGCATCTCGTGCATTTACAATAAACCATCTCCAATTATCCTCTATAATGTATTAATGTTTGTATTTTCATTGATTATTTTATTTAGCCTTTTTTAAAATGATATACATTATATCTTTTGTTTTCATTAAAGACCAAATTTATAAAAAATAAATCTACAATTTGTTACCTTTTCAGTGATGTTTGCTTATGAACAGTGTTTACTGTGTCTGGGTCACCACCCTGACATTTGGATTGAAGCAGCTTCCTATCTTGATCAGTCTAGCAAAATTCTAATAGAAAAGGGGGTAAATTTTAATCTGTTATCATCTGTTCAGTTTAAAATAGAATACCCAAGATTTTCTATAATTTTATATAGCCATAATATTAATAATTCCTGAATGGGATCTATGATCTAGTCTATGCCTCTATTACTTATAGTTTACTAGACAAGCGTAACTTCTTAAAAAGAGACAGTTGTTTCTTCAGAAATTACATAAACCATCTTCTAACTAATATGTATAAAGAACTTTAAAAATATTGTTTTCAGGACCAAAATGCTGGAAAACTTTTTGCTGATGAAGCAGCTGCCATCTTTGAAAGATCCATCAACTCTTTAATGAAAAAGAATATGCTAATTTATTTTGCTTATGCAGATTTTGAAGAGGTTATAGCATTTTCTTGTAATTTTTAATACTCTCCCTTTAAACACCATTTTTTCAAATAAAAAATATGTGATTAAAATGTAAAGCTTATAAATTAAGATACGGAACAAACGCAATAAAACTGAACTGACTTTATATTAGGCAGTCTGTTAGCATTGACAAAATTTCTGTAAATATAATAATTTTAGTGAATAATTCAATGCAGAATTTTGTTGAAAAGTTACATGACTCATTTTTAAGCATTTATCGAGTAGTCGAGGATTTTATATTAAAACTTATTTCTTTGAAGACACTTAATTTTACAATCTATATTTAGTATTTACTCATAATATTAAATTTTCCAAAACATTCTACGAAATGTACAAAAAGAAAGCGTTTCACATGAGGCTTCTCAATCCAAGAGCTATAAATTGTTCTGAAGTGTACTCCATAGTTTTTAGTTGCACATGCTGCAAAGGTTCTCAATAACTGACATGCACACCTATTACCAAACTCTTAGACTTTTAGAAAAAAATTATTGTCTTTTAGGGAAACCTGGTATTTAGAAAGTTTTGTGGAATATTGCTACTAGGCTTCACTGACATACATAAAAAAAATTATAAATATATTTTTTATGTTTAAGAAAAACTTTTTTTTTCAGGGGCGCATGAAATTTGAAAAAGTTCATCAAATATACAAGAAATTCCTCGATGTGGAGGAAGTGAAACCTACTTTGGTAAATGTTATTATGATAATATTAATTAATCAATGCTGTAAGTCTTGTGCATTATTTTTGGGTAAAACAGATTTTTATTGTTTTAATTTTATTCTTTCAGAGTTCGTTAAAAAATCTTTGTTAATCTATGCTAAATTATTTTACTGGTAACTTAAAAAAAAATTAAATCAAATTTTGTTAACAAAATTAAAGTATGCAGACCTTGAAATGTGTTATCTGTGTCTTATGTTGAAATGAGAAAATGTTTGTTAATTAATTACAAAGTATAACATTTAACCAGAAATTTGGCGTAATTCAGAAATCAAGGGCTTCATCAAATGCTGTTTTCCTTTAAGAAAATACTTTGTCTATTTGTAAACATTAAATTTAGGCTTACATACAATACATGAAGTTTGCAAGGAGAGCAGAGGGGATTAAGTCAGCCAGGCTTGTGTTCAAATCAGCAAGGGAAGACAAAAGATCAGAGTATCATGCATATGTTGCTGCTGCATTAATGGAATACTATTGTAGCAAGGTAATCACTTGCCTACTTATGCAATAGTCTATAATATAATTGTAAACCTAAAATGCTTCTTATTGTTACGTAAAATTGGTGTATCAGTCTTATGTGTTAAGAAGTGTTATTTAACAGTTTCTTCTCTTCTTCCAAATTTTTTATCAGGTTATTTATTTTTTAATATTTTTTTTGGATTCAGGAGAAAAATATTGCTCTTAAAATATTTGAGCTTGGTTTAAAACGCTATGGAGACAACCCAGAATATGCATCTTGTTACATAGACTTTATGTCACATTTGAATGGTAGGTTAAAAACAGTTTAGTATATTTAAATACCTACAAAGATATAATAAGAAATAATTCAAATAAAAACTTTACACCAACATTACAATATGTGCATTTTAAAATCTATTACATGCACTTCACAAATTAACAGGACTAAAAACTAGTAGACAAAGATCCTTGATTGTTATTGAAAAATGTAAGATGCATTTAAATTTTAAGAGCTTCTTGTAATATTATTATGATGAAAGTTCTATGAAAAAATTTAAGATGTATTATATTTAATTATTGCAAAGGATTTGGGATGGAAAAAAGTTCATTCTTGTTAAGTGAAGAAAATCACAGATAAAATTTACATTTTTTTTTAAAGTAAGGAATGTTTATTTTATATTTCTGATAAATCAAAATAATCTAAAGGTTAAATACCATTGTTTGAATCTGATTATCATTATAGAGGACAATAACACAAGAGTGTTGTTTGAGAGAATTCTGTCTTCTGAACACCTGCAACCTGAAAAGTCTACGTAAGGAATAGATATATATTTTACATATTTTGAATGTCAAATCATTTTTTTTCTCTAAATTATTTTATAGCATGTCAAAACTTAAACAATAAGTTTACAAAATTGACAATATGAGTAGTAATATAAATATATAATTTATTTTTTTTAATTATAGACACCTAAAGAATATTAATATTTTAAAATATAGTTTTGCCTCTTACTCTGATATAATATACAGAATTTCTAAAATAATTGGAGAATTGCTTGGAGTGATTTGAATAAAAGCTTTTGTTTAATTATAATTTCAGAGATATCTGGAGCAAATTTTTATTATTTGAATCTCAAGTTGGAGATTTAGCAAGTATTGTTAAAGTGGAAAAAAGAAGGGCATCAACATTAGAAAAGGTAATTTATTTTCCTCTTTGCACAGTCAAACTGCATATTCTGAAAGTTAAACAGGCTGAAAATAACACACAATGGAAAATTGGTGCACTGAAAATTCCTCATATTGACAATTGCAGACACACAAATAATGGAATTATATTTTGAGTGAAGTACTAGTACTTAATAAAAGTAGGACAAAATATATTTTACCAAAGAATATAGTTGAATGCTTGAAACACAATTGAAAAAATAACTTAATTTAAAAACTGCTTAGTTTATTTTATAATTGTTTCTCAAAGTTAAAATTAAACACAATCATATTTATTATAAATAATATTCTAGCCATTTTGATATCTATGCAATTAGTATTTGTACCTCCCAACCTTTAAAATTTAACAAAAAATTAGAAATATACTTTAAAGGAGAATTTCAATTGTTTTTGTTTCAAATGTAATTAATGTCTTCTTTGACAACTTGAAATTTCAGTGTCAGTGTAAAAAAAAACTGAAATATTTTGTGATATTTCTCTGTTCAGTTTGAAAAATCTTTTTTTTCTTTCGTTTCTGATAACCAAGTTAAAAAATAACTTAATAATTCAAACTATTCCATTGCAATAAACTACTTGTATAAAACACATTGATCTTCTATGTACTAATTACCATTTTAAAACAGATTCAAGCTTTTAATGAAAAAGAAACAGCACTTTTAATAGACAGATACAAGTTTTTAGGATTGCTTCCCTGTGCTGACAATGAGCTGAGGGCCATAGGATACTGGGTAAGAAAGCATTCAAGTAGAAATAAATGACCTTACAAGACAAAAATCTTTAAAGGTTTTTAAGAACAATTGAGTCCTCAAAGATAATCGACTTATTTTTATCACTTTGGAATGAAGATTCTATAACATGCTATTGGTTTGACCATTCCCCCATGCAATATTTAACATTTTCATTATGACTGATATAATCACATAATCATAACTGTCCGACATTGATATTTTTGTCTTTTTTTTAGGATTTAGTTAAACATCACGTATTGCAGTTACCTACTGGTGGTGCAAAACAGGTGCTTTTGACAGCCACTGAGGATGACGATGAAAAAGCTAAGCGGCCAAAGTTTCCAGCACCTGATCTTGATCAGATGTTGCCCTTCAAACCAAGAGCTATTGTCCGTAAGTTTGCCATACCTTGCTGTAGAAATTACCTTTTACGTTCTAACCTTATTTTGCCATTTAAATTATAATTTAAACTGTTAAACTCCATTGTAGTTGCACATTTTATGATGAAACAAAATCCATGTCTAATTTTGTATAGCAATGTTAAACTTAAAGATTTGCATTACTCATATATTCATACAACCAATGTGTCAAAGTTTTCAATAATAAAATAAGAAAATGCCACTTTATAAAATTCTCTCTAAGTCTCGGTGGTTTCTTTATTGTTTGAGGTTTACATCAAAAGATTTCTCTTGTGATGTTGAACTAGTTCCCTTTGAATTTGGAAACCCATAGAATCTGAACAATAATAAGAAGTTAAATTAAAAATACAGTCGGACCTCTCTAAGTCTAACTCAAAGGGACCCGAAAAAGTCAACTTACGGAGTTTTCGAGTTAGGGAAAATGGTGTGATAGGCGCATATTAATCAAGGACAATGTTGACATTGAGAGGGGGGGAACAGCCCTACCGGCTAGAAGGCTTGACAGGAAAGAGAGGCGGTGTTTGATGTTTCATATAAATGTAAGCCAACTTGCTTTGACATACTGACACAAGCCCGCAAGAGGAGACACTTCCCTCCCCTCACCCTCTTTACTCCCTCCAGAGTGGGATGGGGGAAGTAAGATTTTTTTGTTTAAAAAGTTTTCTGAAATATCACCCCAGAATAATAACCCAAATGCCTTGGAAAATTCGACTAAGGGAGGTTGGAAACCAAAAATCTTCAAGTTAAGGAGATCTAAAATAAAGTAGTCTTATGGAATTTGGCCGGGACCTAACAATTAATTCGATACATGGAGGTTTTCGACTTCCGAGGTCCGACTGTATTTAAATAAATGATTCTATCTTTTTAATTTTCCTAGCCACTGGTGCCCATCCTGTACCAGGTGGGACATTCCCACCCCCACCCGCTGCTGCAGTTTTATTACAGTCATTACCTCCACCAGAATGTTTTCATGTAAGTTTGGGGACTTTATGGTGAAAAATTAAAGTCAAGGAGTTTTAAGCAATAACTTAATTATAATTATAAAAAATAAATGTCATGAATATTGAACACAATTTTTAAAATTTATTTTACAATTTTTGTTTGGTTTAAAAAGGTACAATTTCCTTAATATGAATTTAACTTCTTTTAAAAGTTGAACATATTACATTATTAGCTGAAGATATATTTATGTACACTATTTATACTATCATTTCTATAGGGCCCACACATTGTTATTGATAAACTCATAGACTTTATGCGCCATGTCAAACTACCTGACAGTAAGTGGTTTTATCAATATATAACATACATATTGCACGTGATTATAAAAAGTTAAATTAACTTAAATTTTACAAGATACTTCTCCATTACATTACCAATAAGAAGTAATGGGTAATAAATCTTAAAAACATCATCATCATTACAAACAAATGGGAAAAGTGTCAGTTTTATCTAGTTATTTAATGTAAATTGTCAAATTCTGCCATTTAAATTTTACTGGATGCATTTTCTGCTATGGTATCAGCATTATTTTTTTAATAACTTTTTATTCATATTATATTTATTAAAAATCCAAAATTATTTATTTATTTTGCTTTCAATTATGAAACATGACCAAATGTTCTTGGGTAACTCCTTTTATACCAGCTTTTTTTAGTAGAACTAGAACTAATTTTTATTAATGAAGATCCTTAATTTTAACTAAAGTTCTTATTTATTATAGGACCTGTGGGAGAGGAAAATGGAAAAGATGGCGATTTTAGACTTGATCCTGGAACTAAACTATCCATTGAAATAGCTAGTGGTGCTCGTAAAAGAAAAATAACAGAGAATGAAAGTGACGATGAAGACACAGAAATCAATCCTGCAGCACCAATTAATGATATTTATCGAGCTAGACAACAAAAGAAAGTTATAAAATAATTGAAGTTCTTCCTTTAGTACAGAGTAGTGTTACTATAAGGTTAATATTTTAATGCTATGTAATAATAATGAAATGTTTGTTGTAAATTGTCTCTCTATAAATATACAAATAAAAATATTGAGATTCATAAAGTTATGGCATATATCTTGTTACTTTTAGTATGTTGATCTGCTTGGCTAGTACGAATTGTATTTTTAAATTTTTTTTTAGATAAGGAATTAAAGTATGTTATGTTTTACAAACATATTTTAGTAAAGAACTTAAAATGTGATGGATGTTTTTAAGTAATCATCTTTTTAAAAGAAAAATGTTTTGCTCTGATATATTTATGAAAAAGTTGACAGCTTTTATTTTGAAAAATGACAAAATAACTAATTGCGATTTACCAATAGGCTTTATGCTGCCCTTTGATTATTAAATTTTACCTCACAGTTTTATCATTTAAAACCAACATTGCCACCAATTAGGTCTTTTAGCATAAAAATTGTCAGCTATACAGTGATACAAGCAGACACAATTGTAGGGTTAGATCTAAAATAAATGCTGCTTAGTGCCTAGTTATACAGTATTGAAATAATTTAATAAGTTTCCACCCACGCCACAGTCTTGTAAATTTATTTTAAAAATGATAGGACAAATATGTAATCACGCAGCTGGGGATGATTCAGTTATCATGCCATGACAGCTAGATGCATATTGCATTGACAACTGACAGTAGATTTACAGATATATAGTCTGATGACTTTGAGTCAAGGACCAAATATCTGAATCACTTTTGACCGAAACCAAAATCAAACCCAAAATTAACTAATTTAATGGGGTCAAAACTAGAACAAAAGTACATGTACTACAATAGTCAGTGTCGCTACTTGAACTCGGTTGGACTCAAATCTCAGGCATGGATTTAAACATATCTAAAGTCTGATTTATTTTTCTTAAAGGTATATTAATTTTTTATTACATAATAAGATTATTTTGCTTTAGTTTAGTCTAAAGTAACTGAGTTGGTTTCATTGGGACAAAACTTCTATTGCTATTACTATTAGGGATTTTCAATTTTTTTTCTTTCAAATGCCATATTCCAATCTATGGCTCATTTGTAAATTTCAGTTTAGATTCTCTGGAAACAATTGATTTACATTGAAACTAATCAGCACATGTTAAATTTTTGAAATTCATTTGGGCATGTGTATAACTAAGGTTTTTATCCTGTTTATGTTTATAGGGTAAAACTCTTCATGTGATTCTAGTTCCAGGGCTTTCTCAATTTATTAATTCTTACTAATTATCATGCTACGGATGTGTGCTATGCTTATTGTGGCAGGCGTACATGAGTCATCCCAATTTATTAATAGTAATGTTTAAATGTTCAAGATAAAGTTAGTATTTCTAAAAATTTGGAAAAGCTGAAGCTGTATCATAGGCTGTTCTCACAGACAAATTCTATGACTATGAAACGCAATAACTTTATTTGATTTTAGAATAATGTCCAGTCAAATTGTAAAATATTTTATTTTTGTAAATACTAAAATGCCAGCCCTGCACACTTTTCTGTTTCTGGCATTGTTATTGTTGTGTCCTTTGACTACTGTAACACTCTCACAGAGATCACATCTGATAGGAAAGTTAACCGCGTATCCATAATAAAAGCTTTTTACAGTTAAATTGTTTCTGCATTGATCTAAACTTTATTCATAGGTAGATTCCTCCAGTAAAAAATCTTTTTGCATGGATTTTTTTCTAGTGTGTGATTCCAAAGTAAACTATTGATGTCATCGATCACAGTTTTTTTTCTCCTCTATGTATGGGATTTTTGACTAGGGTATAATAATTCTGACAAACTGAAATAAGTATAAAAATGTCTTGAGACATAGATTCTTTTCTACATATTTTATTACTATATTCACTTGTATTTAAATGCGTATAAATTTTTTTTTAAACCGTAGTTAAGACTATTAAAAAAAGTTTTAAAATGTTTTCCCTTACAATCGTTGAAATAGTACTTCTATCAACACTTACATATGCAATCTTTTTACTATCTTTTATATCTTGCATTTTCTAGGCATAATTATATATTCCTGACAAGATTCAGAAAACATTTCCCTTCAATCAGGATTGTGTAGTCTCTTCCTTTTTAGCTCATTATAATATTCTTTGAACTATTAGTACCTTCTGAACTACCATATATACTCGTTTTATAGCCCGTTTGTTCATAAGCCGACCCCCCCCACCCCCCCGACCCCCACTTTTGGAAGAGAAGAGTATTATAAGTGTATAACTCGCTCGCAAGCCGACTCCCAAAAAATAGTTGGACAGCTTAAACAAAATGGTACACATTTTTTTAAAACTACAAGCTAAATCGGTCATGACTATTTATATTGTACTGCCTATCTTTGTCTTTGTGCTCTTTATTAGGCAAGAGTTACCGGCATTTAAAAAAAAATTATTTGGTAAACAGTGACAAAAGCGCATACATTAAAATTCGTTGTAGAAAACAAAATTTATAAAACAATTTATTAAAACGTTTACAAAAATAAATGAACATGATTAAATAAGCTAGGTGCAGATATTTATTAATATATATTATAGCTTCTGGTAGAGCAGTCGAATCTTGTAGAATGTAGAAAAGGACCTTTATGATCTACAGTAACACCGATATTCAATATCCATGCAGAAATACGTTAATGACCCGCTCGTAAGCCAACCCCCAACTTTTCCCCCTAGATTTTGTCCAAAAAAGGTCCTTGTGAACAAGTATATGCGGTACATCAAAATATATCAAAGGTTTGTTGGTCTCCCTTGACGATATCAACTGAAGGAGTTTCACATGAGTTTTGGGCCTTCTTTCCAGAATGAGGTTTACTAACATTAACATTCAATGTGTCCAATTACTGCTTACCATTACTTATTTAAGGTGTGAGTCTTAAGTGAACTATAAATGTGGGAAATGGCTTAATTAAAAATAGAACATTTATAAGCCAGTTAAAGATACATTATAAAAGTTTTATCACTGTATATTCTCAAGTATATGTCGAGTATTTTCTCTTAATTTCACGGCAAAAATCAGGGGGTCGACTTATACACGTGTAACTCATGTTATTAACGCCATGAGTTTACCACAGCAATCATTGAAGAAATGTAAAAATTCCACTTTTCAAGTGACAAATCAGTGGGTCGACTTGTACTCGAGATCAACTTATACTCGAGTATATACGGTAAATCTTTTGTTGAAGCATTTAAGGACTTTTAATAACTTGCTGCATTTAACTAATGGTGGCTTATGGATAATCCTCTTACTGACTTTGCTTTGCCACTGAATCAATCAAAATCACAGATATTTTATATTTAGAAATTCTGATATTGTTCTCGCAAATAAAGGGTCTTAAATTGCATCATCATTCTCCACATGAGATGAACTGACACCTGGCACTGGATGATAGCAATCACTCATGCCAGTATCATATTGGCTTTAAGAGGGATGGGTACTTGTTAAGCTACTTCTTATCCTGCCTCCATCATTTAAAATGTGAAAAAGCTTGCCATGATAGTTATATTTCACAAAGCTATTTAGCTGCTGCTACCAAACTAAATTTAAGAGCCTCATTTAAATAAAGCCTTATTTTTTCCAGAGTTTAAGCCTAAATTGATCCTTTTAAAACAAACTTAGAAAATTTCTGTTTTCAGTTAAAACCAACATTTCAAGTCAGAACTTAGTTATTTTGCACATCCTGCATTTTTTTTTGTATGGTGACATGTTAATGATAGAGCAATATATTTTTAATTTTTAAAAACCCAGGCCCATGACTTTTTCTTGTTTAAATTTACTGGTTCTGATTAAATGTGAAAATAAATTTAAAATAATTAAAATCAAATATCTACAGGAATAGATCTGTATTTAATTTTATTATTTAAAATCATAGTAGAATTTATTAACTGGAAACACATACAAGAAAAATTTACATTTACAAAATTTTCCATATATTTACAAGTGATGTTTGTAGGAAATAAAATGTTAAAATCACTTTGTTGTTGCATACTTGATCTCATCAAAGGCTTTTCTTGCTTTTCTAAGTTCTTCACTCATGAGCAAAAGTTCTTTGACTCTGGAATACTTTTTAGGGTCTTTGCGAATTAAAAATATTATATCTTCCACAATAATTCGTCCTGATTTACCAATCTCCATTGCTTTCTTTGTCTGTTGAAAAAGTAAATGAAAACATTTTTTCAAATGGAAATGATCTAAAAAAATGTTCATGATTTGAAACTTGAATTGTATTGAAAATTAATTATAAATGTTAATACGTGTGGATTAACTGATACTATGAAGTCTGAGAGGGCATACAATTTTAAGTCATAACTAAAGTTCAGCACTTGACAAAAGCTGGTTACCAAGGTCAGGGCTGGTCTTAGCGATTGCGAGGCCCTATGCGGCTTAGTATGCGAAACAGATTGTGCGGGACCTAGTTTGGGTAGGGATAAGGAATTAATAAGGATAATAAGCGGGGGGCCCACTGCGGCCGCATAGGTTGCAGTGGCCTAAGACCGGCCCTGACCAGGGTAACCAGCACTTGAGCTGTTCCTTGAAACATTTTTTGGAGTTTCAAATTGCTTTCAGTTGCACAACTTACACAAAAATACCACTTTTGACATGCATTATCTCAGTCTCAGATAAATACCCTGCTCAATAATTTCTGAAATAAGAAATGGATCTCTACAAAAACCTTTGGGTACCAAATATAATTTTCACATGATATATCCATGACACTGCTAGATAATGATTAACGTAGCTTATGTATAATGTATTGTTATTTTGTGTGTTTGTTGTGATATGAATGTTAATTTAATACTTATAAGTATGTTTTTTCTTTCATGTAAAGCGCTGTGAGCCCAGTTCCTTACTGGGATATAGCGCTATATAAATAATCAATTTATTATTATTATTATTATTATTATTATATTGCTGATGAGAAGCTACTACTTTACGCTAAAATCAGACATACCATTTCAGTAATGTAATCGATTACAAGATCTTCCAAAAGGTCGACTGATTCTGTGTATGGATTCTGGTCATCACCAAAGCCATACATCATGCAACGCACTGCAAAGCACATCAATATTTTATCATTAATAGAAATAGATACATTCATGAACACCTTTAGCTGACTTCAAAGCTATATTCTTATCTTTGAAAAAAAATCCATTAAATAAAAGCAAAGGACATGATTTTTTTAAAATATATTTTTTTAAAGTCAAATAGAAAACAAGTAATAAAAACTCGAATGAGTATTTAAACGCAATTTCCAACAAAGAATTTCCGATTTTTTTACTCAAGGGAAATCATTCTAGATTACATTACAAGTGATTCAAATAAGTATAAGTAATTCTGAAACTAAACACAATATCTCTATATATATAAGACGCATTTGTTGTCTGTCCGTCGTCTGTCTGTTCCCTTATAACTCAAGATCCAGACAACCAAATAACGTGAAATTTGGTACACGTACACAAAATTATACCGGAAAGGTTATTAAACAGGTTTCGTTCCATATATATAAGATACCAGGGGCCGGGGGCCCAAAATGTAGTTTTTCCCTATATGAGCTATATAAAATAAAAATTATTGAAAATTAAGATGTAAAATAATGACGCAAAATAATAAACATTTTGGTGTCGAGATTAACAAGAAGGCGATTATCGCCATAAAATAATTTTTTTGTTGTTGTTGCTTTTGTTGTTGTAGTTGTTGTTTTGTTGTTGTTGATTTGTTGTTGTTGCTGTTGTTGTTGTAGTTGTTGTTTTGTTGTTGTTTTGTTGTTGATGTTTTGTTGATGTTTTGTTGTTGTTTTGTTTTTGTTGTTGTTGCTGTTGTTGTTTTTGTTGTTGCTGCTGTTGCTGTTGCTGTTGTTGCTTTTGTGTTGTTTTTGCTGTTGTTGTTGTTGTCCACATCCCTTGCCCTGCGACGACAATGTCCTTCATGTTGTTGTTGCTTTGTTGTTGTTGCTGTTGTATTTGTTGTTTTGTTGTTGTTGCTTTGTTGTTGTTGCTGTTGTTGTTGTAGTTGTTGTTTTGTTGTTGTTGTTGTAGTTGTTGTTTTGTTGTTGTTTTGTTTTGTTTTGTTGTTGTTTTTGTTGTTGTTTTGTTTTTGTTGTTTTTTTTTGTTTTTTTTGTTGTTTTGTTTTTGTTGTTTTGTTGTTTTTGTTGTTGTTTTGTTTTTGTTGTTTTGTTGTTTTTGTTGTTGTTTTGTTTTTGTTGTTTTGTTGTTTTTGTTGTTTTTGTTTTGTTGCTGTTGTTGTTAAACCCGGGCGGGAGCCGGGTACTTGCCCCTAGTGACTTCATATCCCCTCACCTACATCACACCAACAATGTGTCAATATAATGCGCACCGCGCAATAATCTAACATAAGCATTCACAAAGTGGGAAAACCCCATTAACTATCATTCTAGATTACATTAAAAGTAATTTCAAATCAATAATTTTGAAACTAAACAAAACAATTGCTATCTACAATTGCTGATAAAATTACGGGAGTCGGACGAAAAGAAATTTTTCAAAAATTCCTTCTCCAACATTGTTTTAATTATTATTAGCTATCGCTTGGTGTTTGTTTCAACCCGATAGATTTTATGGTTGGTGAGAAATTGACAAAATACTGGTAATAATTTAAATTTTACTTATTTGTAAAAGACCCAAACCCTCTATATGGTATGATTCAAGAGGAGTTGCTGTTCAAAGCTCAAAAAGACTGGCCAGACATTTTGAACCTATAAACGCAATTCCCAAGTAAAATTGTATTAAAAATACTTCCATAAAGGATCCATGCATAACAGTATTAACTTACGTTCTTTAGAAAAAATCTTCTTTCTTTTTTCCAAAGGAATGTCTTCTTCATTATCATCTTCATCAAACTAAATACAATAACAAAACAAAAAAAAACCATTCATCATACAGATACATACATATTTCTATATTCATTAAATCATGTAGTATTTTAGAGAATTTTATTTACTAAATTATTTTGAACTTAAATTACTAAATAAGTCCTAAAGAATTAATCTAAGAAAATTATTTTAGTTTGAACACAATGTAAAAAAATTAAGGGTTTATTGAATTCAAAGCTATCTATTATTATCTTGTTTTATTCTAGGCTGTGTAAAACGTGTACATTCTTAAGTTTTAAGTTATTTACCTCTGTTGTACTATCCTTGTCATTGTCAGCCATCTTTTAAAGTGTTAAAATATTTCTTGATGTTTGTAAGAAGTGCTTGTATCAGTATCAGAACTGAAAAAAGTAATGAATATGCAAAAAAATCACTCAGATCCCAAATATATCCACCATTATTATTATAACCAATGTTCACTTTAAGCTGTGCAGCTTCTGACTAACACTGTGCAGCATTGGAGAATTACAATTAAAGCACAGCAAATTTTGGTAATAAATATTTATATGAAATATACAATATGTGTGTTTGTGGGATGTAAAATTGCACAAAAATAAATGGATGCTGCTAGGGCTGTCAATATTGTTGAAAAATGCTGCCCGGGTACCCGTCCAAATTTCGAACGGGTACCCGGGTTACCAGATCGAAACATCGCATAATTTTTCCCTTCATGACCGCTATACAATGCTACCTAGCCACCTTCCATGCACCTCATTTCACACAGTAGCTACACGGCCGACGTCTTAGAGGCCGTACATAAATGACGTCAAGCTATTTTGGCCGATCCCCCCCCCCGTCACACTTGTCACAAAAACATAGAGCCTCCTCCAATATGACGTCACAAAGCTTTGCCGCATAAAAGCGTTCTACCTTTTTGAAAATGTGCATGTGTCAAATAACTTTATTGTCATTTAATTTTATTTAATGTGAAGTTGAACTCTAAAAATCATTACACACTTAAATCCATGTAAAACGTCATGAAATAAAGTTTAAGCAATCAAATACATTATATCAGTGGAACTTTTATTTAAAGTTGCGTGTTTTGATGTGACGTCACATTTATTCTTAAACACATCCCTCCCCCTGGTCACAAACATGTGACCCCCTCCTCCTATAGGTGCGTAATGTCATTATTGGACGGGCCCTTATCCATCTTGCACTGTTAGTAACTAATGTATTTACTTTCAAAACTTACAAACTTTGGTGTATTATTAAAATCAGTTTTTGGGCAAGGCACACACTGTAATGAACACACAAAACACAATCGAATGGAGGGAGGAGGCTGGGGGGGGGGTAGATAAACAACATCGACAATCGTAAACCCAATGTCGGCGTATTTAAAAGATCAAAGTTAGTGTCAAAGCAGGGGTGTTTTTATTAACAAAATCAAACACTGCCTCTTTCATCGCTATGCCGACGTTTTACCCATCTTACACTGTTAGTAACTATTTAATTTATAACTGACAACCTTGTACGCATTATTAACATCAGTTTTTCTAGGTCAACACGTGTTGACAAACACAAGAAACACAAGCGAATGGAAAGGGTGCGGTTATAGTATAGAAGTGGATGGGGGAGATGGGGTAGATAATTGGTATCAATCGGTAGCCCAATGTCGGCATATTTCAAAGCAACGTTAGTGTCAAAGCAGGGGTGTTTTTATTAACAACAAAAAACACGGCCTCTTTCATCTCTATACAGCCATCATTATTTTTTACAGAGGAGTTTAGTTTTCTTTATATGATTCATTAAAAAAAAATCTTCTTGTGTTTGCGATTTCTGTTTCATTTTCAGAGAAAAAAGATGTATCAAATACATTGTGGTTTGTTGAGACCGTATTGTATTTCCCATTGACAGATAGTTCTCCTTAGATGTATTTCACAGCATTTGAAACAAAAAAATCATTTGATAAATTGTTTCGCGAGCCATAAATTAAACACACAAAAAACCGCATGCGAGCCGAAGTTTGGTTAATATAGACATTGAAGCCACATTTTCACGGGTAGCCGGGCGGAATTTTACTATCTTATCTAATCTTATCTGTTTACAGACGCTCCTTCTATACAGAAGATTATTGCGTCCTACGCTTATCTATGGTTTGTGTTTAGTCCTGCATTTTTATTAGAGATTTAAATGTTGATAAAGTGTTGGTTTTCCTGGATTCTTCAGGCAACCTAATCCATGCCAGAATTCCGGATGGGAAGAATGAAAATTTGTATGTGTTTGTTCTTGCATACGGAATAAGAAAGGTGTTTTTATCCTTATGTCTATCTGAGGGTTGTATTAAGTTATCTTTGTGTTGTATTTCTAAATTAGAATTAATTGCTTTATGTATGATTACTACTTTGCTCTTGGTTCTTCTATCCTCTAGTGTTTCAAGGTTTAATGATTTAACTAATGGTGTTATTCTTGTCAGTTTTGAATATTCTCCAGTAATTACCCGGGTAATCTCACGGCAACGGGTACCCGGGTCCCGGGTACCCGTTGACAGGCCTAGATGCTGCACAAATGTGCACTTTGAGTTGATTAATTTGCACACAGACCAACCAACGAACCTTACTTGGAGGGAACAATGATTATAGTATTAAATGATGATGCCAATGATGCACACATTGCTGGAATGAATTACTCATTGACCAATGTTGTACAGTGAAATCTATATGAATATGACTAAAGCCTCTATGCTCTATAGACTATACTACATATAATAATATTGAATTTTAATAACAGAAAGAACAAATTAATCTAAGTTCTAAGTCTAATTTCCAACAACATTAAGCTATTAGACCTACTCTGTTTTAGACAGATTTAATATATATATTTGAATTGACAAAATGGTGAAATCGTGTTTTGTGGGCACAAGATAATAGAGATGGTCTACTACAGTTACGAACATACAAAGTGGAAGCATTATTGAAAAGGCCCCCATTTTTGTATTGGTAAAAGCAGAGAGAATGGTGTGCTCCATATATGGTATTTTTGGCTGCTATATTTTTTTTTCTATTTTAATTTAAAAATAGACAACTAAACCTAACCCAAGCCCAGACCCTAAAACTTCAACCTTAATTAACTTAATTGCTTTTATGAATAAAATAATTGCACTTATTCCCTTTTCAAGTGTAAAAATTAGGGCTGATAACGATTAATTTAAATTTAATTAACTTTTCAAAATTTAACGATTAATTAATCATTCATAAGTAAAATTTATTAAAATACTTGTCGAAAATCGAATTATTTGGTTCAAGTGATGCGCGGGTCTTATTGACAATATAACCAGCCGAGCTGAACAATCAACAATCATTCATTGACATAGCTCTTAGTTTCCGATGCTGTATTATATGTAGTGGATGTTTGGTTTGCAGGTGATATGTAAGTGAAGTGTTAGAACCATGGTAGCAATGTTCCCTTTAACTTTAAGCAACACGGCTGCACAGATATTTCACCGACTTCACCGACGCCATGCAGGAGTTTAGAATCACCATGCAGCAAATTTTGTAAAATAATGCACAAAAAATGGACGACATGCAACTTTGTACAAAAGTTTTTTTTTAACTTTGCACACGGACCATCGAAGCTTAGACTTAGAGGGAACATTGCATGGTAGGCAAACGATTTCTCTCAATGGACACAATAATGATCATAATCTTAAACTTATTTCTTAATTAATTTGGCCTTAATTAATGAACATTTTGAACATTCACGTCAGAACAGTCAATAGTTTAAAACCAAAATGTTTGTGTAATCGTCCGGAAATTAGTTAATATTTATCGGCCGAAATATTTTACATTTTGACTTCCAGTAGGAAGTGGTGGGTCGATAAATAATTTAATTGTTTAAAAAATGTAAAATGGAGAAATTTAATCGTTAATTTCCGCAGCCCAAGTAAAAATACAACATTTCATTCCCAGAAGTACGCCTCGCTCTGCCATAACAACAATGAGCGCTTTAGACAAAAAATCAACTTACTTTATTAATAAATGTAATATTCAACTTAACAAATTGTACGAAATGTGCAACTTCTATCTTCTGTTTACGATTTATGGCATCATTGTTGCAGGCAAATGGTCAATCTTTATTCTTCAAAGTTATTATTTTTGTGTTGCCCAATTGGATATTTTGGTTTATCCCAGGATGTCCAAAGTCCGGTCCGCGGGCCAAACACGCCCCGCGTTAAAAATTGTAACTGGCCCTCGGCTTCATCTTAAATAATTAATTGACTCAGAGGCGTCACTAGGGTTGATTTCAGCCAGTGTGGTAGCTCATGGTGTGACCCCCTCAAAACTTACCGCATAGTCCTCCTCCAAGTCTTCCAGTTCCGAGTCTGCCAGTTCCGAATAACGGGAACATACCGAATTTTACATCCCTTGTGATGGTGTCACCTTGTGCGTGCCGAACCACCCGCAACCCCTAGTGATGCCGCTGCACACCCGAATTTCAGACGGGAAGAAAGATAATTTTTATATGTTGGTTCTTGCATACGAAATAACAAAAGTGTTTTTGTCCCCCGTGTCTATCTTATAATCTTATGGTTGTATTAGAATATCTTTGTGTTATTTTTCCAAGTTAGAATTAGTTGCCCTTTGTATTATTACTACATTGCTATTTGTTCTTCTATCCTCTTGTGACAGACTATACATGCTTATGTGACGAGCCCAAGGGTAAGATAATGCCGCCACAATGTCTAGAATCCATTGATATGTTCAGACCAATCCTTTATTAAATGATTCGGTGCTTTTAAGAAAACATCTTCCTTCTCTGCTGTATCTATTCATCGAGGAAATGAGTTAATTAAAAACAACAACTGGAGCTTCATATAATGATTTTTTAAAAACTTTGAGACCTCATCATGTTAACGTTAAACCAGTAAAAGTAAAGTTTGATAAATGTGTGGTGCCGATTGAAGCTCTATGTCAGGGGTGGGCAAACTACGGCCCACGGGCCGCATACGGCCAGCTAAGGAGTTCTTTCCGGCCCACGGAAGCCTGCAGTTATGTCAAAAAAATCAAATAAATCTATGGTAAAAATGGATGTTTGTACTTAAACTGAGGCTAAATTTGGGTTAGGGCCATCCCCTTGACGTTTAATTTCTTACTAATGCGGCCCTCGCCCTAAAATGTTTGCTCACCCCTGCTCTATGTGCTCCTCTTGAAAAATTCGGACACTAGGGTTACAGATAAAACGCAAGTCTTTTACATGCTGCAAGTGATTTCATGTTTATTTTCTACATTTACTTTTTACAATTTTGAGGAGCAGAGGTGTCACTAGGGGTGCGGAGTGGTGCGGACCGCACCGATTGACACCAAAATGTGACGCCACCGTTGAGGAGTTAATCTTACAAACCAGTATATGCCGACAAAAGGCTTCTTTCTTGACAACGTGGTGGCCAAGTAATAGAGATTACGACTGCTTCAGAGAGCCTTGTCGGTTATTTTTGGAATATCTTATTAAAAAGACATTTTTAATACTCAGACCAATATGGAAATTTTGTAGATAGAAGCATAAAGGTTAAGAGTAAAAGTGCAGGGAAATACTTAACATGTGTTCGGTAGTAATGATCTTTTTCATTCTTAACTCTAGATCAGATCAACAGTGATGAAGGAAGAAGCAAACTGGGGCTTTTTAACGCAATAGTCTAGTATCAGTGTCCGTTTCAAGATTAACATCTATCTAAATGACGTCACGCGATTTTGGCCGATTTTTTACCCCCTCCCTCCCCCTCGTCACGCGTCGTCACAAAAAGTTAGACCCCCCCCTCTAAAAATACGTCACAAAGCTTTGACCCCCCCCCCAAAAAAAAACCCAAAAAATTATTTTCTATTTGAAAATAAGTATGTTTCAAATCACTTTTATTGTCATTTAAGTATTTATAATTTATTTAGTGAAGATCTACATTGTAATATCGAAACCCACATGTAGCATTTTTAAAAAACTTTTAACCGGCCTTCAGAAAACGAACCGTGTTAACATCCTTAGATTATATTTTATTTTAATACATACAAATTAATCATTGACTATTAATCATTACGGTTAACGTCTTTGTTTAGAAAAAAAAATATTTAAAAATAATATTTTTTAAATGTATTTTTAAAAAATCCCTCAATTGACTGACGGGCATCCCGAAAGAAAGAGGTCGGCGAACAGGGGCAAATAACCTCATCTGGGGTCAAAAGGGAATTCATGGGGGTAATGCAGACTCATTTGGGACATATAACATCCACTACAATCCACAAGATATATTAAAATACGTCATGTGTACGTGTACGCTTGGAACATATGCCCATTATTGAACCGGTTCCTTCCAGAAAATGCATTTTATAAAAATTTGACAACTATGTAGATTTCTTACTATACGAATACACGTAAATCCACCCTACTTTCATTTATATTGACACGAGTGACAATAATCTTAATCCACATGACTGTATCAAGTATCCTTCTGTGATATTTAAAATTAATTCCTTAAAAACTGAGCTAAGAAGAAAAGTTGTTTTGTGCTCCTCTCGAATTGCAATGTCAAGAATTTGATGCATTCAATAAAGTTAATGAATACTTGACTAATTTTAAATGGGCTCATTTATCATTATATCTAGAATGGCCAGGGGCGTTTGACCAAAAACCAATCGAACAATTATATCAAAAACGTTTATAATTCTATCAATAGACCCCCCCCCCTTTTTTAAATATATTTTTTTAAAGAAAAAGGATATTCCGTGTTGTTTTGACTTAAAATACCTACACATAATCCTATTCAGATCATTTTTAGACACTTGACATGCTTGTAAAACTCACCAGTAGCATTGCTAACGACGCTACCCTAAATCCCCGAGAGCAGGACCTAGAGTCTGGGGATGGGGGGGTGTGTGTGTAACGCACACATAAACTTGTATATTTTGGGGTAATGGGCAAAAATGTTCGCAGACTCCTGCCGTTATAGAAACAGCCAAACGGAGCTGCGGTTACATCACAAATGCTTTGATTTTGATGTCAACATCAAACGACGCAATTTCATACGTTACCTATGGGTTCTCAAACTTAAGGATTATAATTAGCTTTAATTTTAGTCTGGCACATTTAGAGGCACTGATTTTTTTATTTTTTAAAAATATTTTATTTTGTTAAAAGTCATTAAATACATTGTAAGGGACCAAATATTTCAGTGGAAGTTTTATTTAAAGTTACCCTTTTGATGTGACGTCACATTTCTTCAACCCCCCTCCCTCCCCCTCGTCACGCATCGTCACAAAAGTGTGACCCCCTCCCCCCCTAGGTGCGTGACGTCATTTATGGACGGCCCCTAAGAGAAAGAAGTACCAATGCTTATAATAATAAAGACACAATGGGAGCTGATATTAAAGTTAGAGATTTTAGAGAGATTTTCAAAACCAAAGATTATCAAAGCATATGATTCATCACGGGACATTCAAGGAACTAAGATATGGCTCTGTTATCTATTGAAAGTAATACGGTAAGAGTAAGAGTTTTCGTTTTGATGAGCTGATTGCCATGTTAACGTTGGAGATCAGACAGGGAGAATTTTACAATTTAAATATGATGTAAAGAAAAAAAAACAATTTAAACTTAAAATATTTTCACCCTCTTACCCCCAAGTAACAATCAATGTGATTTTTTTCCCCGGTCATGTATGGAAATTGAAAATTATAGCCTAAATAAATCTCGGCGTATTTCGCGAACAAAAGCGACCCCTGGTGGAAACTACCTCGGACACTTTCACCTAGATCAGTGTTTCTCAAATAGTGGGGCGCGCCCCCAGGGGGGGCGTGAGGCTCCGTAAAGGGGGGCTCGTTTGACCGTTATGCAGAGGTGTACTTATAACAATTTAATAGACAAATGATACTATTTACAGTCGCACGCAGGGAGGGGGGTGAAATATTTTCTTTCTTCTTAAGGGAGGGCGGGGGCATGACAGAAAATAATTGAGAAACACTGACCTAGATGAGGACAGAGCACTGTCTCACACGAAGTTGCTTGCATTGGTTTGACACAAGAAGCAGGGGCGCCGCCAGAAATGTTTTGGCCCCTGACAACTGGGTACGTGTGGGCTCCTCTGGCCTCCACTTTATGCCTGATGCCTTTCCCCAGGTCCCCACATACCAAAAACCTTGAAATATCTTGTCTTGTCTTATCTATACAGACGCTCCTTCTATGCAGAAGATAGTTGCGTCCACAGACCATGCCAGATGATCTGTTTGGCAAGTGATGCAGCGTTCACAGGCCACGGCTTTGTGGGTTCCACGCATTACCCAGCCGCCTAACTACAATAGTTAGGTACCCATTCGGAGCGGGGTGACTCAGGGACAAGCCCTTGAATTCACACGGATTCGAACCCGTGACCATCGGTACGACAGTCCAGTGCGCTGCCACTCGACCACCGCGTCCCCATGTAGCTTATCCGACAGCGACAATGCTGGCTACATTTATGAATACCAATACCCTTTTTGGTGAGTTGAGTTGAACCTTCTCGGAAATAAAAGTTTGACTGCAAGTAGGAAAGCCAGCGAAAGCCAGTGAAATTATACATTAATGAGATAAGCCTATGCAACGGGTTAGGGGCCGTCCGTAAATGACGTCACACACCTAGGGGGGGAGGGGGTCACACTTTTGTGACGATGCGTGACGAGGGGGAGGGAGGGGGTTGAAGAAATGTGACGTCACATCAAAAGGGTAACTTTAAATAAAACTTCCACTGAAATATTTGGTCGCTTACAATTTATTTAATGCCTTTTTATTTTTTATTTTTTAAAATCAGTGCTTCTCAATGTGCCGGTCGGTAGGCCATCAGACGCTGGTTGGTGTAAGCTATCAAGACACGAAAATTAAATCGAATTATAATCCTTAAGTTTGAGAATCCACAAGATAACATATGAAATTGTTACACTGCGTCGTTTGATGTTGACATCAAAGCATTTGTGATGTAACCGCAGCTCCGTTTGGTTCTCTAATGGCAGGAGTCGAACTTTTTTGCCCGTTACCCCAAAATATGAAAAGTTATGTGTGCGTTACCCCCCCCCCAAACCCCAGACTCTAGGTCCTGCTCACATGACTCGGGGATTTGGGGGAGCGTCGTTAGCAGAAAATGCTACTGGTGAGTTTTACAAGCATGACAAGTGTCTAAAAATGATCTGAATAGGATTATGTGTAGATATTTTCAGTCAAAACGACAAGGAATATCTTTTACCTTTAAAAGGGGAGGGGGGGATCTATTTGATAGAATTAAAAACGTTTTAAGTTTGATATAATTGTTCAATTGTTTTTGGTCAAACGCCCCTGGCCATTCTAGTCTTCTAGATCAGTGCTTCTGAAAGTGGTGGTCCGCGGACCAGTGCCGGTGCGTGGGCCATCCGCTGCCGGTCCGCAGATGTTCTAAAAAAAGGACAGAAAAAATTATCAGTGCAGGGAAAATAATGCATACATACCTGGTGCAATGGAAAAAATTCCTGCCGGTCCGCCATATTAAAAAGTTTGAGAAGCACTGTTCTAGATATAATGGTAAATGAGCCCATTTAAAATTAGTCAAGTATTCATTAACTTTATGGAATGCATCAAATTCTTGAAATCGCAATTCGAGAGGAGCACAAAACAACTTTTCTTCTTAGCTCAGCTTTTAAGGCATTAATTTTAAATATCACAGAAATTATACATGATGCATACAAGTCATGTGGACGCGGTGGTCGAGTGGCAGCGCACTGGACTGTCGTACCGAAGTTCACGGTTTCGAATCCATGTGAAGGCAAGGGTTTGTCAAGGGTTTGTTCCCGGGGCCTAGGGCGTCCCTGAGTCACCTGAGGTTAGGCGGCTGGGTAATGCGTGGAACCCACAAAGCCGTGGCCTGTGAATGCTGCATCACTTGCCAACAGATCATCTGTCATGGTCTGTGGACGCTGCATAGAAGGAGCGTCTGTATAGATAACAAGAAGAAGGATCAAGATAATTGTCACTCATGAAAGTATGGTAGATGTAGGTTCATCGTATAGTACGTAGGTAAGAAATCTACATAGTTGTCAAATTTTTAAAAAATATATTTTCTGGAAGGAACCGGTTCAATAATGGGCATATGTTCCAAGCGTATTTTAATATATCTAGTGGATTGTAGTGGATGTTATATGTCCCAAATGAGTCTGCATTACCCCCAAGAATTCCCTTTTTGACACCTTTTTGATTTACTTGAATTTTTAGTTGTTAACACAATGGATGGCTCTCTCAGAATTACTATTCAAAATATGTGGTCTTTTATGGCTCTTTCAGACAAAAAGTTTCCCGACCCCTGGTGTAGGCACTTTAATACTCGCGTCGCGGACTGGACAGCGGTGTCGGCGATCGCCTCGCGCTGGTCGTTTTCGGTAATGTCAGCCGTTTTCTCTCGTTGGTTTGCGTCCTTCCTTTTAATTCAAAACCGCGGTGAATTCAAGTCATGTGGGTATAAGTCATAAGTATAAATTATAAATAAAGTCGAAATCCGACTACGCTGAGCTCATCATTTGGCAGGAGAACGTAGGGTAAGTCATTTCGCTGAAGTTTTCTGTTCTTTTTAGATCTCATTTTTACTTTAAAGTTGTACATAGCAATACTATATATATTGCACAAAAATAATGAACTATATAAAAGACTACAGATGTCAGCTGAACTTAATGAAATGCTCCTGAAATTGAATTATATTTTAAGCTAGCCGACCAGCGGCCATTTTGTCGAATTGATTTATCAGAAATTGTTGGTCTCTAATGTAAATAATGAATATTATCTTATCTATACTGACGCTCCTTCTATGCAGAAAATAATAATTGCGTCCACAGACCATGGCTTTGTGGGTATATTATTAGTTAATATTTAAAACAAATGCTCTCCATAAATTTATATTAAAATTCATTATAAATAGTTCTAGAACGTCGTATTATTAAATAATTAATGTTAAAATATCTTTTTAAATTGCTATTTAATTTAGTGCTGTGACCTTATTAGAAATCATAAATGATAAGAAAAAATAAATATTGGTGACCGGTACTGGTAATTTTAAAAAAATTAGTATCAGAATTAGTATTAGTCAGTCAGTGCATTTGATAGTTTTTATTATTGTTTATTTTTCAGATTTACCTATTGTCATTCCTTGTGATTGTGCTCGGTTCAATAATTTTATCTTTATAAAATGGCTATGGCTGATGTTAAGAAAACAGTTAAGGATTTTGACATTTTTGTGGCAAGTTTTGCTCAGGATGCTGAAACAAAGCAATACAGTAGTTTATACAGGAATGGCTTTGCTTTATACCTGTATTACACCAATGGAAAGCAGATGGCACATACTGCTAAGTTACTTGATGAATATCTAATGCAATCCGGCATTAATTACGTGTCAAATGTAAATGGTATCAAAGGAAATCTATTCAGGCTTTTGCAGAGAGTTACAGGTTTGAAGAAAAATTGCGATCAAAACTGGCATTTCATAGAAGATCTACTGCTGAAACATTTGCTTGTACCAGTTTCAAAAAAGATATCCGTGTTGATACCCGAGACAACTTCAAGCAATGTTGACGAGAGTGTAATTAATTCACCTCCTCAAAAAAAGTTAAAAACTGATTGCAAAAAATGCCCTTTGCTCAGAGAGGCAAGTCATTCAAAGTGTAGAAATTTAGCAGAAAGGCTGAGAGAAACAAATGCAAAATTAAAAATGCTTTCTCAAAGCTTTGACCAGAGAGTTATAAACCAGTCATTTAAAAGAAAAGCTGAGATTATAAAGAGATTACGACAACAAAATAGAAAGCGTAAACACGACATTAAGCTTAAGAACCACACACCTAAAGGCTGTAACTTAAATGAATATTCTACCAAAATTACTAAGTTGGAGTGTGAAAAGAAGATTTTAAAGCGCCATGTCTCCAACCTCAAAAGAGAAAATATGGCTTTAAAGAAGTCATTAAAATTAAGTGTTGCAGAGAACAAATCTGTTTTCCTAAATAATGACAGCATGAAGGAGTCTAACTGTAACAGTAATGAAACCATTACTACCACAACAGATTTGACACTTTCACTAACGCAATGCTAGAAATGCATAGGAAGACTTACACAGCACCAATAGTGTCAGATAATGTGTTTTAACAAGTCGTGCTAGCACATAAACAACTCTCTGGACAATTACAGTAATTATGTTCAAATCTAAATGTGTGTGATTGTTACAAAAGACCCCATACACAAGTACTGCAAAAACTATATCAATCCTTCCCTCACATTGCTTACGCATGGTCCATTTATAAATTACTAATTTACAGGATGAAATAAAGAGTAAGAACAAGGGGATCATGACTATCTTTTCTGTACTATGAATTTTTTTCAGGTTATCATTAATTATGGAAAATTGTTAAATTTTAAAATGTATTTATAGCAGCATTTTTTTTAGATCAGGCAGTAACTTTCACACCTTTAGCCTTATGATTTATATTCCTAGTAAGTTTGGTAGGCTACATATTTCTTGATGCTAACTTTAAATGGAAGATTCAACAAAACAATCACATGTGGCTTTTCAAGTGGTAATTTTATTGAGGATCCTTGGTGAAGGCAGTGTGAATCATAAAATGGAGTTCTTGATAAAAATCCTTCAGTGTGAGTGAGTTGAAAGGTATCTATCAAATTTGAATGGTATTTGAAAAGGGTTTTCAAAATGTATACAATATAAAATATATCTACATTTCAATAAAGAAGAAATGCAAAAGTATATGCTCTGTACATGAACACTTGTTTTAGTTCGCTTTTCTAAAAAATAGTGTAATTATCATACTCATAGTGTAAATCAATTAAGTTAACAATGTTAAACGTTTTAAATGGACCATAACATACAGTTATAGTAGACAAAATGTAAAAAGCTTTCATGTCATGCATATGGGCCAAACTCAAATATTGATTCATACATAAATAATACAATATGAACAAAGTCACTATGCTAATAAAATGTTTATAAACATAATTTTTAAAAAGCAGCTTAACAACATTAATACCAATTTTAGAACAAAAATAAAGTTCATTAATACCAATTTTAGAACAAAAATAAAGTTGTGGAGCTGAAGCAAGTCTGAAGGGTCATCTGTGAATGTTCACTAAAAAATCATAATTCATTTAAATATCATAAAGTCAACTAAATCAGAAATATTTAATATTATTACCCTGTGAGACTACATGGGAAATGAAGATATTTTAATGTTAGGGTTGGAAAACGGTTAGTCAATCAATATGCAACTCATTTAAACCAGGAACCAAAGGAAAACAATTGTGTATACAATTTAATAAAACGTCCATCGCAAGGGCCGGTTACTTGGGATAGAAACAGTCTCCAACCATCATATAGTTAAACATCATACCACACGACCACCATCTCATTGATGAATTAGCCCTTCTTGAACTTTTATATTTGTCTCAACAACCACGTATAAAACCAACCAATCAAGCTAAGCCTTAACCCAGCACCAATCACGTGTGTTAAATTGAAGACGATGGCGGACAGTTCAAGGATTAATCAAATTTAATAATAATTATTTAGTGTATGACTTTTGGTCATTTGATACTATTGATATGTAATGTAATTACTGTTAAGTGTGAGGTTTATGGTCGAACAGGTTTTAGTGGAGCACAGTTTTTTTACTAGACTTTGGCTAATGGAAACCCTAACACTGTTTACAAGTTCTAGTCCCCGTTCTATTCAGTCGCCAGCGGGGTTGGGTGACAAATGAAACATGTAGGTGCATTTAAATTATTTCAGATTTTATTTGAATTAAATGACATAAAAATATGACATGTCTAATCGATATTAAACACGAGAAAACAATATCAAACAAAATAATAAATTGTACGACCGGGGTTTATAATTTATATTAATGACTATAATTATCTGTATGTGTCGCTAAAAGATGTTGAGGTTTAGTTTTATGTTGACGCTCATAAAGTGGATAAACAACAAACTGCCGCCCGGGACGAAATTTGGACACCACCATCCCCAAAAATCCTGAATATTCTAAATATGTCTAGTATATATACAGCATCATGGCACAGTGAAATCTGGAAGTAAAAAACCATAAAATAGACCCGGAATGGAACCGGGGAAAGAATCGAGTAGTAGTATGGAACTCGGATGATGCAGACTGAGCACCAAGTCAGTTTTTGGTTGTTTCTTTCTTTAATTCAAACCACAAAGATTCATTTTGCTTATCCAACTATTGCACTAATACACAAAGAGAAATGCTTTGCATATTTAAAAAATATTTTAAGAATAACAAAGTTTGTTATCCATCACAAAGATATTAAGCTTTAAATTTCTTCATTAAAAAGTATTTTCTCAATTAATGTTTTGGATTTATTTTTGGAAAGCAACATCATCCACCCATGTATTAAAAGGTAGTGCTAACAAAATTTAGAAATTCTGATGTTTTACACCAGGGGTCGGGAAACTTTTTGCCTGAGAGAGCCATAAAAACCACATATTTTGAAAATAAATTCTGTGAGAGCCTATTATGTTTAAAACTAAAAATTCAAATAAATGTGTGCATTTTGTGTAATTTGAACACTAAAACTGCAATAATTATGTCTCTGAATTATTTTTCAAAATATTGTTATGCTGTGTTTTATATGCAATTAAGATGCAGATCAAAGGAGTCTTAATAAAAATTATTTTTTTTTAATAGAACATTCGTCTGAGAGCCAGATGCAGCCACCAATAGAGCCACATCTGGCTCACGAGCCATGGTTTCCCGACCGTTTTACACCTTCCTGGGTGGGAAATACCCAGTTTCGCAATTTTGTCCGTATGCGAGTGTGTCTCTGTGAACACGATAGTTGTACTGCTTCAGTTAGGTAGAGGAAATTTTATATATAAATACAAGTATTAGATCATAGGTTTCTATCAACTTTAGAGAAATTTTTGGGTAATTTTAGTGGTGCTTTACTCAACTGGAAGTGCCACCCATTTTGTTCTTTTTATATACAAATATAGGGGAGCTCACTCCAGCTTTATTTAATTTTAAGTATAAAAAATTTATAAAAGGGTGTAAGAATAACCCCCCCCCCTTGATTTGGTACAGTACAGTTAAAAAAAACCTCTCCTGCCATGGCATCAAGTATGGACAGAAAACATAGTTGTCTATGAAATTGTCAGTATCTTTGTAGCCACCATAGCCATAAAATAATGATATTTAATAGTTTTTATTATTATTATTGGTGTTTTATATTATAAATAATATAATTACTGGGTGGATGGGACTCACTAACCATGGGTTTCAACTAGGGCTGTTAATGATTAATTTAAATTTAATCGTTAACTTTTGAAAAATTATCGATTAATTAATCGATAATTTCGATTAAAACCATTAATAGAAATTTATGACGTCATTAAACTGAACATTTCTCACGGACATTGAAAATTAAGAATATTTTGAACTAAATTTCATGACAATGTGTTGATACTTGATTTGTGCTGAAGGTGGTACGTCAGCAATGTATTTGATCCTTTAAAAGAGAATTGTTTATGGCAGTGGACACAGAAAATGTTTTCACCATCTTCGACTTTGCCATCCACAATTAACTTAAAAACAACATATTTGCTCAACTTTCTAGTTATATGTTTAAATTTAACTGCGCTGATGCTGTCAGCAGGGCCGTCTCAACGCATAGGCCCGTTGGGCATTTGCCCGGGGGCCCACGAGCATATGGGCCCCATGGGAATATGTTTATTTATATATATTATGTATATTCATTTTTTATTCCTGCGGGGGAAGGGCCCAACACTATATTTTTGCCCGGGGGCCCAAAATGGTGTAAAGACGGCTCTCGCTGTCAGACATTTTATAATTGACGTCTGCCGGTCAACATATGTTAATAAAATAAATTTTAATATTACGCGGGAGATGTTTGTACGTAAAAAAATTTATATAAATTATTATTAATTATTAATAATTTATTATTTATTACTAAAAAATTTTTTAAAATATTAAAAATATTTTCTTAAATTTTAATTGAATTTTTATCGATTAAAATTATTTTAATCGATATTTAATCGATAAAATTTTTAACGATTAATGGAGAGATTAATCGATAATTCATCCGCAGCCCTAGTTTCAACACATCTCAGGAAAGGAAATTTGAATTCAAATGCGAGCCACAATGATCGATCATGAGCCCTCAGCATAACAAGTAAGGAAGATTTAACAATTATTCATATCTTTAAAAAGAGAGAAATGGTGATGCAGACAATGAAAGTTCCCACATAGCCCCCCTTAACTGCCTTAAGACCCGTTTATACAATATAACAATGACCCACAAACACAAAGTCTAATGATTTCACTGTTACACATAATAAAACCTTAAAAAAATAAAAAATTTAAAAAGTCAAGTTCCTTGTTCAAAGACAAAATCAATATATAGGTGCACTATGGGATGAGTTGGGCTGAAGGAATAAAAAGTTCCCTGTAATAAGATGGATGAAATATTGACATATTTACTTTTCTTGCAGGGGTACTGGTACTGTGCAAACACTTAATAGTTGAAGGAAATGTTTGTTCTATAAAAGCATCACTTAAATAATGTTGTGGGGCTTTAATTCTCCATTACCAGTCCCCCCAAAAACTGTTTTGACTGAAAAATTTATACATTTCCACTTTAAATTCTCATTGTTCACATGCACCCATTCTGACAAGCCAAAAATTTAGAATATTCAAATTCCATCAAATATAAATAAAAAAATCACCTAAAAATGAAAATGGGTCAAAACCATTACAAAAACACATTATTTTACAAAAAGCTATAAAAATATCACTGAAATGTTTTTTAAAATAAAATTCAAGGGGCTCCCCGTGTTTCAGATCTCTGAATTACATGTAGTCCATTTGTCTTCCAAATTTTTCACTAAGATATTGAGAAAACCAACAAAACTTCAAAAACTCTGTTTACATTACCCCATATAATAAAGTGCACATTCTGTTTTAGAATGATGTCCCCCTCATCTTTCACAAAAAATATGCATGTTGATAGTCTTTCTTTGAGATTCTCAATTTCTCTCTCAAAATTTAACATTGATAATAACAGAATTTGAATTCATTTACTTTAACAGTAAGTACTGTCTAACTATAAGTAAGAGAGGTCCTTCAAAATAAAACAACTTTGTTTTATACATTGCACAGTTGTTTCTACACAGTTACTTAGAAAACTTTGTTGGAATTCAACAACACTTTTCTTCAGTTTTTCAGTTATATTAATGTGCTTTTCCTAATTTTCAAAAAAATAGTTAGCTGAAAAAAGGCATGTAGTGCCCAAACTTTCTTTTGATTATTCTTTCTTTGATGTCAGGGTAACAATTCCTTGTTGAGCTCTACTTTGTAAAAGAAATCTAAGTAACACAAAATCAACTTTAAAAAATTGTTTAGCTTTTTGCTATTTTAAAAAAAATTAACAGAAGGGATACAGCTATAAAAGCAATTCGTTGCAACTCAATAAGGTCGCCAGACACTAATATCTGTGGTTTCTTCATTGTTTCTCCTATTTACAGCAGAATCTGGATCAATGCTCCAATCACGTGACGCCTGTGGATGTAGGTAATGAATATCAGTCTGCAAGGAGGGCTCAGCCAAATCTAAGTTGGACATGTTTTGGTTGATTAATGTCCTCGGTGAAAAAACAATGGGCATTGGTTTCTCTACATGACGGATGCTCTGTGTGTTCATAACCCTCGAGGAGTTGTCTTCATTATAGACCTTGTCTGAAGATTCTCCTGTGTCTGAGTTTTGTGAGTCCATTTGGTGAAATTCAAATGGCCTTAATTTTTCCTCATAGTTTCTGGACAGCCGCCTCTTAAAGTATTTAGCATCAGTGGATGAACGCGACTGATCAAGAATTTCCTGTGCTTCATAACTTTTCTCTGCTCTTTTTTGTTGGCCTAAAATTTCATATGTTTTATCACCTGAAGGGATGATAAGCTGCATCTGATTTTGAGGAAATCTCTGAGGGTAAACAAAAGAGCCGTGCAAAAGATGAGATGGGGAAACTGTTAGGTAGTGTCCTGACATAGAGTCAGGGTTGCTAATAGAAGAGAGGGTAAGATTAGTAAGAATGGGAAAATTGGAATCGGTGAGACCTCTAGGGAGAGCTGAAATTGAAAATCTGTCTTCATAAGCTCTACAGGCCAAACCTCTGCTCTCTGACTGAAGACTGCTCTGGAAGCTGCTATTGGCTTCTTGCAATACTCTGATCTGGTTTTCTGAAAGAAACATGACATTTTCGTTGTTTTCAGAGATAGAAAGATTAATTGCATGGCTTTCAGGATTTGATCTTTGGCCATAAGGGTAAAAACTTGACATCTGAGAGCCCAAGTCACAGTAGACTCTTCTACTATCAGATAATTTTGGTTTGTTAGTACCAGCCGCCAATAGTGGCAGTGGTCTTAGGCTGGCAGAAATTTGACTGCTTTCTGACAGGCGACTGGCAGAGACAGAAAGGCTATCTTCTGGACCAGTGGAGTTACTCGACGTGGGAGACAGAGTTGTAGGGGAGGGAGAGAGAACTCTGGAGCACAAGGGTTCTGAATTCCTTCGAGTATTAATATCTCTACCATAAACCCCTGCAAAGTGTGATTCCAAAGTGGGTCTCAATGAAGGATCAAGATCTGGTCCATTTACTACGTCAAGAGAAAATCTAGAGGACATGTTGAAGCACGGCTTATGCTCACATCTGCTTGGCACTTTCCCATCCGACACAGTATCCTCTTGGCCGTGAGACACAAAATTACGTGTGCTCTCCCCTAGTTCTTCAGACCTTAAGCCAACCGCAGATTCTTGCCTATCAAGGACTGACAGTAGGGAAGAGCTGTGTCTATGCTCAGCAAATGAAGAGTGCAGCGATCTGTGGCTGTTACTGCTTGAGAAACTTATTTTTCCATGACAGTTAGTGCTACCAAGAGGACTTGGCCTCATTTCAGAAAATATCTGTTTAGAATTGATCGGAAACTCACTTCTTGTATTCTGGTCCGGTGATTCACTTGATGAAGCTGGAAAAATATAAATAAATAAATATTTTACTAGTATGAAATGATTCATTTATCTAATAAAATTGTTATTGTATGACAGCTTTATTTAAAACTAAAAGGTTTATCCCATTGGACAATTTTAGCATGCACTATCAATTCTTAAGTAACAAAATCTCTACAAATCATGCCAGTAGAATAAGCCACCAATGAGCAGAAACAAACAGAAAAAAATACAAAATAATAAAAGTAAGATATGAAATTTAAAAAACTTTCAAGCAGCACTATGCTCATGAGCTGAATTTTTAAGATGTATTTTATGCTGTACCTTTGAAATGAATGACCTCTCCAACAGACAGGTCACTGCTGCTAGTTACTTCTCTAATGGTTGAATCACTGTTATACCTAAGTGTACCATAGTCCCATGACTTCTGACCTGAGGATACAAGTATTACGAATGCAAATACTGTTTACTGTAAGTCTAAAATATTTTACTAAGATGAAATATGAGTTTTTTTTAAAGTGATACATTGCAATCATCACGTTAAATATAAAAATAATAATATTCTCAGAGTGATCGAAATTATTGTACATATATTTTGATTTTATCGTACATTTTCATTTTCAGCATATTGATAAAATGACTTACCAATGATAAATGTAACTAGAACTACTTTAACAGCAAGACATTTAAGATAGTTCACAAGCTAAAAATCTGTTTCTGCTTACCAATAAATGCAATATCCTCACTTCTCTCAGCATTTGTTATTTCTGAGACCTGTGGCTTCATGTTTTTATCTGACTTGTGTATTTGATTTGCTGGCAAATGCTGATGATCATAAAAGCGTCTGCTGAGCTCACCCAACTGGTTCTGATGGTCATGATGGGGTAAATTCTTTGACTGCTGTTGCTGCCGTAGGCAATCAAGATCAGCAAAGTGTGACAGCTGACGCTCTCGAAGAGGATCTGGTATAATATTCCTCTTCAAGGAGACATCCAATGGACTAGGTCGATGACCATGACGTTCATCAGCGTGCAGCTCTTAAAATAAGGACAATAGATAATTAATTTTGGAAATATGACAACTAATTTAATTTTTATAACTACCATGAAGCAAGCACCATCTGTATAACTTATAGAAGCTAGAAAAAGTTGTGAAACTTAAAATAGATCCCAAACACTGAATATTAGATTAGGTGGATTGTTACCAATTTACTTAAGTTATCCCAGCCCAAGTTTTTTTTTCATTTACCTTCTAATTTTTACCTATTAAGCCTGATCTTAGAAAGTAAAAACTTACTTGTCTTACTTCTCGGTTCTCTTGGTCCATCCACAGTTACTTTTATTGCTTTTTGATACAGCGCTATTTGTGGGGGGTTGGTAAACACAGCAATAGTCAGTGTGAAACTTTTCCCTGTGAATGATGCCATATTGTAATAAGAAATTAAATATTAATGCTTGCAAGGAACTTGATTTTACTACGTTAACTTTTAGAATGTGTGACAGTGACAGTATTTATAATTTTTCAGATAACTGATTGGGTGTCTTATCTTATCTGTTACAGACGCTCCTTCTATACAGAAGATTATTGCATCCTACGCTTATCTATGGTTTGTGTGTAGTCCTGCATTCTTATAAGGTGCGCCACAGTACATATGTCACTCAATGAGTAAACCAGCTTCAATTGGGTTTACATTAAATATATCTTTTCCACTTCATCTAAAGAAAATTGTCAAAAAATAAATACCCCGGTACAAAGAAAAGAAAAGTTGGCCTATTCCCTATACTATTTTTTGACACAGATAGAGATAGGATATAATATAACTCAAGCATATTCTATAATAAATTGATACCACTAGATCAGGGGTCGGCGAACAGGGGTAAATTACCCTATTTGGGGTAAAAAGGGAATTCTTGGGGGGAAATGCAGACTCATTGGGACATATAAAATCCGCTAGATATATTCAAAATCCGTCATGTGTACGTGTACGCTTGGAATGTAAGCCCACTGTTGAACCGTTTTCTAAAAATTCAATATCTATATACATTTCTTATTTACGTACTTATACAAAGACAGTAAACTCTTCTCCACCTTCATTTATATTGACATGAATGACAATAATCTTAATCTACATGACTTAGTTGTATCCAATATCATCTCGGTGACATTTAAAATTAATGACTTAAAATTGAGTAACATGCTTTTAAGCCTGTTAACAAAAAGACAATTTTATAGTATACTATTTCATGTATTGTGCACATTAAGTGATACTTTTTTTTAATACAAAGGTTTTCTGTTTGAAACAAAGAGGATATGAGGTTTTGTGCTCCTCTCGAATTGCGATGTCAAGGAATTGATGTATTCAATAAAGTTAATGAATACTTTGATAAGTTTTATTTAAAATTGGAAGTCTGTATTGCTGTGTCTGTTGATGGAGCTCCAGCTATGTTGGTTCGTGCACATGGTTTTTCGGCTTTCGCAAGAGAAAGGAATCTCAAAATGGAAGTTCACCAATGATCCATCATCAAGCGCTACTAGTGAAACATTTGGGACTTGAACTGGGGGTCGTCATGCATGATGTTATCCAGATTGTAAATTTCATTTAAGAACATGCAACTGTTTTGTTATTTATATAAAGATGGTGAGGCTGAATATACAGACCTACGGGGTACGGTGACTTTCCCATGATTGAACAGAATGTGGGCTCTGAAAGCGGAACTTCAAACATTTCTGGCTGGTCAAAAGCATGCTCTAGCAGAGAATTTTCAAACTATAGTTGGGTTGCACATCTTGTATACTTAGCTGATATTTTTTAGCATGTGAATGCATTGAACAAAAAATAATTTCAGCCAGAGAAATAATTTCAAACAAAGCAAATCTGACACATTTTTGGATGTCAAATGCTGCAAATGTTTTCAACATTGCACATAAAAAGTGCGTCAAATAATTTCAGTTAGTTTTTTAAGGAAAAATGTGTGCTTATCCCACATTATCGCATTATTTCCTATTTTATCATTATATCTAGAATGGTCAGGGCCATTAGGCATATAACCTTTATAACCATTATATTCGACTGCAAACTTTGATAGTTGTATCAAATAAATTCGCCTTGAAAGGCAGATCGGCCGTGTCATTTCCATTTAAAATATCTACCCATAATCTTTTTCAGATTAATTTTTAGACACTTGTCAGGCTTCTAAAACTCACAATATGCGTTTTCGGCTGGGGCTTACCCTAAGACCTGTTGATTGAGGGGATAGGACCTCGCACCTTAACGTCAACATAACATTTTGTATTTTGGGGTAATGGGCAAAAAAGTTCGCCGACCCCTGGACTAGATTAACAAGGAATTATTTTAAATACTTATAATCACGCTAGTTTCTGGTGCACCCCTTTGTACAGGTTCAGAAATCGTTGATGTATAAGTATAAGCATCATTTCCCTTGTCATTATTGAATGAGCATATTGAATGTATGTAAATACGTTAATATCTAAGTCACTCTGAGAGGGTTACAACGTTTCCATACAACCATAACAAAAATATGATGCATAGTATTATTTAAATATATTTTTAAACAATTTAAAAAATAATTAATTTTTATATTTAAAAAAAATAATAATTCATGTATAAGTATAAGTAGTGAAAGTTACTAAGTTTAAATAAATCAAAATTTTAGTATTTATGGTTTGAAAATATTTGTATAAATTACATAGCCTGCAGTCTTTCTAAACCTAAAACCATTAAGAGTCAAGAGATACTAAATGTACACATTTATTCGAGGGGGGGGGTATGAATGTTGCAATGCAAAGAAGTCATTGTGGCTTGCACTACTGCCAGTGCAGTGTTTTTTCTAGCGTTAAACCACAAAACGGTGGCAGCTGTGATGGCTGAATGCATTGACATGACAAAGAAATGTGTGTGAGGAGAGGAGGGGGTTGTAGCGGTCTAAGGGATAATTGGGTCTCCAGGCAGCTTTTGTTGGATGGCTTCTTTAGAGGCAAAAATCTGATCAATAATTTAATTCAGGCATTTTTTTCTCTCCATCGACTAAATAAAGAATTAGGCAGCTGAAACGCTTTTTTTTTGTTTTTGTTTTTAAGAGCTCATGGGGTCCTGACGCAATTTTACACGTGCTTTATACTTCTAAATCATATTCGAAACAATAAAGAATCAATTTGTTTAGAACCAATTATTTCTTAACAAAACGTTTTTTTAAGATAATCTCAATAGCCAAGAGGTTAAAAAAAAACAAAAAAAAACAACAACTCAAATGACCCATATTTTATACCAACAACTTTAGTGCCTAGCGTATGTAACTCTTTAAGAGCATCAAAACGTATCCAGCAACGACTATCCCTATTTATTAACATAAGTCTAAGAAACACATTGCCCCATACTTGAGCGTGAGTAGTGCACAGCGATGATGGTAAACACTTGACGGCATTCATCCCTAACCCATGAAACTGTAAGTGCGGAACTCGGGGCTTGAAAAGAATGGAGTTTACGGTAAGATTGTTAGAGGAGATTTTAAGAAGACTGGTCACAGTCCCACGATGGACGAGTCCGTCGATAAAACCAGTGGTTCTCAAACTTCTTCAGAGCAGGGTACTCGGTGGGAGACGGGCAGGTTTTGGAGCGGACGAAGATAGTTCACACATTAAAAAAAAATGTTACAGAGACTGTTTTCAAAGTAGGGGTGTACCGGATTCAAATTTTTTTGAGTCGGATTTATGAAGTGAAATCCGACCGGAGCCGGATTTGTAAAAATGGCCGGATTCCGGATTTGCCGGAGCCAAAATCCGGTACACCCCTTCAAAGTTTTTTTTAGTTTTATAAAGTGTGGGGGGGGGGTGGGGGCGTTGGAGTCCTAGTGAAGCCATCTCAGTAAGAACACTAAGAAGTATTTAGAGGAAGGGTGCCCCGTGGATGAGTCATGTATTGAAACAGAGAGGCGTGATCGATAAGTCCGAGGAATTAATTTCGTATCTAAATAGACTGTCTTTCACGGTGGACATTGCCGCTACTGACCGTGGCTCACAATCCGATAAATGTCAAAGAGTTATTGGCACCCGCGCCAACCACTGTTTTTTTCCACAAACTATGAGTGATTTTTTTCTCTCCTTCAGTTGAACATTTTTTTAAAAAGAAACATTAACAAAATACATACTTCAGATACGTTCAAACAATGGATTAAAAAATTAAATAATACTGTACATTGACATATGCAAAAATTTTAACAAGATAGCATTTTAAAAATAATTAGAGGTGTACCGGATTTCGGCCCCGGAATCCGGCCAATTTTACAAATCCAGCTCCAGCAGAATTTTACTTCATAAATCCAGCCAAATCCGGCTGGACGGTTTTCTAAAATTTGAATCCAGTACACCCCTAACAATAATACACATTTAAACACGATTACAAGACATCTAAAGTATTACGCTAGCGATAACAATCATCAACACATTATGTATTTTAAAATCATAAAATTTACCCCCCCCCCACACACACACAAAGTGTGTGTGTGTGTCCACGTTGATGTTAATAGAGATTATTTAGATCTGCGGTGGTGAACCTTTGTTACAGTGTGTGCCAATATTTTCACTTTCCAAAATTTAATCGTTGCTCCACGGCGAGAGTATGCATGCATGTAACATAGCTATTATTATCAGGCGGCTTAAATAGTGGGACGTTGAGAAAAATGACGACGTGCCATTTAAAATGGCCCCACGCCTCACGTGCCCGAAGCGACATCCGTGGCATAGCGTTCAGATATTTACTTGAAATAGAGGGAAGGGTCAAATACTCTCAAGAGTAGTAGAGATTTGTACCCTGCAGACGCTATAAACTATAAACAAGATTGGTGACTTGAGAAAATGAACACAGCTACCGCATTCCCCTCAAAAATATTTTTAAAATAAAAACCAACAGAGTATTAGAAGTAAAATGGATAATGCATGTGTGAAAAACTCGTGAGTCGGGATATCCGAACTGGTAATTATTATGCGGTTGAGTTGACTTTCGGTGAATGTAATCTTCATCCGTGACCGCCACCAGCGCCCCCCATGCCGCATGAGATCAAAATCTTTGAAACAGCACCACTATTAATGGTATTGAAGAATTGGTGTTTTGCTTGGGGGGGGGGTGTTACACTACATACCCGGAGATTTCTGTAAATAGGCCCCTTTTCCGTTTTCACATCAACGCCCTTGGGCCTTTATTTGGTACAAAAATGAAACAAACATCAATTTTCCGTTTTAAAGCCCAGGGCCTATTTACGGAAATCTCCGGTAATAATTTAAAAAAATAAAATGAAGAAAAACAACGCATAATAGTAAAGCCTATGAGTACGCGGGTTGGGGTGGTATTCATATTGTATTCTTTCCGTGTAAATTCGTGGAGGTGGGGGGTAAAGGGAGCAGCATTACAATACGCTATTTAATTTTTTAAAAATTAAAAAAGGAATTTTAAGATATATTTCATGACATAAAACAAACACGGGATCTTTCTTTGTTCTGTGAAAGTTATTCACTATAGAAAAATGTTCGTTTGAGTATCTGTCACTCCAAATACAATCAGATAACAAAATAAATCAAGGTAAAAAAAATGAGGGCGCTTATGAGGTTCAACATATGCGGTTCACTCATTCTCTCACTTATAGATAGATCTCTCTTTTGCCTTCTAAATTAGAAATCTTTAATTTTTATACCAAACACCCGCCCCACGTTTTTAGTCATATTAAATGGAAGTACTTGAACTTACAAGTTTTAAATTATTTTCTTCTTTTTAGTCCACTTGTAAAAACGTGGTTTTTAAAAATCATTTTTTTTTACCTTTATTAATTTTATTCTTTTTAGTCCACTAATAAAAACGTGGTTTTTAACAATATTTTTTATCTCTATTTATTTTACCAAACACCTCATCAGCGCCCGCCCAACATTTAATAACAAAGCGATGAGGTCACGGGGTGAACTCTGCATGTCAATTGAAACTACGGCAGGCGGGTATAGATGCTTATATAAAGATAAACTAAGAAATGAGAAATGCATTAATTTAATTACGGTACATTCGATCGATCTGAAATTTTGATACAATGCATTGTCATCCAAGATATATCTGTGGTAAAATTTTGAGATCTCTAGGACCATCAGAAGTAGTTTAATTTTACGTTGGCAGATTTGAAAAATTGTGGACAGACAAACAAACAATGCCACAGGAACGAAAGCGAGTTAATAAAAACGTGGTAAAAAAGACGATAGCCGCTCTAGCCGCCTTACTACTTCCAGGTTACAATCACTTCTTCCTTCTCTATAGTCTGACGCCCAGCTCTGAGTGTGACGCTCTGCCCCATCTCATCCAAGTGTCCGGTCGCACGATTGTCGACTGCGACCCAGATCAGTTCTTACCAACCACCGTCTAGAGCTGAGCGGCCCCTTCCCTTCTCTCAGTCCCCGGTGCCATAATTATTATAAGTCCATAATCTGCCAATTTCTTGCCAGATATACCCCCTCCCCAACGACCGATAACTGTTTCCATACAATAGCACCATTATTCACTTTTCGCATTCCTGGTGTACGTGTATGTTATTTCCATTCAGCTGGCAATCCTTGAATGTCACTTTAATATTACTACCGTCCGTTTCACGCGCAATCAGATTCAAAGACTTTTTACTATTGGTTAGTCTCCGTGCATTGATGTAATCGCTCTGCTTTAACCATCATGGTCTAGTCTTAGTGCTATCTAATATCTTATTTTATCCATTATAATTACAATAAAGAAGCACTCGGTCTGTTAGCGTGTTGTTTTCGTGTGGGATCAACCATTTTTACAAATTTTGTACTCAAGACAGTATTCGTAATTTTTTAATGTGCAAAGTGTAATAACCTGTGCTAAAATGTCTTCGAAAAAAACCCACACAAGAAGACAATCATAAGAAATAAAAAAATAACTTGAAATGAAACGAAAAACCACTGAAAAGCGAGCAACTAAGATCGGCAAACATCAATGATCTGCACTATTCTCAAGAACAATTAAGGAGATTGATGCTTCAAATGGAGTGTCAATGGTCAAGCATGTCTACGAAACGGTTACGACACATTTTCGTCAAATTTTGAAGCTTCGGCAAAAACAAAATGTCTTTGGACAGTTTTCTAGTTAGAAAGGAATAATTATTTGTCATAAATGCATATTTTTGCTTACGTTTTTTTTTGTTTCAAATCTAAATTGTATTCTAGTTGTTTCACTCTTTAACAATTCATAAGTAATTTTATTTGAATAGATGTTAATGTTAATAATAACTAGATACGACCCGTGGCGTAGCATACCCCGCAGACTTGCTCATCATAGACAGTGCAAAGAACGGTTGGGGGGGGGTGAGAGTACGGACACAAACAGCAGCACGAAGTAATGAAAAAATAGCGAGTAAACGTGCAGACATGCGTACTGAGGTTGTTGTTACCCGACCCCCCCCCCTTTATTACTAACATCTCTTAAACATAAACTGTGATTGGCCGACCCTAGCAAGGGTCAGTCATGTTTAGGGTTGTTAATTTCGTGGTGTTGTTAATTTTTTTGGCAAACCGATTATCTATTATGTAACTCCGATTTTAAACCGATAATCGTTTTATAGCTGACTTCATAGAAATTAGGGGTGTACCGGATTTTGCCTGCGGCTCCGGTAAATCCGGAATCCAGCCATATTTACAAACCCGGCTCGGGCAGAAATTTGCTTCATAAATCCGGCTTGCCATAAAATATATATTAATTATAGCTCCGGAAAATCTGGAATCCGTCAATTTTTACAAATCCGGTTTCGGCTCCAACAGGATTTCACTTATAAATCCGGCCGAATCAAATTCGATTATCGGTTTGGGAAATTTAAAACCGATTATCGCTTTCAAATCCGATTATCGTTTAGCAGCCTAAGTCATGTTGGAAAAAGAACGGGCAGAAACAAACACAAAATAAAATTTGTTCCCGCTGGGGTTTGATCCTCAGGACTTTCCAGGTGCAAGGCGGACGTGATAACCACTACACTACGAATCATATGTTATTCTGTGAAGGAAAAACGCAACTGAACGGCAAGTGAACGCAAGAAGCTTTGTTGCCACCCCCACCCCACACACGCTTGCCAACTGTGACTTTTCAACCCCAGCGAGGGTCATTCGTCATGCTCATTTGCACATGGTGGTTTAGGAGAAATATATATTTAAGATAGATATTTTTGAAAAATTAGTATTATTTTTTTCAACATGGAACGGATTATTGTATTTTACATTGATTTGTATGGGGGAAAATGTTTTATATAACGAGTGTTTCGCTTAACGAGTAAGACTCTGGAACGAATTAATTATGAGAGGTTTGACTGTAGTTTGTTACCATCTCCACGCCCGGGCCACTAAGGTCTCCCACGTAACTGACACTGACAGTCATATGCTTGAGGAGTAAAAGTTTCAGCTATAGTGCAGTAGCAACGTGGTCAATCTGTAGGGATGTGCCTGCCTTTAAACAACTTTCAACGAAGGACCACGAGCTGTCCTGCCCAATATTCCCCCTAAGGTTCGTTGGTCCGTGTGCAAAGTTGCACAGCATCTATTTTTGAGAAGTATTTTAGAAAATTTGCTGCGCGGTAAGCCCACATCGCGGCGTCGGTCAGCTATCTTCAAAGCCGCGCAACTTATAGGGAACATTGGTCCTGACCTCAAACTTAGGGCACGAAGTCTGCCAGTGTTTCTGGGGCCAGCGGCCAGGGTGTAACTCTGTCCGGCATTTATTGTCTGTGCCACTAACTCGGTTAAAGTGATGGGGGATGTTGCGTCCACATCTGGGTCACCAGGTTCACGTGTCAACGACCCAGTTACAACTAGGGGGTCTGTTCTGCCATGCCAGCTTGTGGAATATTGGCGTGTACCCCCATGGTTGTCCTGTCGGTCATCATCAGTTTCCTATTGTGTTCCTAAAGGAGTCCACTAGACAATTTAAATGCCACGATGATTGGTATTTATGGATGGGGGTAGATACAACACGTTTTTTGGCAGTGTGGCAGATGTTTCACCATCCTTCACGTTTACGTGACTGGGAAATTCCAGTTGCTTTGGTTTGGTTACTTCCAATTTTATCTATCATCTACATTCTACCCCATCCTTGATGGTCCCAACCAAAGGGGTGCTTCCATATTCAAAAAATATAAAGAACAACTTTAAATCTAAATCTAATTAATATTTAGATTATTTGCTTGACTTAAGGGTAGACCAAGAAGCAACATAATTTTTAACGAAAAGAATATGGTTATTTCCTGGAAGACGGCATGGTATGGTACACATGTATTTCCAGTAAATGTTAAGACACGACGCAAATATTGGAAATCATTCTGGTATTGGTGCGTTTGTGAAAGAAAGGGTTAATACAGCATGAGCCACGAAGAATTGTTAAATATTCGGTTACTAAAGTATGAAATCGGACACAAAGCGCTAATGCCCTCGAATATTTGAGGTAGCCTGAAAAGAAATGAGAACACTTGCATCACAACCAGAGGACCGTTAATGGGGAAAATGCTCTCCTAGCAGCAGAAGATCCGAAATTTCAATAACTCTATTCAGGCGATGAGTGGGTAGCGAGTCAACTTTGCATATTGGCAGATGTTTTGAACAAACTAAACGTACCATGAAATGATTTCAGGGGAAACTGAACAACAGTTCAAACGACGATGATAATAAAAATAAAAATGTAAAAAAAAATACATTACAATTAATTACATTCTGACAAACGTAAATGCCTGAATCAGATGTGTATTATATACAAGTTTTCAAATTTGTATAAACACTTAGGAGGGGATGATGAAACCCACCAATGGGAAACCATCGTTCAACAGCATTTGTAATTGCTCACTTAATGTCACGGTTGTTTTTTATATTACTGAAATAAAAAGGTACTGCACATTTTGAAGATATAATATAAACCCCGTCTCTTCCCACTGATCAATGATGGAGGAAAACAGGAATATGGGAAGCGGCGAAGACAAAAAAAAAGTTACACTTTAAAAAAAAACAGACACAAAAAAACCAACCTATTAATAGCATCAGCCCTACCCTTTGAAATTTCGGGTGGAGAAAAAAAAACCTTAAAGGGAGAAGCCGCAGCGTCCCTCGCGCCGGTGTCAATCTATCAAGCTTGAGAGCATGGGTTTAGAAATCCGCTTGGCTATGCTTCAGGGAAATGGGGAAAGAGGTTGTATGCCAACCAAACAATGAAAAGAAGAAGCTGGTGGTTAGAGCTTTGAGGTGGCAAAACGCCATGTGCAAGCCATCTCATTTATTTGCATGTAATTTCATTGTGGTTGATCACTAAAGAAGTTTTATTTCACACACATACATTAACATTGAAGGTTGAAAATGTTTCTCCACAACTTGAATTTTAGGAGCCCACATGAACTTTAATACTTTTTAAATTAATAAAGTTGGAAAAAAACAATTAATGCGAACGCATCACAAAGGGAAAACAATAAACTTTCTTTCTTTTTCTTCTCAAAAAATAAAAATAAATATATATATTTTTTTAAATGTAACTAGCTCCAGCAAACATGTTTAATAAATGATCACACACAGTTTTAGCATCCTAAATTTATTCTATTTCTTTTAATATTTTATTTCTGGTTTGGGATTGGAACACAAAAAAAAAGGGTGGGGGGGGGGAGGGGTCGTCCGGCTATGAGTTTGAGTAGTATATTATTCTAATAAATGGCGAAAACTAAAATAAACGTAATTAATCTCTATATATAATTCACCAAAGCGAGTATGTGCAAACAAGCATGACCAATGACACTCGCTGGGGTCGACCAATCAGTTTATGGTACGGTTGGCATGTCTCGAGACCAACAATGGATCTTGCGTTCACTTGCGTTGTTCGTTCACACATAAATATGTGATTCGTAGCATTTCGTAGTGTAGTGGTTATCACGTCCGCCTTACACGCGGAAGGCCCTGGGTTCAAGCCACAGCGAAAACTTTTTTTAAAATTTAAAATGTGTGTTTGTGCCCGCTCTGTCCCCCCTTTTTGCGAACATGGTTGACCCTCGCTAGGGCCGGCCAATCACAGTTTAAGGTTGGCAAGCTAGGGTGGTGGGCAGGTAGATAACAGCTTTGCGAATGTATCGAGACCTACAATGCGTCAGTGGTCCCCCCCACCACCGTTCACTCCCGTTGTTTTGATTTCTTCCTGCTATAGTTTGTGTCCGTTCTCCCCCCCCCCTTACTTTGCACTATCCATGAGCAAGTCTGCAGTGTGGGCTGCAGCAGGGCAAGGCGTATCTAGTATTATATATTAAATCATTTAACCTAATTCATTTTTCCTTAAATTTCGTTAAAGAGAAAAAAAAGATGAACACAAAAATAAAATAGCATAAAGTTAAGAAGTATAACCTGAATAACCAGCATGTCACTAAATGTCACAACTACCAACATTTGGGATAGATTTTATAAATTGACTTAAGTTAAACCCTAAAAGTTTTTGTAATAGAACAAAAATGTAAATGCCAAATGCTTTACAATAGAAAGTTTAGAGATTCAAGTTTAAAGGATGTTTTTTAAATTTAAAAAACTAATTAATAATCATTTTTTTTTACAAACCATATATCATATTCAAATATGTTTGTAAAAAAAAATTGATATAAATTTATTTTTTTTATGACCATATATCATATTCAAATATGTCATCAAAGATGTGTTCTGAATTTCAGTTCTCTAGCTAATCAGAAAGTGGGTTTAATTGAGCTCAAAATAATTATTTTACAGTTTAGTGAGTTAAATAAAGATGTGGGGAGGCGGCGGGGTAATTTTAAAAGGTGTTAAAATTATTTAGCCTAACAACATAAATAACCAATCAATAGATACAGGTGTATTATTATTAAAATATTTTAATTTCCTACATTTTAAATAACCTGTATTTCTTTTTATAAGGCCACCAAACAAACAAAAAATGTCAGAATTTCAACTTAAAAATTGATTACCAATAAAGTTGAGCCCAAATTTTTTAAATGTATGAAAAACAGTTTAATAATAGCCGATTTATTCTATTTGTGTAATTTAGTATTTAAAGTAGGGCTGCGGAAATTAATGATTAATTAATCCATTAATCGTTAAAAAACTTTAATATATTAAAATTAATTTGATCCATTAAAATTAGATTCAAATTTAAGAAAATATTAGAATTAGAACATATAATTTTTTTTTCTGTTTTCGTGAAATAATGAATCATGAATTATGGGATTTATATGTGTTATAAATATAGAATTAATAAAAATTAAGTGATTAATCAATTAAAAAAAATTTCAGATTAATCGGACAATTTTTTAAAAGTCAGTACCAGCCCTAATTTAAAGTATTATGTTAATAAAAACAATATCCCTTATAAATTCATAATAACCAATTAACCTCAGAGACGTTAGATTATTGAAATTGGCTCAAATTAATTACTTTTAAACTGTAGAAGCTTCGTCTTACCCTTATAAATAATTAATATGTAGAATGTATAGTATAAATAAAATTGAGATTTGAAATAATAAAATTGGGCCTAACTTGATAGCGTCAAATATTAATATATAGCCTATAGCAACAGTGGCTCTTCTGTGTTCACAATGCGGCTCATTTACTATTTATGAAAGATATGTTACAATTATTACTAGAAGATTTCCAAGCCAGGTTTAATGACCCATAGTGCTGTAATGCGGTTCTAAGAAATTTATTCTTATATTTTAAAATGACTCTCAGTTACTAGTCCACGGGACGGACTCTGGACACCCCTGGCATTGAGTTTAGTATAAGTATAAGAGAAGGTGATTAGTTGACTGTGATTATATATAAATATATTAATATACAGTAATAATAAATAATAATGTTGTAGAACGTAGATTATCATAATGAATATGAATACCATTACATGTATTATTAATATGAGTATGATAATAAAAATGTCAATGATTAATGGTGTTGTGTAGTCTAATACAGACAAGTTGTAGTTAAATCATAGTTTTAGTTACTTGTTATTAATGTAGTTGTTATTAAGACTTAAGATAATGACGTTATGTGATTTGATTAAATAATATGGTACTGTCTGCATTTATCAGGTCGGATACTTTTTCAAAAAATTTTAAGTTTAATATTCAAGTGGCAGTCTTATCTTATAAATAAAGACACTCATGCTATACAGAAGATTATTGCGTCCTACACCTAGACATGGTTTATATCTGGACTTGCACTTGCATTTTTATTATCTTTTTTAATGTTGATAGTGTGAGTGTGGGTTTTCCTGATTCGTTCAGTCAGGCAACCCATTCCACACTGGAAACAGCAGATAATTGGAGTGTTGTTTTAGAATTTTGTTGCATTGTATTTCCAAGTTAGAATTGAATACCTCTTGTATTATTTAAATTTTTATCTTTCTTCTTCTATCCTCTAGTGTTACTAGGTTTAGCAATTTAATTCCAGTGCCAGTGGAGTTACTCTTGTCAGTTGTGAATACCAGTGATGACATGAGTCATGAGTATTGCCACACTGAAACTTCTTTTTTAAATTTGTTCTAACATATCTATGCTTTTTTGGGTAGATGGTTACCGTATGACTATGACAACAAAATATCCATATGTTAACATAGGTTTGACTAATGTAAGGTCAAATCTCAGGTGAATGGAGTATAGTATACTAAAATAATAGAATAATAGAAGAAATTGAAATTTTTAGTCTGACCTGCAGTGATCTAATTACTAATAAGTAAGTAGGCCAAGGCAAATGACTAATTTTACTAAATAGTTAAATTTAAATAGGTAATATATAAATATAATATAGTTATGTCATGTAAATGTATTATGGGCCTACCCTAAGTCTGTAACTGTAACTTTAATAATATAATATATAAATGTAGTGACAGTGAATTTAGTGATGTAGTCGAATGATACCAATGTAGAATGTAGTGCAGGCGCGGGCCTATATTCCCCTAAAGCCTAAAACGTTTAGGCTACAGCATTCATATTCATATAAAATATATCAATATCATATTCATTATTATTATAAGGCAAGGCATGAGTCATGAGAAGAGCACTCATGCCACTCCTGGATTCATACTATTTATTATTATTGGTATTAGTATTAGTATTTAATTTTAATATTACTTACTTAAATACCTAATTAGTATTAGTAAAAGTATTCATACTGGAACCTAATGAAATCTTAATCTCTGATCAATTCAGGACACAATAACAATCTCAATACTCAATGAATTAATTTTTTTTAATGATTCAATTACCTAGCCTAACCTAACTAAAACTATGATTTTTGATAAGTTAAGCCCGGCGACTCCCAACTAACCTGGACACACGAACATTAACTACTAATACTAAAGGCTAGACTAAAGTAAGCTATTAAACATATAGGCCTAAAATCTAAATTAACTAAATAATAAAATAAATAATCTTGACTTGACATAGCATAGCATAGCAGTCATAGCTTATTCAAGGCCAAGGCATTCATTCAACTCAATAAAAAATGCTTTTGACATAACATAACTAATAACTTGGAGTTGGAGAAATGTTCAGTCAACTCAAACAAATTCAACCATTAGTCATTAGTAATCTTACCTCGGCCACTCCTTCCAACGAAACGTAAGTCATTGAATTTTGCTACTTGATTTTTCATTGTTGTTGTGTTGTTTCTTAGCTCTGAACAAAGATTTTCATCGTTGCCTGCAGTGATGCAAACTTTTGTGCCATCTTTAACGTCTCCAATGGCAACAACTCTAAATGGATTCGGCAAAGTTTTATTAGATCTCCAATGAGAAGGTAGAATAGAACACATGAAATTCGGGCTACCAGTTTTCACAAGTTGATCCCCGGTGTGGTCACACGGTTCGCTGTCTAACTCCGACATGCTGAGTGGCCTATCACTATAAGGTGTAAAATTCCCTAAATCTGACAGTAAATGCATGTGTAATGTTAAACTGTCTAAAGTTTATTCTCTGTGATCACTCATACTAAGAAAACAATCCGGGTATTCAATCAGAAGCCGCAGAGACCACTGTACCGGTAGCCCTAAAGTGGTTGAGTGAGAGATGTGTTTGTGTTCATTAACATTATCCGTTTGAGTTACTCAGTTTGCGTGGGTCAGAATGAATTTGCGCCGCAAAGGCCACTCCCCCGCACTAAAACCACACGCCCCTACGTACTATTTCAAAATTCGTGCGCCATGACTTCCGTTCTTTTTCGTGGAAACGGCGGAGGGAGATAACTTTTTAAATATATATTATAAATGATCGATATTATTTTTTTATTAGTTGGCATTGACCTTTATTACTCAAATAAATATAAAATTGGCATCAAATTTATAAAAACATGTACATTTTATTAATTTTATTTTCCGTCTTAAAATATATCACAGGTATTGCGGTTTTGAACTGTTATTTTATAAGAAAAATAGTTTAATTCTAGTCTTACGCCTACACCTAATTACTACAACTCACTTCTGCACACAGCTATTTCTCTTTGCCTTTCTTTAACAAAAAATACTGTCATTTTAAGGTCACATTACAGTGTGGCAGGGTTGCCATATTGGCCTTTTTAAGGCCAAATTCTAAAAATTTGGCCTTTTTTAAGAGGGTTTGGCCTCAAAAATTTTTTTTTGGCTTTTTGGCCTTTTTTTGGCATTTTTCTTAAAAAATAATTAAAAATATATAAAATATATATAAACATAATCTAAATCACATAAATAAAATTAAAAATTCGCCAATAAGTCAATAACGTTATTAATTATTTTCTTTTTTGGAATAGCTTACGTGTATTTTAGACATTAAAAAGTTTTTTAAAGGTTTAACAAAGAGGCTATTAAAGACAAAGCCAGATACAGAATGCAACTCACACTTTTAGACGCTATTGTTAGAGTCAGGGCTGAGCTTTTGTTTACAAATAAATGCAGTAAGGACTTTGTCATGTCACCAAGATTGCTTGATGACTTGACATCTGATAAAGTTTATAACAGTCTAGAGGAAAAGGATGACCTGAAGCGTTTCTTTCAAATTTAAATAAAATAATGGGGGTGAGACTGCAACCAGGCTTTTAAATTAGTAAATGCATAACATATAAACAGGGTGTTAGTTAGCCTGACAGGACGTAACACAACAGCGAACGTTTCGGCAAAGAGCCTTCCTCAACGAACAAATAGTACACAAATATATTCGTTTTATTTGTGTACTATTTCTTCGTTGAGGAAGGCTCTTTGCCGAATCGTTCGCTGTTGTGGTACGTCCTGTCAGGCTAACTAATATCCTGTTTATATGTTATACTCTTTCAAATTTGTATGTTAGTATCAAAATCTATTTATTTTGTGAGTACAACCATACATACGAACATTGGCATTTACAAATGTATTATCTTTTTTCTCCTGGTTTTACCTTCATTTTTAAATAGTTAACTTATATTCAGCCGTTATGAGCCGTCCATAAATGACAACAGGCGATTTTGGAAGATTTTTCAATGTATTTTCACCCCCCCCCACCCCTCGTCCAGCGTAATCAAGAGCTAGACCTTTTCCAATATGACGTCACAGTTCTTAAAAGCACCCTCCCCCTCGTCATACATCGCCACAAATCTGTGACCGCCTCCCGCCCCCTATGTGCGTGACGTCATTTTTGTTGACATTTTTCATATAACATAAGTTTGGCCTTTTTTTGGCCTTTTTTGGCCGTCAGTTTGGCCTTTTACCCAAATTACAATCTGGCAACCCTGCTGAGTGTGGTTAATCCAAGTCGCCTGGTATTTTTCCCAGTCGCTGGTCACGTGACGGTTACTAATTTTCTGTTGGATTTCGATTTTTACAGAAATTAAATTGCTGTCATTCAAGTTCAAGAAGATGCTTTATTACTTGACGTTTATTTAAGTTTACATTTTATCTTAAACATTACAGACGCTCATCTGTACTTCTATACAGAAAATTATTGCGTCCTACGCTTGTCCCGGAATCCAGTGTTAATGTATATAGTATTTTTGTTTAATAGAACTTTGAATGCTAATACTAATATTGTGTTAGTTATCCTGGCTTGATCAGGCCACCTTATGCTAGGGTAGACCAGCGGGGTAGCGTGGGTTTTCCCCCGCCACCCCTAAAATATGGTGATAATATAAAGAATATATAAATATATATTAGGGCTGCGGAATTTAACGATTAATTTCTCGATTAATCGTTAAAAAATTTTAACGATAAAATTTTTTTTGACGATTAATCGACCCACCACTTATAAATGTACTGGAAGTAAAAAAGTAACATATTTCGGCCGAAATATAAACTCATTTCCGGACGAATACATGAACATTTTGGTTTTAAACTATTGACTGACGTGAATGTTCAAAATGTTGATAAAGATTACTGTGTCCATTGAGAGAATTCGTTTGCCTACCATGCAATTTTCCCTCTAAGTCTAAGCTTCGTTGGTCCGCATGCAAAGTTTTAAAAACTCTTGTGCAAAGTTGCACAACGTCCATTTTTTGTGTAATATTTTACAAAACAAATAATGTCAATACACTTGTCTGCTTGTGTTGTTGGTTAAAAGATGACATATAAAGAAGACATTCCAGTGTTATTTCGATTTTAGACAAGTAGGCCTACGTTTAATAAATGTTACTTGTGACAAAATAAATTTCAATTTTTGGCTTTAATCGAAATTAATGATTAATTAATCGTTAATTTTTCAAAAGTTAATGATTACATTTAAATTAATCGTTAATAACCCCAATATATAATATATATATATATATATATTAGAAAGTTTTAATAAAAACACTATACATTTTTATGTTAGAAGAAAATAAATGTACAAATTCTTTCATTTTTGAAAATAAAATTGAAGTTTTCTACTTTTCTTCATCATGGCCAAATCTTTGATGTATCAATGTTCTCAACCATGCCATGCTCAATAGCCAAAATATAGCCACACGATTTTTGCCGATTTTCACACCCCCCCCCTTTCCCTCCTCTACACACGTCGTCACAAAAAGATGGACCCCCCTCCCCCCCCCTTTTTTTTTACAATATGACGCCAAATAGCTTTGCCAAATTTCTACTTTGAGCATGTTTCAAATAACTTTTTGGCCATTTATTTATTTAGCGTAAGGCTGCACTCTAATATCATAACACGCGTGAAGATATGTAAAAAGTCATAAAATAAATTGTAAGCAATAAAATATTTAAGTGGATTTTTTTTTAAGTTGAACGTTTTGATGTGACGTCACATTTCTTAAATACCCCCCCCCCGGTCACACATCGTCACAAATGGTCGACCCCCTTCTTAAGTGCACGACGGCCTTTAATGGACTCCCCCTTAACTTAACTTTAGAGAAGCTTCTCTTACAGCTGGTTTTACTCATGACAGTTGCGAGGAATATTCGAAATATGTTATAGTATTAGGCAGGGTAAATCGGAGCCTAAATATCTTGATGAACTTGAATAGATTAAGTGGGATTGAATTCATTAATTCATTTTTTAACTGAGGTAAAATAGCCCTTGATTCACATGAATTTCTACAGATATCTCGTCTTATCAAGAATACAACGTTCTTCTCAATGTTTTTTTTTACATAACATGGCTACACATTCGCTTTGATGTTTCACATTCGCCAAAAATCATAAATGTGCTCTCTCGTTCTTTGCCTGGAAGGTTTGATTGATTAATATAAGGTCTCCTTATACAATTTTTTTTTAGCAAAGTTTTGTCAAAGCATCCTGTAAGTATTCCATTACTTTCCCTGTGAGTAACCTCTGCAAAGCATTTTTTAAAGCACTATACGTTTGTAAAATAATATCGGACATCATTGCTAAATATTTGTGAACTTTGTCATTGAAAGGACCGCATACGTCTACGATGATTGACTGCATGCTGGGATAACGCTCAAAGCTTTTCTCAGTCGAAGAAGATCAGAAGTACTTTCGCGTGCAACTCCAAATACCTCTCATCCTTTGTATCCAATAGGAATCTCCTCATTTTTTTATTGCACATCCCTTTAACACTGCGGGTCATATTAAACTCAATCTCAACTAATTAAAAAATTTTTTGCTCTATTTAATAAAAAATAGTAATCCCTTTTTTCCTTTCTTTTTATGTGGCCATGGAATGCCAGATTAATTAAGCTTAGCAAGAAGCAGTCGAACATTAGAATTTAATGACCTAGCCTACATGTGGAAGAAAATCAGAAGCCCCGAGCCTAATGCTCTTCATGGGTCTTCCTGGAAGACCCCCCCCCCAGCTATCTGGCCCCATACCCCCGGAGCGGTCGCTTCTGAAGCGGCCAACTGGGCATCCAGGAGAGAATGCCTCCCACTGAGTTGACCTCACAAGGAGGGGTGAGATTTCCCTACTACGACCCGCTACCACTTTGGAGCTACCCCGGCAAAGCATACGGGACTCCATGGTTAGGACCGTCGCAGAGCGGGGGATCATCAAATACCTACCTAGGGTATAACCCCCACTGGAAGGTTTCCTCATAGCTGGCATCCGCTGCGTTCTTCGCGGTACCTTTTGCAAATCCATACTGGCGCTCCTGGCCCTAAACCGGCACCGCTCAATAGCGTTGCTAGTAAACTGAGGGGGACGAAACGTTCGCTTCGGGTTTACCCGACCCTGAACGTACTTTGGTTTTCATAATCGGCATTGCATCTAAATGATTCGCCTAAGATCCGTACAGCGACTGTAATCATATGTGACTAGCACCTAACACCTAACATATCGGACTTTGGCATTGCTTGCCAGGAGTTGTCGGTTGCGGGTCGCGGTCAGGTCCGTGGCCCACGACCCTACTCGTCCGTCAGCCCCGTAGAGGCTACCCCTTCTCGACGTACATTAGAACTAGAACCATCGTTTAGTTGGCTGTCATGCATTGTAACTAGTAACTACGTTGAAAGGCCCGTAATTGAAATTGTTCATAAACAGATTCCTTGCTCTGGTAATTCCGAAAAAAAGATGATATGTGAATTATACTGTAATGGGTATATTTCAGAATAAAGCCTATGTTATTAAGATCTTACTTTATGAACTTAGGGAGATAGTGCGATTTACCGTTGTTTAGAATAGCACAATTGGTTGAACCCGTCTGTATACAAAGTTGAAAAACAATACAACTTAATATGTTGCCGATAACTTATGAAAGTAAACACAATTTTTTTTTATTTGCTGGTTACTATGTAGAGCAAAAACATTACAAAATAAATCCAATCAGTAAACACACATTTTTTCAATGATGTCAACCGGTGCAATACCCCCCACCCCCCCAAAAAAAACAAGGGAAAAAAACAACAACAAAAACAACTAGGTCACTGTGTTGAGAATAATCAATACGATTAAGATGAATGACTCTTAATTTGGTTTTAGAAATTAAAGGCTAATTGTTTTTACCAGCACGGGGTATTTTAAATTTTTTTTTAATGAACATTTATCTTCATTAGAATACAATGCTCCGTTGAAATAAAAGCCGTAATTTACAGTGTTTAAATTAAGTTTAATCCTTTGGCCTAGACATTTTACTCTATTAGCAGTAGTGGACTTACCCATCGGCCCATCGGTCTGCTTATGTCCAGTGGCGTAGCATGGGTTGGTACCAGGGCCGGCCCTAGAGTATGCGGGGCCCAAGGCAGCAACGATAAGCGGGGCCCAGGGCCCAATGCAGCAGATGAAAAGCGAGACCCATGCAAAAATGTACATTTGTACATATATTAAAATAATGGGAAATAAAAAAATATAATTACTTAATTTTTTACTCCACAACAGCATTGACACTTGACACATCAATAATCAGTTTTTAAATTTAATTGAAGATCCTAAAACTCAAAAAAAAAGCTGTTAATAAATAAATGGCTCATTTAGGTGTGCTAATAGACAGTTACACAACTTAACACTATAAACTATATACACTAGCGTATTTTTGTTGTATCTTATTCTTTCACCTAGTTTTTACAACTTACACGCAAATCTTGCGAGCTTTGGTGGCTGCAAAAGAATCTGAAATAATTTCATTATTGACTTTCTTCCTTAGCAACATCATTCTCAGTTTACAAAATAGCTAAGTTACAAGTTATTGAGCCGATCTTGAATCATTGTTGATCACATATAGTTTTTTAAAAGTTTTAGTTTCGAAAAGCTTCTTTCTACCGAAGCCACTGTGACAGGAACAGTCAGAAATATTCGAAGTGCAATGTTGTGTTAGGAAAGTCGCTATAACGCTAGTTTACTGAAAGAAACTGCACAACAACAACAAAAAAACAGGATCCTTGTAGGTGACTGCGTGAATAATGGAACTCAATGATTGAATCTCTTCAGCAAGCATGAAACCATCAAGATCCCTATTTTCGCAGGCAGTGAGCTTATTCTCCAGATTCTTACTGCAATTTAGTAGATAATTTGAATGTAATTGATGAAATTTATAAAGAAATCCCAACGAGTTTTGGTGCCTTCGTAGTTGTTCAAAGCAACTGTCCATCGACATGATTGCAATATAAACAATCTGTTTAAAAGAATCATTTTTCCTGTGCATCTACAAATCCTTCATCTTCTCCTTCATGTGTATTTTTTTTTCTTTTTCGAACTCTTGTCTCATTGAAAATGGTTTCAACTTCAAAGTCCGTGGCAATTTTTTTTCAATTATTATTGCTATTGCTGTTTAAAATCAACAATTTCTGTTAGATTTTAATCATTCACAAGTATGTCTCATGCTGTCAACTGCAGATCAACAGAAATATTTTGCAATTCTTTGCTGATGTAATTAAATTGGAACAATATGTCGTACCAAAAAGCAATTGAAAGTAATTGAAACAATGTAAATGAAGTTTTTAAGTTGTTTGCACAATGACTCAGCTTCACTTCGAGCTTTTGAATCACTACATAACATTATACTACTTTGCTCTGCAACTTCAAACAGTGCACCAGAGACTTCGCCTGCGTTGTATCGCACCGCCTTTTCACTTTGCACGCGGCTTTTTCATTTTGTTTCACAAAGTGGTTTCACATAAATATTTTGAACATTCTTAGTTGACGCAGAAAATAAAACATAGATTTGTTGCATTATACCAAAAACGTCATTGCATTAGGAAAAGTTTTTACCATATCACATAGCAGCAAGTTGTATTTGTGACATGTATTAAGGGTAAAAATGCCATAGGATTTAATTGTAAAAGATGAGCTTCTACGTCTGACGTAGGCCCCTTCATATTCGCACCGTTGGATCTTTGACCGCGGATTTCAGAAACATATATATAAGCCCAATTTTGTCAGTTCCATTAGTAAGACATCAGGCAAGTGTTGTCCAGTACTTTCTTCTACTTCTAGAAAACGTATGAAGTGCTCATGAATTACTTCAGAATATCCATCTCCTGGGCTTACATAGCGAATTGTCAGTGACATCTGTTCTTGGTGACTTTGGTCCGGTGTGCAATCAAGTATTATTTAAAAGCTGATTTTACTCTTCCTACAATAATTTTCCTTACCGTATTTCCCATCAACGAAATGCACTAATTTTGAATTTGTTTTCCCAAGTAGTGATCATGCATTTCATCAGTTTTTATTATTCGTATATGTCCCTGAAAAACCGGATCAAATTTTGCCAGCAATTTAAAGAGACCCAAAAAGTTTCCATTGTATGCCTGATGTAGTTTATCGACTGAACTATGAAAAGCCATGTAGTATCCAGCAAGAAATTGGACAATGGCTATGAGACGTTGAAATACACATGCCAGCTAGGACAATGAGTCTTTTCACTATTAATTAATTGTTGGCTTTGCTTGTATTGTATTGTGCATCGTTTTGTTAGCCTGTTTTCCTGCTCAAACCATTCCAAAGTAGATGTCATATGTCCCTTTGATTTCTCACGATCAGACAGTCCCAAACTGACATTTTTCAAATCACAAATCCCGTCGGATCTCAGAACAGACAAAGTGTTGCTAAAAAGTTTGCAACAAAAACAAAACATTTTGTTTTTAGCTGCATGCTGAAAATATAAGCCATTTACGGCTGACAACATCTCCATTTTCCATAAGTCGTTTGCAGTAGGTTGTAGAAAATTTCCGTCTATTGCTATTTGATGGAAAATCTTTTTCTTCATTTTGTTTCTAAATGATTACATCAAAATCAACACCCGCCACCATATCACCTTTAATAGTGGAGTCGTATCAGAAAGGCTTGGTCTTGGCTTTTTCATGTTGGAGCGTAAATAATTTGTTAAAGCTCCGCTCACATGCAGTCTCACACATGGATTAGCGAGAGTATTGGAAGAGATTCGAGAAAGTCTAATTCAAGCATGAGTTTTGAATCATCTAAGACTGATTATAGTATAGGAATCAAAATCAATATTAAACAGGGTCATGTTTTTTGATGCACCTTGGTCATAACCTGGTGTTTTTTTTTATAAAACATCGAATCAGGCATGGAGGGCCCATTAGTTGTGAATTTAGTGACTCCCTCAGTTTCATTTTTACTTTTACGATTTGATTTAGTCCTGTGTTAAAGAAACTATACAAAATTATTACTACCGTCCAAAAAGGAGTCGGGGCATTTGCACTATAAAAAAATAGAACGCACAAAATTAAGGGTACCGACGGCGATGATAAGGGTCGTCCATTGATGACGTCACGCACCTAGAGGGGGGGGGGAGGGTGGTCCACACATTTGTGACGATGTGTGACGAGGGGGAGGGGATTTGAGATATGTGACGTCACATCAAAACTCGCAACTTTAAATATAAGTTCCACTTAAATATTTGATTACTTGTACTTACAATATATTTAATGACTTTATACATGGTTTCACGCGTGTTACGATATTAGAGTGCAATTTTACACGAAATACATACTTAAATGACAAAAAAGTGATTTGAAACATGCTCTTTTTCAAATAGAAAATAGAGCTTTTATTGGGGGGGGGCGCCCGCAAAGCTTCGTGACGTCATATTGGACAACAAAAAAAAAGGAGGGAGGAGTCTAAGTAAAATTGCATGACATCATTTATGGATGGCCCCATTATATAACCACCATGCTCAAAAGTTAAAGGGTGCTATGGCGGAAATATTAATTTTGTGGATATCTCTATTTCAATATATTTGGTTACAAAAGCAAATTAATTTATAAAAAAAACCAAAAAAAAACACAACATAAAGCTATTGCTAACAGTGTACTAACAGATTATCGAAAATAGTGTAAAACATATTTTTGTTAACCATATTCATTGGCATCTAGCTTTTAGATTTAGAGCTTCTATTCGTGTGCTTTGAATTTGTTGAATCGCGTTACCACATTTAGTATCAAAATAATGGAAAGGTGGATGTCTCAGAATTTATCTACCACTACCGAGCAACGAGGTCCGAAACATTCACTTCACATCTTATTTCTGACGCATCAACCTTGAACTTTTGGATTGGTTCAAGTTACAGCTCTGAACAGTTTAAACGTGATCGATGCTCTGCTAATGAATTTCAGCTTAGTGAAACAATGGCTGCTCCTTAACTTGTTTATTTTTTAAAAAATCAAAGCTATTTTTTTTATGGAGTGACCGCCAGAGACCGGTGTCATCCGGTGCGGTCCGTCCGCAACCCTCTAGCTCTGTGCCACTCAAGCGCTTCTGTGATTTGACCTTTGGGTAACATTTACACCTTCTACTTTATTTTATTTTTAATATTACCGGTTATGTCAGAGACAAGTTGAGGTTTTAAATCAATAGGCAACAAATTTAATTAATAGACACGAAGGTCGATATGCCCCCAACAAATGTAGAGCACTTTGAAAACATGGGACAAAATCTTCACAAAAGTGGAGTAGTGAAACGCGTCGTGCTGGTGACGACGTTCTGCAGTAACCTCTTACTGGTCTTACATGACAGTGGAGATGATCGGTACTACCTGTACTACCTGCAAGTGTACCAAGTCCAAATGCAAATCCCATACAGAACAGGGGCTAGGAAAAATATATACGTCTGTAATATAGACTACATAACAAGTTTTTTGGAATAGGCTTTGACTTACTTAGAAACATTTAAACTTCATAAGTCACAACTGGAATAAAGTGAGAACTGAAAAATATGCATTTAAGTAACAGCCGTGTGAAAGATTGCCAATTTCGATTTCAGATATTGGAGACGTAGTGTTCATTTATCGATTTATCGTTCTATCATTTATTCACACAAATGAATGATGTCTCTTTGTTTTTTTGTTTGTTAATTTTTTTTATGGGAGCCTAACTTAAATTATTTGAACAGATCCAGGGCCGTCTTAACGCATAGGCCCGTTGGGCATTTGCCCGGGGGTACACGAGCATAGGAGCCCCATGGGAATATTTTTATTTATATATATTATGTATATTTATTTTTTATTCCTGCGAGGGGCCCAAAACTATTTCTTTGCCCGGGGGCCCAAACTGGCTCTGAGATCAACACTTATATGTAACAACTGTTTAGCATAGAGTTCCTGGTTCCCCAAAGGTCTGATTCCTTCACATTAAAGTTGCATCTCAAGAATATTACTGAGCAACGCAAGGACTTTTGTTTGCAATAAATACAAGCCTACGAGGGCCAATCTGTAAGAATATAACATAAGAGTAAGAGGAGTGCTACAATTTAGTACACAGTTTTGAGAAGTATACACAGGTTTAAGGAGAGTCCGGTTCTAACATCCAATTCCGACACATGTGAGAATACTACAATAGCATAAGTGAGAGACTCCCATGTTGTTGAGTAGTTCCTTCACATTTACACAAAGTACCTACCCAATATTGAGACCAAACAAATCAGATACATTCATTTGATACCACTATTTTAATAAGGAATCACTGATTTACCAATTTCTAAATGCCCTGCATTAGCATTTCAAAAGTGTGGAAAAGGGTCGTTGTGCAAAATTTAAATTAAAAAAAAAGATACATGTATTACGAATAAAAATGCAAAAGTTAGTATGGCTTTAGACGTTGTATTCTTGTATTGATATAATAATGGAAATTAAGAAATAATTTTAAAAATAATTAGGCAAGACTTTGCAACAGCAAGACATAAACTTTCCAGTTAAATTATAAAAAGACATTTCATTTAACTAATTAGTTAATGAGTTTTCCAATACGAACACTCTCCATTTGGACACTATTTCTTGAAACGCCGACAATTTTTTCCCTCAAAATTTCAAATCAGGGGGTCGAATTATACACAGGTAACTCATTTTATAAATGCCATGAGTTGCAATTGTTGAAGAAATGTAAAACTCCACTTTTCAAGTGACAAATCAGGGGGTCAACTTAAACTTGAGATTGACTTATCTTATGTTACGGATGCTCTTTCTATACAGTAGATTATTGCGACTTATACTGGAGTTTATATGATTAATTGTAAACAGTTATTGAGATCAATCCAGATCATATCTTACTTACTGGTTTTCAAATAAGTGACATAAAAAAAAATGTCACAGCAGTTTTGTCAAAGATTTTAAGTTTTACAGTTTCCCATTACAAGCAAGTTTTTCATGGCAATCAAAGTTCATCCCATTTTTTACTATAAGGTACTGTGGTAATATTTACAGTTTAATAATAAAGCTCAAATTAATTTTTTTGATCACGCAATTTGTTTGTGTATTTTGTATTTTACTAAATGGAGAGGAAATGACTATTAAATATCAATAATGCACTCTAACTATTTGATTATTGCTGATAAATACATACATCAAATCCAACAATCATACAAAAGAACATGGAGTTAACAATATTATTTATTTTGTCAAATTAAAAAATAATATTATTTCATGATAATAATACTTCATGGTAACATTTTTTAAAGTTAATAAATAATAATTTAAAATCAACATATTCATCATGGAGTGTAAATAGGCCTGTTGTAATATTTCAAATAATCATTTCAACAACAGTTGAGAAATAAATACTATGTGGCTTAGTTCTAAAAATGTTTTAAATCTGCAAACTATTGTGTAGCACAAGTCATGTTGTCACCTATATCCTCCGCGTATCTGTTACAGATGATAGCCCGCATTTTGTCCATTTCTTTACGTAAATCTACTAAAGTCTGAAGCCACTGATTTATTTGCAATCCCTGAATACTTTGAGCTTTGCCATCAGTTGACGGGGTCTCTTCACTTTTATATGCTGAAAGTAAATTGAAATGCCAAACTTAGAATTTATGTGAAAATAGGGTCAAAAGATACTGTACTGCTATGCCTCTTGAGTGAAATGGATGGAAAAGGGATAGAGTTCTAAGTTAAACATAGACAGAAATAACTGGTATTAATGATTTTTTTAAAGACCTAAATGATTGTTGGCATAGTTATAGAGAAAGACTTGTACAAAATCACAAGCTTATAGAAGCAGGGTATTAACATTGTCTGCTAAAAAGAAATATAACACCCCTAAAGCAAAGCTTGAGTGAGAAAAAAAAATTCATTCTTAAAATTAATTGCAACTATTTTCTTCATCTACTACTACAATATTTTCTATTCTGAAATTACGGTGATAAAAGTAACTGGTTTAGAAATATAAGTTATATGAATCCTGAATGTGAATTTTCAGGAAAAGATGATTGGAATACGAGTATTTTACAAAGAGATGGAAATCAGAAGGAAAAAAAACAACCAACAGTCTGTGAATTAGGGCCCCAGATTTCAATAGAAGAGTAAAATGTCAAGGTCAAGGCTAACAAAACCAATCCAAAAGTCAAAATAATTTGATGTTTCAAAGCATTTCTATTGAATTTTCTTAAAAAAAATTATTTTGTACTCCTAAAAATGATCACTTCCTGTTTTTTCATTACAGCCAGTCCTAATGTTGGTATTTATGTTGATATATTTCACATGGATTTCCAGTAGGTCATGTAACCTAATTTTATTTGGTTATTTTTAAAATTCTTTTCATTTTCCAGAGAAGAATAAGAAATTAAGCTTTGACTCTGAAGAACTGCTTAATACACAGAAAAAAATGACTTCTAACTAATCTTAAAAAATTATTTAGCTTAAAGCAACTGAAGGTAACATTGAAAAAAATGTGAAAACTTCAAAGATGTTATTATAGGAACATTTAACAAGATGTTATGCCCTGCCCAAAAAAACCCACACACAAAAAAAAACTGGATAAGCAACGAGACATGAAAAAAATCAAAGAAAGCAAACAGAAACAAAGCAAAAACAAGGCAACAAAAACAACAAACCAAGCAAGAATATCACAAAGTATCAAAAGAAGTAACAAAAACTATTAGAAATGATAGTCCAACACTTAAAAAACTAGCAGATCAGGCCAAAAAGGCAGTGGATAAAGGAGATATCAAGCAGTTATATAAAATAGCCAAATCCTTGAGTGAAAAAAAAATCAAACTACTAAGTACCAGTACAGGACAACCAAGGTAAACTATTTGCTTTCAATTTTCATAGATGACAAACTTAAGAAATGGAAATAATATTTTCAGGAAAATCTAAAAAGACACACACACACTTTCCAACTCCCACTGAAATCAACCTGTTCTTAAACACAGAAAGAACACTAGATATATACAGGAGGAGATAGCCAAAGATGAAATACAGAAGGCTCTTAACCAACTGAAGATAGGCAAAGTAACAGGCCGCTGGGCATTGTCCTAGCCGTGGCTATAGAAACTTGTGAACGCTGCTTCACTTGCCCCAGCATGGTCTGAAAAGGGAACTTTAAGGACCATATTGATATCAAATGTATGGTATCAGCTAGGGGAAAAGATTACCTTCAACCCCAAGGAGCAAGGATAAATCTGGATCCTCTCCATGAATTCTCTGAGTGCACACTTGAACCAACGACTTCAGCTGAGAAAAACAAGAACTCAGCTGAAGCATTAACTGATGTAATTCAGCTGACGCTGGAGTGTCTTTGACTTCAACAAGTCTAAGTTGCTCTTGGGTCTGCAAACTTTTCTGAAGGAGCTTTTGGTTTTGTAAACCAAGCTGGAGACAGTAAAAAATAAGGTATTAAAAATTTTTAAAAATATTTATAAGATTCAGATATCAGGTTAATGAAATGGAATATACTAGATTTGAACAAACTTCAAAATTAGGTTTTAAAACCTTAAAGCATTATAAAAGAAAATGATAATGCATGTATCTTTTTTTTCTCTCTCTCTTTTTTTCAGCCTTAAAAAGCGTCCACCACACTTAAACATAGAAGGTAAATAGGCTGTAGTACTCACTACACTACTAATTAATAGTAATACACAACAATATCACTTGTAAACTTTATCTTATCTTATCTTATCTGTTTATAGACGCTCCTTCTATACAGAAGATTATTGCGTCCTACGCTTATCTATGGTTTGTGTTTAGTCCTGCATTTTTATTAGAGATTTAAATGTTGATAAAGTGTTGGTTTTCCTGGATTCTTCAGGCAACCCATTCCACGCCCGAATTCCGGACGGGAAGAAGGAAAACTTGTATGTGTTTGTTCTTGCATACGGAATAAGAAAGGTGTTTTTATCCATATGTCTATCTGAGGGTTGTATTAAGTTATCTTTGTGTTGTATTTCTAAATTAGAATTAATTGCTTTATGTATGATTACTACTTTGTTCTTGGTTCTTCTATCCTCTAGGGTTTCAAGGTTTAATGATTTAACTTTCACTTTCTACATACAATTTTTAATTAAAATTTAACTCCACCCCAAATTATTACCGTATATACTAGAGTATAATTCGATCTCGAGTATAAGACCACCCCCCAATTTGAGACTTGAAACGTGGAATTAGAAGATTGTATATGAGTATATACAGAATTTAAAAAATGAGTTATGCAAGTATAAGTCGACCCCCTGATTTTGGCCCCTCGAAATTTTGAAAAAAAAATCTCGACTTATACTCAAGTATAAATGGTAGTTAGGATTATTCAATACTCAGGCCATACACGATTGTACTTTTAAACAAAATTATTTTGTAATGACAATTTGTTATGACTGTCTTCAACAAAATAAGCACAACAAATCCACATTTCATTTTTACTTTAACTTTCAAAATAATTTACTTCACTTGCCAATAGGCCTGTCAACGGGTACCCGGGACCCGGGTACCCGTTGACGTGTGATTACCCGGGTAGTAAAATTCCGCCCGGGTACCCGTGAAAATGTGGCTTCTATGACTATATTAACCGTAGGCCAAACTTCGGCTCCCATGCAGCTTTTTGTGTTTACATTGTGGCTTGCAAAACAATTTATCAAATGAAAATTTTTGTTTCAAATATATGCTGTGAAGTACTTCTAAGAAGAAATATCTGTCAACGGGAAATATCTGTCAACGGGAAATAAAATACGGTCCCAACAAATACAATGTATTTTGATATATCTTTTTTTCTCTCAACCTGAAACAGAAATCGCACAACACACTCAAAAAATGGTTCTTTAAAAGAATCGTATAAAGAAAACAAAAGTCCTCTGCCAAAAAAAAATAAATGATGGACTGCTTAGAGATGAAAGACGCTGTGTTTGTTAATAAAAAAAACACGCTTGCTTTGACTAACTTTGCTTTGAAATACGCCATTGATACTAGCTAATATTGTTTTTTACCCCCTCTCCTCCCTTCACTCCTATAACCCACACCCCTTACATCCGCCTTACTTCTTGTGTTCATTAACACGTGGTGACCTAGAAAAACTGATGCTAATAATGTGTACAAGGTCGTCAGTATTTAAATTTAATAAATTGAATAGTTACTAACAGTGTAGGATGGGCACACGTCGGCTGTGAGGATGGACTGCACAGAGATGAAAGATGCCGTGTTTGTTTTTTGTTCATTCAAACACCCTTGCTATGAAAGTAACTTTGCTTTGAAATAGCCGACAGTGGGTCACCGATTGATACTATATATCTAATGCCGTTTTTTCTACTCTCCCCCCCTCTCCTCTCTTCCCTCCTATAACCCAGTGCTTCTCAAAATTTTTTGTATTACGGACTGGCAGGAATTTTTTCCATTGCATCTGGAACCGGTGCACTATTTTCCCTGTACTTACATGGTAGCGAAATGAATTATATTTCCTTTTATTTTATTTCCTTTTATTTCTTTCATTTATTTGCTTATAGTCAAAAATGACAAATTCTATAGGGTTAGTATTATTGATAGCAATTGGAGGATTATAATTATATTTTTCTCTCCTTTCTTGATAACTTAAGCGGACCCCCACTTTGAGAAGCACTGCAATAACCCACACCCTTGTATTTGCTGTGTTCATGTTTCTTGTGTTCATTGACACATCTTTGCCTAGCCCAAAAATTGATATTAATAATACACCCAAAGTTAAGAAGATGGGTTAGACGTCGTGTGGAATCAGGCAAATCAAGTTGACAGCGACACGGCAAAATGCAACCATTGTAATTAAATTGTGTCTGTGAAGGGTGGCAACCCAACGCGATAAAACGCCATGTGAACGTTATTCATAAAATTGATATTGATAAACAAACCGCCGATCCACCCAATATCAGAAATATTTTGGTGTCAACAAAAGCAGTACCACTGACCAAAGCACGATCACTTGAGATTTATCGCAGTATAGCATACGTCATCGCCATTAGCATCGACTACCGACGCCAAGTGGATATTAACATTCAAGGTATGACACTGAACGTTACGTCATTGCCGTTGACATTTTGATTGCATGTTCAGTTTACTGTCGTTTATGAGTATGACGAATGCATTTACAAAAGGAATTGAATAAAAGTTTTTAGTGCATTATAGTTAATTGTAGTGCATTAGTAATAGTATGTTACTGGAAGCAAGCCGTTGGCTACTACTACTGTGTGAAATGAGGTGCATGGATGGAGGCTAGGTTGCATTGTATAGCGATCATGACGGGGAAAATTATGCGACGTTTAAGTTTAGAACGGGTAACCTGGGTACCCGTTCGAAATTTTCACGGGTACCCGGGCAGCTTTTTCCAACAAAATTGACAGCCCTACTTGCCAATCACTTCAAAAATTACCTCTTTCATTGACTTTTTCATTCTCTCAATTTGTTCCTCTTTAGTTAATACTTCTGTTTTTAGCGATGAAACCATTTCTTGTTCTTGCAATAATTTTTCTTGAGTTAGCCTCAATTCAGCCTGATACTTTAACTCTGTGGTTCTCACTTTTAGGTGAGTTGTCTCAATTATCTGAGGAAATTATTTACATGCAATGCAATGACCAATTTTTAACTTTTGACATGGTCAATAATTTATTAAAATTATTTACTTTTATCTTTGAATTAAAAAAAACAAACAAAAAAACAATACAAAAATCACACCATTGTCTGTTTTCCAGTAACTTAAAAAATAGCAGTCAATTTATTTTATGTTTTAGAAAAAGTCCTAACAGTGCTATAAGAAGGACGTCTATTTGCAGCAATTTGTAAAATTCACACAGAGAGATTAGAGTTGCGTTATTTTTCCATTAAGGTTGGGTGTCACTATGCCAGCTCAACAATTATTTTAAAATGGTATTGATATTCAGAATGACTTTGTTTATTATTTGCTTTTTAAATAATTTATAAATCAAAAAGTGCCACAATTTGTGTTCTTAAATTTATTTTGCCTGATATTTATCTTTTAAAAAGCAAACAAAAACTAACAGTAAAACAACAAATTTAAAATCATAAAATATCACAGATGATAAACCTTTTTTGCCTTTTCCAGATCTCTTTCAAATTTCTCTTTCTCTGTTTTAATCTCTACAATATCACTTTGTATTCCTGTGTCTGATAACCTTTGTATCTGACTTTGTCTTGACTCAGCCTGTAAAGATATTTGCATATTGATTAGCTATAAAATAACTGATTAGATATTTTGAGTGTCCTAAATAGGAGAGTTTTTAATACAATGCTTAGAACATTTAAAGATTATGCACCCGGACAAACATTTGTGTCAGGTAAGATTCTTTGTTGCTAAGCACTGCCTCTGTAGTCAGTGATGTCCATTAATCCCTAATGTAATGTAAAGGAGATATAGCGGAGGCAGCTCTGATAATGTGTACCAGTGTCTGTCTCTAGGCCTCTAGGCTAATCAAAAACTATATTCTGCTCAGTAAAATGAATTGAAAGTACATTGTAATTTGGTCTGTGAGAGGTTTTTTTGCATACATTTTAACTTGAAAGATGACTCAGGTCTGGCAATAAATGCTGTAACAGTATGCACTTTGTCTGGGACTGGAGGTGCATTAGAGGCCAATGTAGTGGAACATGACCAGAAACTGACAAGAGTTTGATCTGTATAACAACAGCGGGTGGTAATAAAAGAAAGCTCATCTAAGAAAGAAGTGAAATAACAGAAAGAAAAAAACTTCAATTCAAATGTTGTTATAGATGAAGTAAGAAATATTAAAATTAGTTTAAGAAGTTGCAGAGAAGTGCAATCCAAAAAAGCCTGTTTAACCACACGCAATATGTCATATTTCTATTTTAATTTCTTCAACAGGAAGCAAAAGGAATTGTCACTTGATAGAAGCCCACAGTAATAAAATCTTTTGATTGGCTTTTGAGCCCACAGGTGGCAGAGATCACAATAGCGCCTCCTGTCTCCCTCACACCAAACATAATTGAAATTATCAATAGCAGATAATCTACTTCTGTCAACTTTTACCACAGACGCATAGAGGTGATGTGCAATAGGCGGTTAGCAGCAATCTAGGTTGATGCCTTTCTGGGCCCTAAAGACAACCCAAACTAGATGTAACAGTGCAGAGTATTGGTAAATTGTTATCTAAACTAATAAAACATGCCTCAATCCTGAGCTGCTTTTCGCTTTCCTCTAGCTCATGAATTCGTAAATCACGAGCAGTGATGATTTTCCTCACTTGAGTTAACTTTTTCTCCAAAGTTTCATTTCTCAACTTCATTGCATTACGTTCTTCCTTCAAAGACATCAGCTGAAAATTTGTGATTTGAGGTTGAATGAATTTTTATAAAGGTAGCAACAACCTCAGAAACAGAAACTAAGTTGAACAGGAGAGATTCATCATTTATTGTTAAGGTATATAATAAATACCGAATCAAAGGGAAACTTTTTAAGCATACACGCATTTTGAAAAAAAGTATTTAGTTTTTTTTTAAAAACTTCAGTAACAAAAGGTTAACTCATTCGCTACTAAGCGCAATAACCAAAACACCCCCTGAAATACTAAGCAAAGGGAGATTACTCTCAAAAACATGCACCCTCATGTTAAATAAAAATATTTTTAAACACTTAAATGAAATTTTAAAATATCAAAACACACACCAAAAAAAAACAGAAAATTGAATGAGCTATAAAAAAAAGTATAGGTTGATGCACTTTAACTCACAAATATATTTGAAATAAATCTTGAAAAGTGTTTTTTGAAAATTTACATCGCAGTTTTGGGATGCGAGCTCCGTTGTTTGTCACCTTTTTGTCCATTTATTGTCTCATGTAACTTTGAGCAACATCTTATCCACTGACCAATACAATTTCGTAGTTGGTTACTTGAGTCTAATCATGATGTCAATGCAGAGGAATTTATATATATCCTCATTAGTAACCTCCTTCCACAGGGTATCTTTCTTACCCTTGGCTGTATGCTGCGGTTCAGCGTATCTGTTTGTTTCACTTTCAGCAATTAACAACTCAATCATGGCAGAGTTCATGAAAAGCTTGTAATAGTCTATGAGACTGCTGTCAATAGGGAGAAAATGATTTCCCCTGTAATTTCATTAAATTGTCTGTAACACTAATCAAATGGTCTGACCAAGATTCAGTGACAGTATCTCCTTCATTTCATAACTCTCATTAGCGTCACTGTCACTCTGATTATAGTTAATTATTATCTGTATCACTATCACTAATTTCAACATCTGATTCCTCATTGTTTAAATTATTAAATGCTGCATAATTAAACGTTGAAGCAGCAATTAAAGAGTCAAGAAAATGAAAGGCCATTGTATAAGAATATTCAGAAACCACACGATCAAATTTCACCAAATACAGTCCGACTTCTAAGCCACACAGTTTTTGAACCGTAAATGACATAAACATCCGTTTTTAAAAAAAACGAAACCAGCTATGTTTCTAATTTTTAAAAAGCCGAGAGCTATTCGCACGGTAACAATGCTTCTCGCGGGATCATTTTTTATATGCGCGTTGCTAGATGCCATGTCGCATTTGGGCGCATTAGTAGCGAGGGGGGTATGTCGCATTCATTCGCATTAGTAGCGAATGAGTTAATAGTAAACGTCTATTAAATTCCAAACATCTGGCGCCTGAAAGTGAAAGTTTTTGAGTGGGTTTTGACATCCTAAATAAACACTCTGGGCTCAACCCATTCTCTCTACTGTACAATAAAGTTAAAATAACTCAACAGACATACTTCTTGGGCTTGTATCCTACTCTCTTCTAGAGTTGGCAGCTCATCAAAGTAACGCTCAAGTCCGTCTAATTTTTTTTTCATTTCACGATGACTGTTGCAACATTCCAAAAACTTTGCTTTCCAGGCTTTGGCCTTCTCTGTTTTTTCAATTAGCTAGAGAAAAATAAAAAACCTCAATTTTATAAATGGACCAGTTAATACAGTTTTTTTAATAAGTCCCCAGAACAGAATATCAAAATCTGATTTCTATTTTATGATTGCATTCACATTTTTACATTTTTTAGTATTAATGTAATTCTAAAAAATATACATAAATGATGTTTCATACTCACTTGAGTCTGCAGTTCAGACATTGAAGTGTCTTTCGTTTGCAATTCAGTTTTCAAGAGCCGTAATTGGTGCTCAGCAGCGCTTTATTTTTTTTTAAAAAGAGAAAGTATAATATTTTAAGAGTTGTGTAAAAATTGTTTACACCCTATATGAGAAAATTGGACATTGTCTTTATTCAATCTCCAGCTTACTTAATTATCTAATTTAATATTTTAAGAAATAATCAAAGGTTGCAGTTTAAATACCATGCACTTTCTCTTCTAAATACAGTCTAGTTAAATGGGGATACAAATCATATTTTTTAGCACATTTTATTGTAAATAATTGTTTTATAATGCTATTCAAATATTAGAAATGGTGGGAACAATATTAAGAAGAATAAAAGTTATTTTCTTACCCAAGTTTCATTTCTAGATCATTCATCGAAATCATTAGTTGGGAGCTTTCCTCATTTCTTTGCTCTTTTAGTGATATATTTTTATGCTGTAATTCCTATTATAGAAAATAAGCATATTAATATTTCTTATATAACTATACCTTGGCTTTGGTTATTATTAAAATGAAATGTTTTTCCAAACTTTGACTTGCAGAGCACTGGTAAGATTCAATTTCAATGGGGTGAGTTCCTTAGACCAGTGCTTCTCAAAATTTTTAGTATGGGGGACCGGCAAAATTTTTCCACTGCATCAGGGAGTGGTGAACTATTTTTCACTGTACTGACGTGGTAGCGAAATGTTATTTATTTGATTTTATTTATTAACGAAAAATTGGCATATTCTATTGGGTTAGTATTGATGGTTGCAAATAAGGGATTATGATTATATTTTTCTGTCCTTTCTTGATAACTTCTGCGGACCGGCACCGGTCCGCGGACCACCACTTTGAGAAGCACTGTCTTAGACCACCTTATAATAATGGTGTTTGGGAGTTTCCTGAACTCAGAGCAGATGTTGGGAACCCACTCTTAAAATTGATACATTAAACTCTTCATTAGTCAATAAATTTTATATTTAAAACCAAGTAGTTAACATTTATTCTATAAAATTACCATTTTCTGTTCCTTGCATGCTATTAAACTAAATTCATTGTGGCAATCTATTAAAATTAAATTAAATGCATTATTTTTTCCACTTAGCATTTTCAGACAGGAAAGAAATTCATTAACATTTTCTTTGACAACATGCCTTCAATAATAATTATGCTTCATCTTTTGTTGATAATTTTGTTGAAATTGTTTTTGTTAAACACTATTCAAGTAAAATAAAAATGATGATGTATTAACTGCTAATTTAGCCACTGCTTGGGGTGGGATAGGCCACTATCATTAACTCAATGCTCTAATTAATATATTTTCTCTTTATGAATGGACAACGTTACTAAAGAAATGCATAGAAGTGAGAGCACAGGAAAAACTATTGTGATTACCATGTCAATGACCAATCAGGGACTAATATGACAATCAAACACCTGAAAATTTTAATTTCTTTAATGATCTTTTTTACAGACCTAGAATTAGAGCTGGCCAAACTGTAATGTGCACATTTGTAAATATTGCTTAAGGAGATGGCAACAAAGCTGAATATTTCAATTTATAATTAAGAAATCAAAGTTTAATTTCTAAACATATATATATTTTAAAAAAAGTTTATTTCATTTGTGAACCGCAACTTTTCGTGTATGATTCGGCACAGCCAGGTACTGAAAAGTGTCATTAGTAAATAATCCTTTAAAATCAGAGATTCTTTGCCAAGTTTAATCAAATTTTTTATGTGATGTGTTACATTGCTTATAAAAATTTCATAGCCTCTGGACTAGAGCAGTAATAATGGAAATAATAGAGTTGGGCATTGAAAGGGCTTCTTTCGTTCTTTTACCTCAAGTTTTTTCTTCAATAAATCTGTTTCATTATCCTTAGTCTGGAGAGCCTGGTTGAAATTCGTTTCTAATAATTTATAATCCTCTTCCAGTTCCAAGATCCTGTTTTTCAATCTTTAAAAAGAAGAAGATTTTTTGGGATTTTTTTTTGATGTAGTGCATTCAGTTGGTTGAACATTTTTTAAATGATAATACCTTAAATTATGTGAAAGCAAAAAAAAACAACAACAACTATAAACTCAAATTTTTAATTGAGAAATGAAAACAACAGTATGTTCTCTCTCTCAAATTTAAGAATGAAATACCAGGTTTTTTGTTTGTTTTGGAAGACATGGGCTTAAGGAAGAGAATAATACAATTTGATCAAATAAACAACAATACATATTATTATACTATTTGATTTACTTTACAAATTATAAATTAAGTTTTCAGTTCAAATTAATACTCTCTCATTGTATGAACTTAATAAATTGAAATTTAAAAAAAGAACAAAAAAAACCCCAGTGCCCACAACAACAGCCTTAAAGAGATATTTGGAATTCAGGTATTTAATAGTGGTGGGAATAAATCCTTCTTCATCATTTTAAAAGAGTATTTATATCTTCTGTAACCTTCACCTATACTATAATTATTTATTTTTATGTATATTTTTACATTTTATGACAAGCAATCAATGCAAACGTCAATCCTAGTTTAAAAACTTTCGCATGGTTTCTAATTAAAGTTTAAAATTCATTTGGTACATTTAATGACTAATTATAATAAATAATTACAAATTAATGGTATAATTGATTGAAAAATTTCAAAATATGTATTTGTCATTTTTCTCTCCCTTGACTTAACTTATGATATTTAATTTATTTTATGGATATTCATAGAGCAAAGAATGTTGTTTCATACAGAGCAAGGTTAATGCAAAAGAAAATAAATGAAACTTCTTCCGTTTATTAAACTGAATACTTCTGTGTCTGTTTTCTTGTATTGACAGGCCTAATGTGATCAAAGGGAGTGTAAAAATGTTATAGTACTAACTTGTCAATTATCATATTTTTCTCCTTAATTATGTTGTCAGCAGCCCTCTTGACAGGCTCCCACTGAGTCGGTGTTTCATCCATGTGAAGCTGCCCAAAACCTGGTTCAAGTATACTGTGTGCTGACTGACTGGTGGTGCTATCATACAAGGCCTACAATTGAAAGATGATATCAGAATTTGAACTTAACAATGGTATTTTGATAAAAACTATGCATGTTTCCTACTATCTGTAATTAGTTACATTATTTCGAGGTTAAACGCTCCCTTACAGTTAATCATTTTTAATTTAGAAAATGGATGCATGAGTGAATATTATAAACTAATACTAATTTTAAATACCTGGTTTTTGAAAGCCTAATTACATGTACTTACATGCTTATTTCCTAAGTTTTGAAATAATTTTAGAGGTTTCTTTATATATATATTTTTTTTTAATGTATATATTAACCAGTGATAATTATGTCAAATATACTTTGGAAAGATAAGTGTTGTATAGCTAACAGTGGTTCAATGGAATACATTTTAGGCTTCAATCAAATACATATATATCAGTCAAAACGGCCACCATCTTGTATAATGTTGGTATCAAATCAACAAACCAAAGACTAGTTGGCATTATTTTACATAGAGAGTTTAAAAAAAAAGTTTTCAGAAGCACACTAATGGTAAAAAATATATTTTTAAAAACAAATTTATTCTGTACATGTCCAGAACAAAAATTTATATTCTTTTCTAATATTTCCAATGCTTCACATGATAAAGATGACTTCAAATCAATTTATACATATAATTGATTTTTTAAAAACTTAAACTCACTTGAGTCTCTAGATGCTGATGCAATAATTCTTCTTGATGTTGTTGCTGCCAAGATCTGAGATGATCTTGAGGAGCTTTTAAATAACTGGCCTTCGAGTCTTTCCACTGTACATAATTTGACTGTTGGTTTTCTTTATATCCTAATCTATCACTGGAATAAGGTCTCTGGGAATAGCTTCTCCCGGCATTTTTATGCTCAGATATATGACTGTCAAGGTACGGCATCAAGCGTTGTGTTGACCTTTGAAGAATTTCCTCTTCGGGAAATATTTTACTGTCATATTTTGAAGCCCTGTAATGTGGCTGAAAGCCTGAAGCGTATTTGTTGAGGCCATGGCTTACTTTAGTTTCAGGCCCATTCGATGTATCTTTACTCTGCCAAGATGCACTTATAAAACTGTCCTGAGCATTATCATGCATTACCATAAAGCTATTTCTTTGTGAAGGCTCTGGATGTTGGATAACTGGAGATGGGATTAAAGTCTCCACTTCTTCCACCCAATCATCTAATGAAAAAACACACAAAATTGCTATTTACATTGATAAAATAGACACAATATTCAATCAATAATGTCTGATCATTGGACTTTTGAGTTTTCTGTTAATCTATGTGAATATTTATTTTGGCCTGGTGCTAATGCCTGGGACCATTAGCCTGACACATGATTTAATGGCATAACCTCCAATGGGAAAGGGACAATAGAATAATTAAAAATCAAAAGGGTTATTGAGTATATTTCTATGGAAAACACAAGAAATACAAAAAGTGTGGTGTAAATAGATGAAAATAAATTATAAAATGCCCATTATGTAACAAAAAGACTTCTTGGAGAAATCATCCTCTCTTTTTATTATAATACCATTACCATCAACATTAAGAGAGGTATTTGGATAGACATTTTTGCGGTTCCACAAGTGATTTCTGTAATTTATTTTGATCATCTTCAGTGTGGAGAAAAGCTTGCATAGCAGAAACTATTGACTGACAATCCACTGTTGAGCTCTTTACATACAATTGTAACAGGCCAGATTAAACCAGAGTTTAGACTGGCTTAGGCTAGGTTAGCCCCCTCCCTCCTATTTTCCCATATCTTCAAGGTGCAGTGATTAACACATGAGTTACTTAATGTAGATATATAAATACATGTATATATTTATATACAGGATTATTTTTTGCATTTCAAACACTAGATGAAATTTAGGATCCCATGACCTAGTTATGATTATTCAAAGTATTTTAGTTAGCTGCTACTCAAGAATTTTTTTAAAGTTTCTTTCAAAAATGCATTATAATGTGTCCTTTTAAATTAATATATGATTATATTTGGGCCAGGCATTTACAACATCTTACTAGGACAGCTTATCCTCCTATATAATAAAAGGCAATGTTCTGTCAGGTCATCGGTAGCGATTGGTCCCTCTAACACACATGACTCCTACAGCCAATCATATTGAACACGTTTACGGCAGTTTACGCGGATGTTCAAAACATGTTATTTTTGGTGCAGTATCTCTTCCAAGACTTTATTTTGAGTTATGCGCGTTGGGATTTATAGTCAAAAGCTCTGTTTTTACGAGTTATATATTTTAACTATAATGAATAGTATTTGTGACTTGATGCAGATGTATGCCGGTCGAGACGGCTGTTGGAGGGGAGTTACAAAATGCCACCGAACGGTGGCGGAACATCCTTGGATGGGCTTTGTTGCTCGTCTTTTTATAAAGGGGAATTCTCCCATAGCTTTTATCCTTATTTTAAAATCTATCCTTTCTCTTTTGATCTACTTTACTATTAAAAAACTAGGCCAAGCTCTTAGAGGAAAAGAAACCTAGTTGGATTTCACCAATGTTGCTTGTAGTGTTTGGAGCTTCAACCAGCACACAGGAGCTCAATTGCTTTGTAGCATGGTTCCTGTTGGGTGACTAGATTTCTTATCTTTATTCATATAACAAATTTGTTTTTTTATCTAAGCCGTTCCTTTTTATCTGTGATACTCAATGATAGCCCACTGGCAATGAATTAGTGTTATTTTGATAAAGTTTTCCCAAGTTAAATTAAATCAGCTGAAAATGAGAAATTGATAGTTACCCAATTTAATGAACTGGTAATCATTTTTAGTTGCCCTTGCAAATAATAAAAGTAGTGAAGTAAAGAAATGCTAAATGATAATGTCCAAATTCTATATTCATCTAGTTGTGTACTTTTTACTCACCCTTTGAAAGTCTGTTTGAGGTATAGCCTGTTTGCAAAATTTTCTGATAGTCTGAAAGAGAAAACAAATTCACAATTTCATTTTATGTGTTATAGAAGTATAAACAGTGGAGTGTATACAGTATTTTATTCTGTAAAGAAAAAGGGGTGCTCATATATCTTAGCTACCTGACATTTAATACAGTTTTATTAGTAATAATATACCGTATATGCTCGTTCATTAGCCCGTTCGTTCATAAGCCGACCCCCCCTCCTTTGGAAGAGAATAATATAAAAAGTCTGTAACCCACTAGTAAGCTGACCCTAAAAAATAATAGGACAGCCGAAACAAAAAAGTACACATTTTTTAAAAACTACAAGCTAAATCGGTCATTATGATTGTTTATTTTTGTTTAGGTTGAAGAACAAATAGATTTGAATAACAGAAGATGGGTCTAATTTTTTATAGCATTCGCAGATGATTCGCTAGAGGGCTTTTTATTGTGTTAAAACAAAAAGAAAATGTTGATTTTTATATTTCATTTTAATAAAGTCAGTATATAATTGATCTACAATAACAACACAGAGATTCAATGTACATGCAGAAATCACCTATGACCTGCTCGTAAGCCAACCCCCCAACCTTTTCCCCTAGATTTTGTCCAAAAAAGTCGGCTTTAGAATGAGTATATACGGTAGTAGTAAATTGGTAAATAGCATACAAGTGACATTTAACAATAAACGTGTTCAATCGTGAATGTTCATATATTTGTAAGTGTATAAATAAATTGTATGTTTTTTTAAAATTTCTACTTTATGACTTTATGTAACTAGTGAAATATTTTCTCTTTTCTCTATAATTTCTTTTCTTTTTCCGTTACCAAATAGTAAGGTTACTAAAAAAATTTAAAATTACATAAAAAATGAATGACATCTATTTGTAGCACAGTCCATTCTAAAATGTAAAAACCCAAAATTTATTTCACAATCCCAACTAATTATCCTTATGAAAAAATTCACTTACCAGGCACATTAGTTAGTTCTCTGACATCCATTTTAAACAAATTTTAATGCTCTTTACTAAACATTTGCCTGATAATTAATAGAAGGGGTAAAATTATATTCAGAAATATAAATACATTAAATACTGATATCTTCTAATTATACAAAAGACAAAAAAATAATACACAAAAAATGACTGTGTAAAAGTGCAGATAAGCTCCAAATATATACAAAGCACTTGAATTTCATATGGATAAAATCGTAAGTGCTTTATTTTATTAATTTTTACAAATACTTTCTGCACAAGATTTTACTGCAGAGTTGTATCAGGGGTGGGGCAGTTGCCGCCGGCACAAAATTTCTTTGGGATGCAAAATTGAGAACACTCAAAAAAGTTAATTACAAATATAACAGTACACAGCCCATTGTGATTACCTCTACTGACTTTTCACCAAGATATTTAGAAACTAATCTATTGTTTCAAAATTATTACAAAGTGCATAATGTTTATTAGCTCAAATGTCAGAGTTTTTATGGAGTCTATAAGTTATATATCACATGTGTTTAAAAAAAATTGCAATTTCTGTATCTGCCTCCTGTGTTTAAGGTAACTTTGTTGGCCCGTAAATGGAAATCTCAATTTGAATTCAATCTTTATAACAATGAGATTACTTCGTGAAACATTTAGAGACAATGTAAAAAAAGCTCAGTTATTGGTATTTAGAGAGTATAACTTTATGGTTTGATTTTGGCTCACATTGTAAATGCAATTTTAGACAAATCTTTCACATGTTATCTTCTGGGAAAAACTGTTTCAATGCAAATATTCTCATGTTTCTTTCCTACTGCAACATTCATTTACCATCTGAAGTTTTGTTTCAAATCGTTCATTTTCCCCACAAATAAATTCAAAACAATAAATTGAATGAAAGATTAAAATTCAGTTTCATTTTTTTTATATTTCCTGAGTTATAGGTCTTTTATTTTTATGCTTCATGTTCATGTGAAAAGGTAAACTGCAGTCAATGAAACTCCTCTACAATCGAGCTAACTTTTGTGATTGTGGAACAGCAGTTTGAAGAGCAAAATAAGTCTTCACATCAGAGAATCTAAGATGATGCTGATAAGAAAAAAATTAACTGTGGTTACAATGCTCTCCAATAACCCATCCTTTGTTCTGATATTAAGAAGTTTACTGCACTATTTTCACCTTTCTTGATACAAGTACGAAATATTTTCTAAAGAAAACTGTGTATGCTTATGCTATAGCTGATCCATGGAATGAAAATACACAGGAAACAATATCCAACCATATTTATTGTATATTTACAAACATCATTGTCAAACATGAGTAGACAGCTATTACTTACAAATAATAGTGTTAATTGAAGGCTAGTTTTTTTTTCAATTATAAAAAATGTTAAAGAGAAAATTTAAACAAAAATACCTTTATGCGTCCCAGTAATTTTTCATGTTTGAGCACTGTTTTATGTCAGGCTTGTTGAGAGGAGCATAAAGTTGCAGCTCTACAGCAGTGTATTTTTGCCAAAATCTGTAAGTAGTGAAAATGTTCAAATCAGTCAACAAAAATTATTATAAATCAATGAAAAGAAATACAATTATTTATTTTTATGTTTAAGAAATGTATTAGCAAAAAAAGTAATTATGCACTTCACTTTTTATTATTTAATAAGGCTGCGGAAACTAACAATTAATTTCTCGATCAATCGTTAAACAATTTTAACGATTGAATTATTTTTTAACGATTAATCGTCCCATCACTTACAAATTATTGGAAATAAAAAAGTTAAAAAAAATTATAAAAAATAGCGGCCGATAAATAATAAATTTCCAGACGATTACACGAACATTTTGGTTTCAAACTATTGACTGACGGGAATGTTCAAAATGTTGATAAAGTTTGCCTACCATGGTTCTAAAACTTCGCCTACTTATGAAACCAAATGAAAAGCGTATTAAGCTAATGGCAGTAATGGAGTCTGACTCAGAGACAGAAAATGACGCCAGCTCTTCTGATGAATTACTGCGTTACAAAATGGAGATGAAAGTTCCTGAATCCATTAATCCTCTACAATGATGGAAAGTTAATGAACACCGATATCTGATTATGTCATTCCTTGCCGTGCATACCAGTTACCTCAGTTCCATGTGAAAGATTGTTCAGCTCGGCTGGTTATATTGTCAATTAGACCCGCTCATCACTTGAACCAAATAATGTCAACACACTTTTCTTTTTGCGTAGGTTAAAAGATGACATATAAAGGAGACATGCCAGTGTTATTTAGATTTTCAACAAGAACGTTTAATAAGTTACTTATGACATAAATTTTAATTTTTGGCTTTAATCAAAATGAACGATTAATAAACGTATTTACTCGTTCTATAGCCTGTTCGTTCATAAGCCAACCCCCCCTCTTTTGGAAGAGAAAAGTATTAAAAGTGTATAACCCGCTCGCAGGCCGATCCCCAGAAATTAATAGGACTGCTTAAACAAAATGATACGCATTTTTTAAAACTACAAGCTAAATCGGTCATTGTGACTGTTTAATGTGTACTGCCTATCTTTGTCTTTGTGCTCTTTGTTAGGCAAGAGTTTCCAGTATTTAAAAAAAATTCTTTGGTAAACAGTGGCGAAAGCGTGTACATTAAATTTCGTTGTCCAAAAAAATTTGTAAAACAATTTATTAAAACAATCACAAAAATAAATAAAATGATTAAATAAGGTAAGTGCAGATGTTTAATTTGTATTATGGCTTCTGGTAGAACAGTCGAATCTTGTAGAATGTAGTCTACCTTGATGATCTACAATAACAACACCGATATTCAATGTACATGCAGAAATCACCTATGACCCGCTAATAAGCCGACCCCCCAACTTTTTCCCCTAGATTTTGTTCAAAATAGAACGGCTGGATAGCAAAGTCAATAGTGCGCTCGCCTCACAAGCTGAGGGGCGTGGGTTCGAGCCCACGTAAAAGCCACAACAAAAATGATGAATGATTAACGCTAAGAAAGTCCTCCGCTGACCTGGAAGGGAGACGGGACGGGGCACCCACCAGGTCTATCAAGCCCCTAGTAAGTTCTAATGGAAACATTAGGACCCCCTACGACCATCGGTTATGGGACCTTAAAAAAAACAGTATAAAAACAGCTGTGGTTATGGAAATAACAATCTCTTGGCAACTGGGGAAAAATCTGTAATAAATTTTGTTTCTTAATAACATCTATTAGTCTATTGTTTCAATTCAATAACTAACCAAATAATTCTGTTTAAAATGCCAGTTAATTCTTAATACAAATGATTGTTAATTTAGATTACTTCAGGACTCCTAATAACTGATATTGAAGAATTGTTAATTGATAATGTTTAGTTTTTTAATTGCATCATGGACAGTTATTAAAAATTGTGCAGTGTTATATTTTGTATAGCTAATTTTTTATATTGACAAAAAGTATTGTTAAAACTTTAGTTTCAGTGTTTTGTTTTAGGACAAAAGTCATTATAAATTATAGTATGTTTTGGACCAAAACTTTAAAATCTTGTTCTGTCAGTCTAAACCAGGGGTGGCCAGCCAGACCTGCAGTAACTGAGAGCCATTTTAAAATATTAAAAAATTGTTGAGAGCCGCATGAAGCACTTTGGGTCATTAAACATGGTTTGGAAATCTTCCAGTAATCCTTATAACATATCTTTCCTAATATCTTGTATGCGAGCCGCAATGTGAACACAGAAGAGGCGCAGTTTGGCCACAGTTTGTTTAAACACTAGTATAGACTCAAGTGAAGCATTCATTTTATTCTTTCTTGAAGAATACTTGTACTTTTTTTTTAAAACTTTATTTTCCCTTAGTCTCTCTTAAACCCCTTTAAGACTACTGAATCGGTTTTATCAGTATGGGTAGTGAGAAAGAAAAAAGGCCTATCTGTCAGCTTGGGTGGTGAGAAAGAAAAACAAGCCAATCTATATGCCAAAACACATAAGCCTTGAGTATGGGTGGCCGGTATTTTAACAGTTGATCATATTGCTTTTCCTTTTTCTGCCTCATCTTACCGATTTTATTGGCTGGTTTCAGTGTTTGAAATGTTTAATAGCTTTATAGCAATTATCATTTGCTTTAAATGTGGCCTAAAAATACTTACAAAATAAGTAAAATTTCAGTAAATAAACAGAAGTAAAAAAAAAGATTCTTACAAACCACGTTTTTATAAGCGGACTAAAAAAAAGAAAAGAAAATTTAAAAATTTTAAATAAGCACTATGATGTAATATGACTAAAAACGTGGGGCGGGCGCTTCTCAGGCTTAACTAATTCAATTCACTCATTTTCTTACTCGTCATTTGTAAACCCTAATCATTTTAGCCAAACGCCTAAAAAGAGCCCGCCCACGTTGTTAGTCATATTACATCATAGTACTTAATTTAAATTTTAAAATTTTATTTTCTTCTTTTTAGTCCGCTTAAAGAAACGTGGTTTTAAAAAATCATTTTTTTACTTCTATTTATTTTATTCTTTTTAGTCTAAGTGTATGCTATGGTGAGTTTTGAAGTATTGATTATGTTCAAATATACATGTAATACGCATTGCCCGACAAACATTTACAGACTGGAAATGACTGATCTCCCTTTGATGTTAAACATGGTTTTTGTGGTCGGGGTTCGTGTGAACTCGGCACGTGAATGTAATGTAAACAAGGGCAGACAGATAATACATAGGCTTATATATAGATAAATTAAAAAGTTCAATAATTTAATAACGGTACATTCGATCGATCTGAAATTTTCATACAATGCATTGTCATCCAAGATCTATCTGTGGTAAAATTTTGAGATCTCTAGGACCATCAGAAGTGGTTTAATTTTACGTTTGAAAAAGTGTGGACCTACACACAGGAACGAAAGCAAGTTAATAAAAACGTGGTAAAAAAGTATATGTATCCCTATTTTAACATTTTTTAAAGTTTTCTCATTAAATATCATTCTAATGTATGAGGACTTTTTTGTTTAAATAAATAATTTAGGTTTCAATAATAAAAAAAATTCCGCAACTGGAAGTAAGATAGGTTAAGGTTTGTTCAAATTAATTAATCTTACACAAATTGCATATGTTTATAAAAATTATGCAAATCGGGATTTTGCATTTGCATAAATATTGAGATTTTTATTTCAGTAAAATTCATAAAGATCCTATTAGTTCATTAAATTCCCACCTTACAATTGTAATAGCTTAAAAGACAATTTAATTATAGTTTTCTTCTTCTTTTATTTTTAAAGGGCAATGACCCATGCTACTTTATATTTAGCACAGGCATACAGGTAGACACAAAAAGTCTCTATCTTGATCTTATGAGGCAAGGGTTAAACTTAAGTATAGTACAGTGGAACCTTGGGTTACATATGTCTCAGTTTACAAATAACATCTTCAACAAAGGGGAGAGAGTAAAAGAGAAAGATGGAAGTAAAACAAGGTTTAATGTTCGAGACAAACTTTACAAACGTAGCCCACGTAGTAATAATAAGGCTTATCCCTAGCTTAGTAGCCTAGTTTTACACAAGTGAGCAGCCTCACTTTAATTATTGGTCTTAGGGGCCGTCCATAAATGACATCACACATTTGTGACGATGTGTGACGAGGGGACGGGAGTTTAAGAAATATGACATCACATTAAAACGAGCAATTTTAAATAAAAGTTCCACTTAAATATTTGATTGCCTACAATTTATTTAATGACATTTTACATGGCTTCACATGTCTTACAATATTGGAGTGCAGCCTTACACTAAATAAATACTTAAATGACAAAAAAGTGATTTGAAACATGCTCATTTTCAAATAAAAATAGGGCTTTTAAAAAAGGGGGGGGGGAGACAAAGTTGACAAAGCTTTGTGATATCATATTGGAGGGGGGGGGGTCTATGTTTTTGTGACGACATGTGACGAGGGGAAAGGTGGGGTAAAAAATCGGCCAAAAATAGACACCAGCAAAGAATTCTTAGCTGTGAGACTATATTCAGTTACTCTCTTTTTTTTAAATTTGCCTTGTTAACTCTTTAAGAATGGTAGTGGTGCTGCAAGGAAGCAGAAATGTATAATGTGGAGGTAAAGTAATAAGTAATTATGAAACATGAAAATGGCGTTTGTGTGTATGACGCTGCTAATGAGTGCAGCATTGCAAAATCAACTATCTCCAAAATCATGAAGAACAAAGAGTTTCTCAAAAAATAATCAAATCAGTTTATGTGGCTCATTTAATACGACGAAGTACACATATTCTTTGCATACATGACAGGATTTTAATTAATAATAGCCTTTCTTTCATCTTGAAACAGATTTTTGGGGGGGATTAATTTCAATGTTTTGGGTTGTGAATCAAGTTCTGGAACAAATTAAGTTAAAGTTTGTAACCCCAAAAAAACTACTGCCTCTGTAACATCATATAAAGCTATATAATTTGCAATTGTCATGCAAGTCAGTCAGTCTGTCCTGACGCTACTAATTTTAGAAAGCAGGGAAAACCAAATTACTGCACCAATGCACCAAAAGGTGTGCAAATTAAAGATGCGCTGTAAAAAATATTATATGAAGTCATTGATTTAGCTCATATTTTCAATTTTAGAAAAGGGAACATTGTAAAAAGAGATGGTGGTTAATTATAAAATCAAAAAATAAACGGGCCGCCGTAGGCGCCCTGCAACCACTATTATAAAATACTTTGTGTACATTTCAGAAAGTTTAATATTTCGTATTTATCAAACAAGGACAAGTTAGTTGGGCTTTTGAAAAAGGTCGGTGCCGTAGGCGCTCTAAAAAAAAGTGCATTTTTTATAAAATAAATAGATTTCAGCTGAAAACTTCCGTCATTCTTGACGGGTGTACGCTAGTATATAATAAAAGGCAATGTTCTTTTCAGTCATCGATAGTGATTGGTCCCTCAAACTCCTACAGACTCCTACAGCAAATCCCTTGCGGAGAAAAATTAAATCTCATTTACATATTGAACGACATTCAAAACGAGTTATTTTTGGTGAAGTTTTTTTCCAAGAGTTTATTTTGAGCGGTGCGCGTTGGGATTTGTAGTCAAAAACTTTGTTTTTACGGGTTATTTATTATAACTCTGGACAGACCGCAGTGTGTGTGAGTCGGGGGGGGTAGGGTCTCTGGACATACCGGCGGTGCGGGGGGGGGGAGGTAGCGTCTCTGGACAGACAGGGTGGGTAATGTTGTTATAACTATAATGTATAGTATTTTTGACGTGATACACATGTATTGCCGGTCGACACAGCGGGTCTCTCGACAAACCGCAGTGGAGGGGAGGTAAGGTCTCTCGACAGACCGGGGTGTTGGTTGGGTCTTTGGAAAGACCGCAGTGTTGGGAGAGGTAGGGTCTCTGGACTCTGGACAGACCGCAGTGTGGAGGGAGGGGAGGTAGGGTCTCTGGACAGACGGGGGTGGGTAATGTTGTGATGTCCTACCATAAACTTCACAGGTCACCCTACACTTATTCCCGTCCTTGGTCGGGCTTTGTTGCTAGTTACGTAATATTTTATATAGGCTAATTATATTAAATACAAATGAATGATTATGAAACACAATTCATTATACCTAGGCCTACTTAATTTTAAATTGCCTAAATCTAAAAGAATGTAATATAACTTAAAAGTCCTAAACCTAAATTTAAATGTCATTCAGTGTACAGTCACTCACAGTGGTCTGTATCATGCGGCAGGTGAAGGAGGAAGAAAAGGTCCAACACTAGTTAGTAGTTAGTATAAGTTAGTGAAAGTTGTTTAAGTTTTGATATTTTATTAGAATCAAAATCAAATCCTTTTATTAAGCCAAGAATTAAGAAGATTAAGGCTAAATACTTTAAGTACTAAGAATAAAGCTAAGCTTATTTAGTAACAGTGGTAACAATAACAGTGAAAGTACTGAAAGTAATGTGGAAAGTGTCTGCACTGTTCACTGAGATTAGATTCACTGACACTGATAATGTTAAAGTTAAGTGAGTTAAGAGTAAGAGTTAAGTGATTTATTTAAGGCAAAGTCAATCAATAATTAATAATCCTTAAAATAAATAAGTTAAATAACGGAAAGCGTAATAATGTAATAGAAAAAAATCAATATATAATTATGTCACAAATAAAATCACGCGTTGATTTTTATTTACCTAAGTCCAAGTGTACAAAAAGACAGTCACTTCAATCACAAATCAATAGCAACTAATAGCAAGTTATTTGTTGTTTGTCTAACCACCGAAAAAGAAATTTGTCAACAACATCAAGCGAGACTACTTTTTTTATATTTTCATTTAACAAAAATTAAATATAGGCGGATAAAATTATTTTATGATAAGTGTTCGCTGATTTATTTTTCAAAATCATTATTAAAAAAAAAGCTAATCGCTTTCCATTTATTTTGAGCAAAAAACGAATAATAATATTTTATCATATCCCATATGGACATGATTTTCTCACTACGTCAGCTACAAGAGAAATGTCTGGAGCAACAGAAACCCCTCTTCATTACCTTCATAGATTTAACAATGGCATTTGACCTGGTCAGCCGCAAAGGTCTGCTACGTATACTAGATCATAAAACAAACCCGTAAAAACAAAGTTTTTGACTATAAATCCCTTATATATGAGACATAACTAACAGTATTGATTATTTTCAAACGCGACAAACATTTACAGACTGAATCTGTCTTAACTCAACTTTGCTTCATAACCCTGGGGTGGGGGGGTGGGAGAGGTGAATAGTCTGGTCACCGATCGCTGGTCCAAGCTCAGCGTGACACGTAAAATGTAAACAAAAGCACGCCGGTACTTCGATGGGTCGCGTCAAAGCGTCAACTCAAACTCTCACGTGGGAAAAAAACAATAACAAACCGTGAATTTGAATTACATACATTATATAAGGATAAACTAAAAAGGCATACATTTAATTACGGTACGTTCGATCGATCTGAAATTTTGATACGATGCATTGTTAGGTGAGACGGGTCCGTGTGCCAAATTTCAGCTCGATCGGATCACGGGAAGTGGGTCTTTTTTACTTTTGTTTTTCCGCCCGCCCAAGACAGAGAGACAGAGAGAGATGACGACAGAGTCGGCGGTGAAGTTAATATACGGGATTTAAAAATAGGATGTCCGCCGAGGCTTCTCTCCATCATCGAGTCCTTCCACACCAATATGCGCAGCACAGTACCCTTCAATGGTGCCACCTCAGAACCCATCCCAGTTTGTAGCGGAGTCAAGCAAGACTGCGTACTGGCTCCAACACTCTTTGGTATCTTTTTCTCGATGCTATTTCGGCATGCTTTCGAGGACTGCTCCGAGAGTGTGAACATTCATACCAGGACGGATGGAAACAGCCGGCTCCGTGTGAAGAGCAAATTGGAAACTGTATTAATCAGAGAGTTGCTCTTCGCGGATGACGCAGCCCTTACCTCACATACAGAGATAGGAATCCAACAGTTGGTCAATACGTTCTCAGAGCCATGCAAGGATTTTGGTTTAACGATTAACCCCAAAAGGACCAACATTATGAGACAAGGCACTGACTGCCTTCCAGCAATCTCCATTGAGGGAAACACCATGGATGTCGTCGAGGAGTTTACCTACATTAGCAGTAACATCACAAGCACACTCTCCCTGGATAAGGAAATAGAAACCAGACTCGGAAAGGCCGCATCATTAATGGTTAGGATGAATCAAAGAGTGTGGAACAATGCGCAGCTCACAGATAGGATGAAAATCACTGTGTACCAGGCCTGCGTGCTCAGGACACTCCTCTATGGCAGCGAGTGCTGGACAACTTACGCCAAGCAAACAAAGCAGCTCAACAGCTTCCACTTACGATGCTTGAGTAGGATTCTACACATCAAGTGGCAGGACAAGATCACCGATGTCGAGGTACTCAGAAGGAGCCATATGCTGAGTATGCACTCAATTCTGAATAAAAAGCGCCAGCGGTGGTAGGGTCATGTTCGCAGGATGAGCTCGGAGTGCGTTCCTAGACCATCCCGGGTCCGAATGGGTACCCAACATTAGTTAGGAAACAAAGGCGGCTGGGTAATGAGTGGGACCCTCATAGCCGTGGCATATGAACGCTGCGTCACCTGCCAACCAATCGGCATAGTCTGTGGACGAAATAATCTTCAGTAAAGAAGGAGCGTATGCATAGATGAGACAAATAGGACACGCCTCTGGCTCACGCTTGCCTTTCTCTTTCTGGTTGATGTCTACTTGATCTACACACTGCAGATAATTTACGAATGGGTACCCAACATTAGTTAGGAAACAAAGGCGGCTGGGTAATGCGTGGAACCCTCATAGCCGTGGCATATGAACGCTGCGTCACCTGCCAACCAATCGGCATAGTCTGTGGACGAAATAATCTTCAGTATAGAAGGCCTTAGAAGGAGCGCCTGCATAGATAAGACAAATAAGACATGCCTCTGGCTCACGCTTGCCTTTCTCTTTCTGGTTGATGTCTACTTGATCTACACACTGCAGATAATTTACGAATGGGTACCCAACATTAGTTAGGAAACAAAGGCGGCTGGGTAATGCGTGGAACCCTCATAGCCGTGGCATATGAACGCTGCGTCACCTGCCAACCAATCGGCATAGTCTGTGGACGAAATAATCTTCAGTATAGAAGGCCTTAGAAGGAGCGTCTGCATAGATAAGACAAATAAGACATGCCTCTGGCTCACGCTTGCCTTTCTCTTTCTGGTTGATGTCTACTTGATCTACACACTGCAGATAATGTACGTCTTTTCTTTATGTTTATGCGCTGAGTGCAGAGGCGTCACTAGGGGGTGCGGGCCGCACCGGGTGACACCAACACAAGGGGTGACACCAAAATGTAAAATCTGAATGTTCCCGTTATTTGGCATTGTCAGACTCGGGGGGTGGGGTCTGTGGGGGTAAGGTGACACCAACCCCAGGAACGCCTCTGGCCGAGGGAATTTTTTTTTGAAGATGCGTTCGTTGTTTTGTAGAGTCTTTTCCAGGCCTACCCATGCCTATTCCCTATTCAATAGCTTTTTTAGAAGAGGCTGTACGGACTCAAAGGACAAAAATTCATGAAGTCAACCCGACCCTACTAAGTAGGCTACTTACTATGACGACTATTTCAATGTCAGACTTTTTCTATGTTTTACAAGTTAAACTCTTTTATAATTAGATGAAATGAAAATTATAAGTTTAATCATATCTAAATATTTTAACATTCTATGCAACATCATTTGTTTAAGTCTCATTACTGATGCAATCAGTTCTGATAGAAAACGAAGTTGTAAAATAAAATATTAAATAAATAAATTAGTAAATACACGAACACACAAATGATACAATTTAATAATTTAAAAAAATTAAAAAAATAATCGAATTCTAAAAGAAGATTTTGCTAGTTTTGCTTAGAAATGACCTTCAACTTCATGGGCGATAACAACCACTGCATTTCACGTTGTGTAACGTACATTAGTAAAACCTAAATAACATATTTTTGTATTGTGACTGTATTATTTTCTAAATCTAAATGCACAAGCATAAGCTTTAATCCTATTTCTAGAATTATAAAATCAATATTTCTTTATATAGTTTTAAACAGGCCTCCTTGAACTGTTAAGTGATACTTTTATTTTATAATAAAATATAATACTATAAATTTTAATAAATTGTAAACCGACTTTTAATTTTAACATTTTTTGGCAATTACCTAAATTACCTAAACATTTTCATAATATTTATCAGTATCAGTGAAAGTTAATCAGTTATATTAACATATCAATATGATTAATGAATCATTATCTTTGCTGTACTTTACTGTGCTTACTTAACTATCATAATCATACGAATTACATATTACAAACCAAAGGCAAAGGGCATTATAAAAAATAAAAAGGCATAGAGCTCGTAATCTATTATCATAAAATTATCTATAATTTTTTTTACTAGTCTATATAGTCATAGTGCTTAGACTTGACTGAAACTTAGACTTAGTCTATAGTCTACTCTAGTCTCTAGTGACTTAAGACTTAAGTTAAAACTTAAGTTATATTAATTTTAATAATTAATATTAATAGTAATAGGGCGACTATTGACTATAGTGTCTATAGTCACTATAGATACACAACTATAGTTATAGTTATAGTCTATAGTCCATACTAAATAGTATTGTAATTGTAGTATATTATTATTATTATAGGCTAAAACAATTTGTAACAGTATAAAATAATATGGGCTTGTTGATGTTGATTTACTCTAGCCCTAGCCTACTATAGACTATAGTCTAGTCTATTCTATAGTGAATTATATATCAATTATATAGATTTGTATAGCATAGTAAGTAATATATTCCTTCATAGCTGCAATAGTATAGCCATAAAAATAATAATAGGCATAAACATCACCATAGATAGATAGGCTGGCTAGTCAGTATCATCTAAAACTAAAATGAAGTGAATGTTCATGGTGTCATCATGAATATTTATTGATGGTGGACACTGTGTTAGACTGTACAGGTAAAGAGTAAGAAACTAAATTAAATTATTTAGTAGTTCATTATTTTATTATAAATACTTGTAATAAGAAATCAATTCAATTGCTTATTGATTTGAAAAATTTGAATTGTAGTGCTGTGACCGAATTTGATGACTTTGCTTGTGATCCAATGCGATACATGATTGAATTGGACTTTGGACAAATTTATCATTTGAATAATTTTGCTTGAAGGTGAACAGTTAATCAGCATTAAAATTATTTTGTTTTGACAGAAAACAGTTTTTAAGAATTTCCACAGAATTTCATTTTTTTCCTACCATATTTTTGGTATTGAATTAGAGTGGGGCTGTAACATAGCATGGGTTGGGTCTGGGTTGTGGGAGTTGTTTCCCTCAGTTCAAAAAAATTTGGAGTGCAAAATTTCAAAAATACAAATTAAAATAGCCCCTGTTCTGTTAATTTTTGCATGATAATAATATATTGATTTTACTCAAAAAACGTCTTAAATTTAAATTAAAATCCTAATATACTACACTCTCACTCAATGTGGAATCAGCACACTGGTTTGAATATAGAAAATTGAGATTAAAGCAAAAGATAAATATTCAGTCGCAAACAATTATTTTTTTACAGTTTAAATTGAATTGATTAGGTCAAATTTTAATTTAAGAATTTAGGCCTGCATATTTTTATTTATTTAATTTATTAAAGTTACATTTACAAAGTATTATTTTACATGTATTTACTTTTTTTTTGTTTTTTTGTTTTGTTTGAGAAGGCTACACTACTAACGGTAATTTATGTGTAGGCCTAATCATTAAGAATAACTTGGCTAATTATGCCTAATTAATCTAAATTTAAAATTTGACTTTATTATGCTTTCAATATAGGCCTATTTATGAAATCTAAATGATTTTTTAACTATGACTGACTTAGAGGCCATTATTTTTTTTCCAGCTCCTATCATGGAACCTATGGGATGTGTTATAGTCAACTAGACGCCCCGCGGCGTAGCATATGCCGCAGACTTGCTCATGAAGAGTTCTTTTACCCCTTTAATGCACTTTTTTAGGTGCCTACGGCGCCGACCTTTTTCAAAAGCCCAACTAACTTGTCCTTGTTTGATCAATACGAAATATTAAACTTTCTGAAATGCACACAAAGTATTTTATAATAGGGGTTGTAGGGCGCCTATGGCGCCCCCTTTGTTTTTATAATTAACCATCATCAAATCCTCTTTTTTACATTGTTCCCTTTTCCAAAAATAAAATATCAGTGAAAACATATAATTTTTTTTTACAGAGCATATTTAATTTGCACACCTTTTGATGCATTGGTGCAGTAATTTGGTGCGCTGCTTTCTAAAATTAGTATCTGTTGCACATGCAGCTTCTTGTTGCCTCGCAGGGTCCGACCAGGAAGAGAATTATATATATAGATACTAGGTTAATTTATATAGGTTAAATTAGTTTTAACTTTGACTATTATTATTAGTAATTTGTGATATGGTCTATGCCTAATATATCATTAGCAAGGCATATATTTACAAACAATAATGCCTGTACTAGTCTATTAAAAATAATTTTTGCAATGCCTGTATTGTAGTAGCTTTTGTTGGAACCCTTAGCTTTTAGTCTTGTAATATATCCATTCTCAGGGGGAAATTTTACACAATCATAAACAGACATTTGCAAACAAAATTAATTGTTAACAAAGTAATGAAACTGAAATTAGATAATTTAAAATAAAGTCTAAACTAGTATATGTCCATTACTTGTACTTTTATCTCAAGGATATTTTTTTTTCTTTAGAATCAGTGTAGCTTAGTATTGGAGAGTATCATTTTCACATCCCAGATTTTCAGTCTTAGTCCAAGCTCTTGTTGGTATAGACTCTAGACCTTATTTCTTCATTAATAAAAGAACACTTTCCATCAGTTGATTGTTGAATTCAAATTCTATTTGCATTTAGATTCCCTTTTTCCACTATTTGTTGTAATACTTTACATTATTTACGTTAGTCCTTTAGAATGGCAATTTGCTTACTCCAATACATTGAACAACATTTGTACTAAAACATAACAATAACATATAACAAGGTGCTAATTATGTGTCAAAAATAAAATTAATTGTCTCATTCAACACCTCAAACTCAATGTAATTTATTATCATCAACTTCATTCAAACTTCAAAATAACCTAATTATCATTCAGCACCTGGACTACCTATACATTGTATTAATTAGTATTAGATTATTCAAAGTTGTTGGGGGGTGTTTATAATATTATTATAATGAACATACTTTTAGTTATGTCTCGTATATAGAGGATTTATAGTCAAAAACTTTGTTTTTTTTACGGGTTTTTATTTAACCAATGAAAATAACACGCAGTTCCTAAAATATTTTCTTACTGGATAAGATTTAAATAAATTACCTCTGACTCTTAAAGGTTGCTGAGGTCTTAAAAAGAAACATTATTTTTTTGGGGTTATTAGTGGTAAAACAAAAAGAAGAAATTAATGATTTGTTGAATTGACTTTAGCTATAATTGTTTTTTTTAAATTTTTATTAAGATGGCATGAAGGAAACAGTTATCATTTCATAGTGGAACCTTGGGCAACAAGCTTGGTCTGTTCCATAACCCTTATTGTTAAACCACAATTTTTGCTTATTGAAGTCATTTAATGTGTACCCAAATTATAATTTTTTTTCTTCAGAGACATTTATCACACAAAGTCTTCTCAATTTCAGTCTTCATTATCAGGCTTTTTCACAAACACATTTTTTTACTCCAATGACCAGTTTTTCTACTTCTTATAGAACTTAGACTTTGCTTCATTTTGTTCATTATATGAGATAGTTGTTTTTCCTGCCTACTATTAACTAATTTTAAAAAAAAATTTAAAAAGAAGGTTCGAAACTAAATCATTTAAATGAACTAAAATTATATGTTTTCAAGTTATCTACTAAAACTTAGGGTTAGAATTGCAAATTCAACTGTTGTTTTTTAATTTTTTTTTAAAATGGGTCATCAAATACTTCTACAGTACTTCTAAATAATTTTCTCCTTTCCAGAGAAACAAATGCTTTCACGAGTTTTATATTTCCGCCAAACAGTAACCAGCTTCAGTTTTATTGTGAAAAAATCAATAAAGACAAAGGTGAATCTGCCATATCTTAGGTAAGTTAAAACTCCAATGTTGGAGAAAAAAAAGACTGATGGAGAACAAATTTTGTAAAATGAGTTTCTTGAGAAGAATCTCATATTTTTATCTGTTTAAAAAAAATAATTGAGTGAAAGCATTTTAGAAATTGCATTATTTTAAAAGAATTAAAATTATATCATTCATGAGTACTGAAAAAACAACAACAAATGGTTGATCTATCAGTTGAATAATACAAACTTTGTTACCCCTAATCATATTGCTTATTTACTTTCATTTTAATGACAGTTAGCATTAATTAAGAGTTTAAATGGACAATGTCATTTTTTTGTTGTTTCTAATGTTGCCTTTAAATACTTAATTAAATATATGACCTTGAAATAACCCATAAGTTATAGACACACCTAATTGAAATTTTTTTTACTTTTTCATATGAATATCATTTAAGATTTGTTAGGACCTTCTTAGATATCAACCATTAAATATATATCAATGAAATTCTTCTCGACAAGTTTATTCCATTTAAATAAAAATTGCATAAATTAATTATGGAAATCAGAATATATCATTTGCATAAATGTTTAGATATCAGTTTAAAAAAAATGTTTTTAACATTGTGTTAAAACAAGTTCCTATATAATTATTTGTAATTAATGTAAGGTGAAAATATATTTTTTTCTATTTAACAGTACAGCAGTCATGGCAAGTATTGCAAAGACGTATGATGACTGTCACATCTCTAAGTCTGCCTCAGACAGTAGGCACTATAGGGGTCTTGAATTAAAAAATGGCATGAAAATTCTTCTCATATCAGACCCTGAAACAGATAAATCGTCAGCAGCAATGGATATTCATATAGGTATTTAGATATTAGACAATGTATTAATTTCTTTCTATGAAATAAATAATATTTACAATTACAGTGGGACCCGCTTAAGTCGATGGCCTCGGGTTATGAAAAATGGCGCCGAATATAACCGATCATCGAGTTAAACGAAAACCAATATGGCGGCAAAATATTAACATGCGCTTAAAATTTCTTTATATACATGATGTGCGTTAATTAGTGATGGGACGATTAGTCGTAATCGTATCGGAATATCGGCACCCATTTCTTCACTCTTTCCTAAGGTTGTTAAGACCGTTCGTTTTTAAGGACCGTTTAAGTTTAAATATAACCCTTTATTGCGTTAGCGCAGTTTTTTTTCCCTAGTACATAACTATAACGAATTCATCTACTCCTGCCCGCCACGCCACGCGCGACATCGTATTGCGTTGATGCCCAGATTGAGCGATATGGTGTGGGAGATTGAGAGTGGGGTTGGTAAACTGTCTGTAGTCTGCTTTATTATATATTTTAAAATCTGGGGAGCCTTGTTTACAGTAAGCACCCTATGATTTTGATATCGTCCCATCACTAGCGTTAATAAATGAGAATGTACATGCACATGGTTTTGGAGTTTTTTTTTACACAAAGGCGTTGCTGTTATTTGTTTGTCTATCACAGTGTTTCTCAAATAGTGTGGCGCGCCCCCAGGGTGGGCGTGAAGCTCCCTAAAGGGGGGGCGCTAAATGGTGTACTTATAACAATTTTATAGACAAATAATACTATTTACTGTCGCGCGGGGGGCGTGAAATGTTTTCTTCTTCCTATTGGGGCGTGACAGAAAATAATTGAGCAAAACTGGTCTATCATGACCTATATATGACTCATGACAAAGCGAACTCTTCTCTATAAAATTGTACAAAAATAAATTAGGAACTCCTTTTGAACTTTTGAACCCTCAACTTTGACACATTTTAATTAATTCTAACCAATAGTTAAATGGCTTTTGCACACGGCCACTTCTTATGAATGAAACAATGAGAACAAATCAGTAGTAATAGAGTCAAAATGAGGTTGAAGGATGAATGGTTGCCAATGACAACAAGTCTGCACACATACATTTTGTTATTCCATACGAAACAAAATGTTTTAGACATGCGATTCTGCGTGCATCTTTGCTATTGGAGCAATTACGTAATACATGCGTGGCCTTGGTTATAAAAAATCGATAACTAACATTTTCAAAAGCTGGCGATTGGCATAGTACCAGAAGCAACACAGCGCTGAGAGCTGAACACAAGTGGGCTGTGACGTCACCAGCAGACCTAGCGCCCTTGGTTATAAAAAATCACATCTAACATTTTCAAAAGCTGGCGATTGGTCATGGGGATCGAGATAACCAAGGATAAGTTGCAAATTTGGCCCTCTTTTTTGCTCGAGGTATTAGAGTTCAGCGACTTAAAATAATCGAATTAACCAATGAGAAAATGCAAAGACAAAGAGAGAATTTGGCGGTTCCAATAAAAACGTCGACTTACTAGAGCTGACGAGTTAACCCAGCTCGAGTTAAGTGGGCTCTACTGTATTTGATAAAATTAAAATACTTGTTACACTATATGCTTTTTTCAATTCAATTAAATTTGAAATGTTAATCATGCCAAGTGATTTCAAAGTTACTTCCAATGTAAAAAAAGAAGCATATAAAATAATAAAAGAAGTCAACCACCAAACATTTGTGGCAGGTATGCATGAAATTCCCATGTGATATGTACAAAGCATAATTTCAAGTATTGCACATTTAAAGGAAGCACAATTAATTCTAATTTCTCGGAATTCTATTTTGCACAATAATTGATCATATTGTTGTATGTATACATATATCTAGAGAATCACTATAATTGTGATCATCCATTGTTAAGAATACTTTTGCCATTAAATCCATACTGTCTGGCAGAGTTGAACTCAAAACATCCAGTAGTAGCAATTATCTGAAATTCAGATATCTTAATTATGACCCACTACCTTCCTAAGATCATTTTAATTTCTTGATGACTTCTTAAAATTTTTCTTCATGCATTATACAAAAAGCTCAATTTTTTAGGACAAAAAACAAAGTAACGTGGTTACAGAATTTAAAATTAAAATTCTTTTTTTAAAGAGTAGAACAGAGGCTGTACAAAATATTCTGTGTGAATAGAAACATCACTTATTTCCTAACTAGTAGGGATGTTAACCCTTTTCATTTTAATCCTGCCAGCTCTTTATTGAAAATATAAAGCTACTATCATAACTTGCAACAAAGGAATCAGCAGCAGATAGCAAACAGGCTTAGTGCTATGTCTCCACATTTGAGTTTTAGTAAATTATATCAATAGTTTGTTGGCAAGAGAGACTCATAATTCTTGCCAAGGTAATAAATAAATTGTAATTTTAAGTCTACACCTTGATATGTAAAAACGTGTGTTGCAAAGGAGACAATAAATAATCAATAACATTAGAGAATATTAAATATTTACAGTTGTTTACAGTGACTGGTTATAGTTTATAGTTTACCATTCATTCATAAAAATTACAATTTAGTAATTATCTACAACTACAATGACTACTAAGCAATCAAATTTCTGCAGGTCATTTAAAAGATCCAAAGGATTTACCAGGATTGGCACATTTTTGTGAACACATGCTTTTTTTGGGTACTGAAAAGGTAAACTAACATTCTTTACCAAATACACTGTATTGAAGAATAGCATTTGCATAATTTTCAATAGATTCTGTCTGTTGGTCAATATATTATATATGTAATAGATATATAGATTCTATAAATATTTATGTATAATTAAATACATTATAATCAGGGGCCATTTAAGTAAATTAGTTAATTTTGTAACTTTTCTTCATTACCATATTAATAAAATCATGGGAGAACAATGATTAGAAATGAAAAACTGCAATTTATGGGCAAAGGATTTAAAGAAAGAATTTCAGTCAAAATCTGATACCTCTGGTACTTTACAGGGGTGAGCTTACTTATAATTACAATTTTGACTTCTGCTGGTTGCTAGGGATATTGTTATTTTTGATCAGCCCTATCACAATGTAATACTCAGACATGAATATCAAATCTCAGTGATAATCACAAACTAGCATCTTGTCTAAAATTATTATTATTTTTTTATATTTAATTTTTTTGTTAAATCTTACAAAATAATTACTCCAAATTTATTATTGACTTTCAGTATCCAGAAGAAAATGAATATAATAAGGTAAAAAACATGAATATTGAATTTTATAAAAATTTAATTATTTGAATAGTTTATATTAAAATTAAACCACTCTATAGTTTATGGTTTTATACTTTTGGGCCCCCAAAAAATAACTGTTCATAATAATTAAGTTACCAAGAAAATGCATTACAAATAACACAAAAATATGATACTTTTACTTAAATCAGTTTTTATCATAACTGCTAATGCATTTGTATGCAGATTTCAAGGCCCATGTGATTTGCTCAGCAATAGATATACAAAATTACCATAAATAATCGATATTCATGACTGGCAATGAAAAGTGTTTACTTCTAGTTTAGTACTTTTAGTGGTTTTATTGTTTTAATAATGCTATTGTTTTTTAGTTTCTTAGTGAACATGGAGGAATGTCAAATGCTTTTACATCTCTTGAGCATACAAACTATTATTTTGATATTTCACCTGATCATTTAACAGGAGCTCTAGACAGGTATTTAACAACAAAATATTTAATGGAGTTGTGTAATTTTTAACAATTTTAACATAATATTTAAACATTGGTTAATGCATCCGGGAAAAATCTAAACACATCATGTTCAAAAATTGCTACAGCAGATTTTAACTGATGCAAGTAATTTTAAGTATTTATAAGAATTTTTACTGGTTTTATAATATTAACGATTTAAAATATTATTTTTAAGGTTTTCACAATTTTTCTGTCACCCGCTTTTTACATCATCTGCAACTGGACGAGAAGTTAATGCTGTGGACAGTGAAAATAGCCGTAATTTGCAGAGTGACCCTTGGAGACTCTTTCAATTAGATAAATCATTAGCCAGATCTGATCATGACTTTAGCAAATTTGGTACTGGTAAGTTATAATTGCATCTTTGTAAAATTACATTTTCATGGAGAACAGTCCATTTTAAAAAGCATTATGTTTAAGTCCTAAATATTAAACATTATTTAGATTATGTAGATGGAATATACAGAATTTTTTATTTTTGTCAATAAAAATTAAAAACATAGAATTCAAATGCTTGATCAGCAATTCTTTCCTTGAATTAAAATAATCCATCATTGCTCTTTTTCACAGGTAACAAAGAAACATTAGAGACTATTCCCAAATCCAAAGGCATTAATATACGAGATGAACTTCTTAAGTTTCACACTGAATATTACTCATCAAATGTTATGGGCCTGTGCATTCTAGGCAAAGAGTCATTAGATGAGCTTCAAAATATGGTTGTCCCACTTTTTGAAAATGTTGTCAACAAAAATGTTAAGATTCCAAAATGGGAAGAACCACCATATACAGAAAAGGAGCTGAAGGTAAATGAAACATTTTTAAGTTAACTTATTAAAGAGATTAAAAGACATTTTTTGTATTAATCATTGGATCATTTGGCCACATGGTATGGTATGGCATCCGTCCGTCCTCAAGGGACGATGGCCACATAGCATTAAAAAAAATATGTCCACAAATTAAATGGCCTCTAAGTTTTCAATAATGCTTCATATTTGAACTATTAGATAATATAAAATTCTTCTTAGATAATTGAAAAATATTCTTATTTAAATTTATCTATTACAATTTTTTTGGTCGAATATTTTTAATAAGTTGAAATTATTTTGAGCTATCTTTTTATTTTTTAAGTGTTTAAAAATGGATTCTGAATGCATTAAAAAAAAATTTAGTGATAAGAAAAAGTAGAGATCAAATCATTTTTTAATTAACTGATATCACTTGGTCATATAATTTGTGACATAGAGAGAGTAGATCGGAGTTCAGTTAATGAGATATGATTTTTTAGCAAAGTGTGAAAAAATTAATTTCGTTGTTTTAATTCAATGTGGGAAAACTGATTGAAAATCATACTTAGCTTTACATGAATCTTTATATGTCAACAATTATCTCTGTAATCTAAAAAATCATTTAAAGTTTGTCGGGTGAGATGGTTCACTAACCTGCTACTGGGGGAGATGGAATAAAAACAAGGGTTACTCTCTGGGATCCTGGATGATTTTCATTAATTCATTAATTACTGGAGACATTTTCACATCCAGGGAAATATCTTTGACCTTATGTGAAGATCTTTGTTAAAAAACTATTTAGCTAAATTGTTTCAGAGTCCAATCAGTTTGGCTTGAAGACCCAATGAAAATTTGCAATATTGCAAATTCACTGCATCCCATGGAGATCCAGTAAAATCAGAACACATGACTACTGAAAAGGCCTATTAGCTTGTTTGTCTTCAGAAGTTTAATACGCTATCTTTTAATGGAAACCATAATTAAAATCTTAAAATTGTGAAATATTTCATCACTATTAACTAAATATTTTTTTTTAAAAACAGACTTTAATTTATGCTGTTCCTGTGAAAGACATCAGAGAAATGTCTGTTGTGTGGCCAACTCCTGATGTCACAGAGTTTTATAAAGCAAATGTAAGGCTAGTCATTCAATTTGTTTATTAACATGATACTTTTTCCTTGTTTTTTTACACGCTTTTATTTAAGTCACAATGTTTGTATGTTGTATCCATCCACCCTTCCATCCATCCTTCCTTCAAAACTTGAAACGTAAAATTATACCACTTCTGATGGTCCTAAAAATTTTACCACAGATAGATCTTGGATGACAATGCATTGTATCAAAATTTCAGATCGATCGAATGTACCGTATTGAAATTATTGCACTTTTAGTTTTTAGTTTTTGTCTATATAAAATGTTATCACTTGCGTCAATGAACCATGCCTCAATTCGCCCTAGAGGGATACAATTATTATAACTTTAAAAAGTACTATCAACATCAAGTCTTGCTGGCCGAAATATAAGCGTTATCGATTGCCGACATGGGGGTACGAGGTTCAATTTTCAGTTAGGGGAAAATGTTTTTTTTTGTATTATACATATTTAGTGCAATTTCTATATGTAAATAAAAGCGTGTCCTTTTTAAAAAAAGATTTTTTTACATTTTACTTATTACCCATGATTCAATCTACGGGCATCATTATTAAACATTTCAGAAAAGAAAAGGTGTTTTTACCATTAGTTGAAGTAAAATTATGAGAGGTAGTTTAAATTATTCAACTAACATTATGGTTTGAGAGGTAAGTTCTAACAATTTAAAGGTCACAACATATCAGAAATCATGCTCCACTTGAAAACATTTTCATAAGTTATTCTTGAAACTACTTCAGTTCCAGGTAACCAGATGTATATTTGCTTTCATAATGATTGTGCATAAATTAATTAATCCTTTACGAACAGTCATATTTATATTAACAGGAATTTAATATGTCTCATTAACAAAATATAAAGAAACTTAATCAATGTCATGATACCAATAGAATTGAATACTCATTTTCCTAATTTGTTCTAGGTGAAACCTAACTCACCAATTAATTGTACTTTATGATATTTACAAATATTAAATAAATATTGTATAAATGATTCATATGTTCATTAAAAAAAGTGTTTATTCTAATATCTCTTTGATAACTTAGCCAGGACATTACTTAGGTCATCTTCTTGGTCATGAAGGATCTGGGAGCTTACTCTCTGAGCTAAAAGCTAGAGGTCAGTTTATCTGTAGTAAAGATTTTAAGCTAGCATTTCCCAAACTTTATTCTTAGTGGCTTTGTTAATTTTATACTTGTCCTTTTGAGAAAACTTAAATGTTATTCCTATTGCTAATTCCCACCTATACGGTTTTGAAAGTCCAATTTCTTAAAACATTTACTTTTACAAAAATGTTTAGAAGTCAAAGTGGGGGGATGTTTTAGATATTTCAGTTTTGAAGAAAAATAAATTCTAAATAGTTAACTAATTACCCTTAATCTATTTTTTCCCCTTGTTTGTTTGTGGGGACTTAAGTCTTCACATATTCAGTTTGACTATATTTATATTCTACATTAATACAACCAAGCTAACATCCAATTATCTTACTGTACATGATCACGGTGACCCGTCAAAATGGCCCCGGACATAATGGCCCCGGTCAAAACGGCCCCAGACAAATTGTTAACTTTTTAAAAAAAAACTTAAAATTTTTTGCATTTTAAGCTTTTGTCAACTTTTTCACCCTTAAAAGAAGTGGTAATACAATGTATTTTAAATAGTTTCTAGTGATGTTATTATATTGTTTCTTTTAAAAAAACAACCGTGATTCGTACGATTTCGCTTAAAGGCTATTAAATTCACTCTTGTGATGTCATTATTATTGTTTCTTGTGAGCTAAGCCTGACACTGAATAGGTGAGTAAAAATAAGAATACAATATTTGATTGTACATTTTACTATTAGTCCATTTATTAGTCCAGGGCCGTTTTATCGAGGCCATTATGTCGGAGCCCATTTGTCGGGGCCGTTTTGTCCGGGGCCTTTTATCGGTGAACCCATGATCACTAAATACATTATATAAATAGTGCAGTGCCTTTCAACACATGCCTTTTAGTAGCTGATTGACTAGATGGTAGCTGATATGCAGTTTTTAGGTGGATACTTTTGTTGAAGCAGCCATCATATGCTTTAAAAATAAAGAATATTTATTTTATAAGTCATATTAAGGAAAAATATAAATATAATTCAAACAAAGATGTTTTAGACAGGCTGGTCCATTCTGTATCTTTTATTGTTTCATAAAAATATGGAAATACCTGTGTAATATTGCTGAACCTATTAAAGAAAAAGTAAAAGTTTGTTGTTTTAGGGTATTTTATTATTAGGCAAGGTTTAAAATTTCAGTATAATGCAGGATGGTCAAGATATCAACTGATTTATATGAAATTTCAAATTCCTTTGAAGTAAACTAATATCTGAAGAGCAGACATTAAATTCTTTTTTTGTGTAAGAAATAAAATGCCTACACAGTGTGTAAATTTGTGTTCAATATTAGAATTTAGTAATTTTAATGGATATCAAATCAGTTTAAATCTGCTAAAATAAATCTAAATCTCATTTGATTTAAGTTTTAAAAAATCTAATTATGTAACTGCAACTGGTTCATTAATATTTCTAAACCAAGGTTACACATATTTGCTTGGTAAGGATTTAAATATGACAACAAAACCAACTTATTCTTAATTATGCAGAAATATGTTGCACATTAGAACAACTTTGGTATAGATTTAATCTTAAAATGAAAACTATTCTTTAAATAATGGCGTTTGAGATGCACCATTTGATTTTCTATTTTAATTTGTGTTGTTCACTTATTAATATAATTATTAATATAATGTATCATAGAAAACTTTGATTCTTGCTATCATTAATGTATTATGAATATTTGTGAAAAGTAATTCTTTGAATCAGAATCAGTCACTGGTACTGTTACAAATTTATGCATTGTGCTAAAATTTAAAAAATATAATACAATCTTTTCTTTTTAAATGTAAAAATACATCTCTCCTCACATAAAGAGATTTTACAAACATCTCACACCATTTTACAACTGATGAAAGTATTTTTCTTGTCATTAGGCTGGGCAAACACGTTAGTTGGTGGTCAAAGAACAGGAGCAAAAGGATTTTCATTCTTTTCCGTAGCTGTTGATCTTTCAGACACTGGACAAGGTTGGTATTGAGAATTTCATTAGATAAGTGAAATAGCAATATGAGCATTGAAAAAAAATAACTAAGACATCTAAGAATATATAGAATGTTAAGATTAGTTTTTCAGGCAGTAAGGATTCTATGCATGATAACGTGTCACTCGTTTTTAGATTTAGTGTAGATTTAATGTGCTTTAGGGCAGTGCTTCTCAAACTTTTTAGTATGGCGAACGGGAGGAATTTTTTCGATTGCACCAGGGACCGGTGCACTATTTTCTCTGCACTGACAATTTTTTCGGTCCTTTTTTTGATAACATCTGCGGACCGGCAGTGGATGGCCCAAGGACCGGCACCGGTCCGCGGACCACCACTTTGAGAAGCACTGCTTTAGGGTACCTCCACATTTTATAAGTTTTCAAATTATATTACCTAATGTGCTGATTATTAGAATTAACAGAACTAGTTACACAATTTTGGATGAAGAAGTTGCTTTTAACTTTTAAAATCCAACTCTTTAACTTTGAATGACACACTTCTCCTCTCTTAACTGTCGCTATTATATAAAAATGCTTACATATTTTAAGAGCAATAATTATTCATATTGATAGAATTTGTCTACTTACTCTCTATTTTTTTTTCTCTACAGAGCACATAGAGGATATTGTTGTATTGATATTCCAGTACATAAATATGTTGAAGAAGGAAAAACCTCAGGAATGGATCTTTAAAGAGTGCCAGGTCATCACTTATATAAATGAATGTTTTATTTCACTGCTTTTATATTCTTAAAATATCAATTGAAATCTTTGATAGCAGTTAGTTAATGCAGAATGAAAGGAACCGAGGTCTTTGTTTTTCAACCATTATTTTACTCTTTTAATTAAGCATTAGCTGATATTACACAGTGAATAAGTTTAATAATTAAACTCTGTGTCAGGAATGTTAAAGAAATTAGTCCACGAGCATTCTTCCATTGCTCCTCAGAAATACAGTCGAACCCACTTACCTCGAGCTCGGTTAGCTCGACCACCCCACTAACTCGACGTTTTTTATTGGAACCTCCAAATTCTCTCTTTGTCTTAGCATTTTTTCATCGGCTAATTCGATTTGTCTAAGTCGCCGAAACCTAGTACCTCGAGCACAAAAGAGGGCCAAATTTACAACTTAACTTGGTTAGCTCGATCTTCGTCGGTTGGCCTAGCAATGCACTCTGGTAATTTTAGTTCAAAACAGTGTTGACATTTCGCTTTTTTTCGAGACTTCCGGCTATTGTGTGATTCTACGAGATTTCAATTAAAATTACCGGATGTTTTGCGTGTGTGAATTATAATTCGACGTGTATCCATGGAGCATGTATTCACCCGAGGTACTGGAGGTACTGGCGTTAGAGGTCGTAATTCGTCATTTCGCAGTGCATGTTATATTATTATTAAACTGAATTCATTTTCTGATGCATTAATCATTTTATATTTTAAGTTAAACGAATATCTTTAGAAATGAAAATAAAGGTTTGTATCGAGAATCGATGGTGGTTTTTATATAATTAAATAAAAAATTATTATTCTTTTAAAAGTTTGTTGTTGCTTTGTTACCAGTAAGATACGTGACTGTGACTAACACGCGCGTGACGATGAAATGAAATCATTTCTGATAAGGAATGATTTTAAAAAAAATTAGCTTAGACTTATTTGCCGGCCGAGTTCTAACACAGTACACACAGCCCACAGCGTGCTGTGATCTACGGTCAAGGCCACAATAGTTTTATTTATATTAAAAGTTTGATTGACTGAGGAAATTCGAGAACGTTCTGATAGTAACAGATATCCTGCACGTCAAAAGCATTAAACTTAAAATAACCATATTGAATTGTTTATTTGTATTTTAAATTCGCTGATACGACGGCAAACGCGAGCGGCTGTGACACGGCGAAGCGTAAACTTTGACCTTTTAGCGCATGCGCAGACAATTATAAACTGGTAACTTATTTTTAATTAAATGGAATCGAAACATGACAGAGACGTAATCAAAGTCCTTTACTTCGGCATAAATATATATATATATATATATATATATATATAATATATATATATATATATATATATATATATATATAAATTCCCGATTAGTCATAACTTTTCCCGACTTTCAAGGCCGAGAATTTATTTTTAAGAATTCCCGACTTTTTCCCGTTTTCCTGAGCTGGAACCATGGTTATATTTAAATTTTAAACGGTCCTTAAAAACGAACGGTCATTACAACCTTAGGACAGAGTGAAGAAATATTAGGGTGCCGATACGATTCCTATACGATTCCGATTAATCATCCCATCACTAATTAACGCTAACCAATTAATCATGTACATAAAGAAATTTCAAGCACATGTTAATATTTTGCCGCCATATTGGTTTTTGTTTTAACTCGATCATCGGTTATCTCGACGCCATTTTTCATACCCCAACGCCGTCGACTTAAGCGGTTTCGACTGTACTCCACTACTAACAGATTGGTAAATTTGTAAAAAAAAATTCAAATGTTTCTGCTTAAAATTAGGTTTAAAAATTATGAATTAAATAATAATTAACAACATTGAATAATTGATTATTTTGTTTATAACACCCATGCAAGTCAACCGTATCACGGTATAGGGACTCACAGTTAAGGAAGCAATGGTCTGACCTAAATAAGTGAATGTCTATTTACAAATTAATAAAGGTAGAACAAATAAAGTCAGTATGTCTTAACCCAAACAAATGTATTTCAGGAATTAGCTGCCATGGGCTTTAATTTCAAGGATAAGGAATCACCAAAAACCTTCACCAGCAATCTGTCAAGTAGATTACACGTAAGAACAATGTTATGATGGTGTATGTTAAAATTTCATATTTTAATTACAATTTTTACAAGTTGAGGAAATTTAGCTGTTGTGGATTTTTGAAAATGGAAAGTGGTGAAGGGGTATTTGATAGCCAAACCACAGATAGAATTTGTTGAAAACTTTTTCAAGCACCGATGTTGGTATATTTATTTACAAATAAATTGTTTTAGAAATAGGGTATTTATCTGGATGTCTGTTATGACATGCAAATTTAACTGTTGAACAGAGCAATGACAGATTGACTTACTTTATAAGAGGATATGCTGCAGATTTAATTTAATTATAGATTTGTCACGGGAACTCCCAGTTTGGTACTAGGACTTAACCTAGTGTAGCCTGCATTAGTAATCAAAATAATTCTGCAAAATAAATTTCTAGCTTATAAAAGTTTATTTCCAATTACCTGACTGTAAATGGTTTTGTAATACTCAATAAATAGTTATTCAGTTTCTAAATAGATAACTGCAATTTCGAATTAGTGTTTAACTATCCTTAGATTTGATAAACATATAAATGTAATTCTGTCTAATTTCATTACCACAGGAATTCCCCTTTCAAGATGTCCTCAGTGCCTATTCACTGTTTGATGACTTTAGACCTGATCTCATTAATCTTATTTTGGAAAAACTTGTCCCAGAAAATATGAGGTGGGTTTAATTTTTAAAAAAAAATGTTTTCTATTTTGTTAAAACACTTGTTAGAATCAGATGCCGAAAACCCGGATGCAGGAAGCAAGCCATGATATGGAATGGTTTGGGAATCTGTGGCTTAGTTCAAGTATCTTCCTATTAGATTTGATAATAAATTACAACTCTTTCAATCATTAAGGTAGAGAAACAAATGGATTATATATTTACATATTTCATTTTAAGTTTATATATTATTTTTTTTTCAACAGAATTACTGTTGTGTCCAAGAAGTTTGAGAGTATTGCAGATCAAACAGAGAAATGGTATGGCACTCAGTACAAGGTCAATAATTTTTCACCAGCGCAAATGGAGGTAAATATTTATAAATTTATTTCAAATTTTAGAAAACAATTTTTACTATTTTAGAAAACCATTTTTCCTCATTGAACATACTATTTATAATTATGTTAAAGGTTAAATTGTAAATGCTAATGTTTTGAATGGTCTTTTTTATTTTAACTTGATTTAGAATTGTAGTTTGTTCATAGGGAAGTGACAAATCATATTTGAAAATCTTAAAATATAGAGAATTAAATTCAACATTGTTCAAAATAAACGTTAAAAAATATGTCTGGCTTTAGTGAGCCATTTTAGAAAAGTGCAATTGAAGAAAATGTGCATGGTTTTATTGATCACATACAGTAGAACCCGGTTAAGTCGACGGCCTTGGGGTAGATGGCCTTGGGGTAGATGGCCTTGGGGTATGCCAAATGGCGCCGAGTTAACCGATGATCGAGTTAAACGAAAACCAATATAGAGGCAAAATATTAACATGTGCTTGAAATTTTTTTATGTACATGATAAGGTTGTTAACGGTTAACCGGTTAGCCGTAACTTCTGTATAAACTTATAACGCAGAGTTAATATTTTGTTGTGTTACGACAGAATACCAGAACCAATACGTAGGCGACTGTGACATCAAAGCGTTTTCTTACTATTCCGGTCTATAAAATGATATATACGTCATCACTATAAGTTTAGTTCGCCTGCGGCAATGGAAAGATTTATTTAAATTTTTTTTTACTTTGCTTAGTTGTCGAGGTACTGTACGAGAGCTAACAACACAGTGCGTGTATGATATGAACAAGGTCAAAGTCAAGGACACGACTGGTATTGTTACAATTTATATTACGAGAGTCATTAGAAAGACGTAGCAAAGATACCGGGCGATTAATTGGTCCTCAAATTTGAGTTCGGTCTTTTAGTGACAGTTTTCCTGCAAGTTAAAGCCATTTGACGTAAGATTACCACATTAATATCAAAACTGATATTTGCTTTAAAAAATCCATGCGGCTAGTGGACATTTAAAAAAAAACTCTCTTAGTTGACGAAGCATAGTATGATCAATTTTATTGGTTAGCTACCATAAACGTCACCAATCGTAAAACTTTTTATCAGACGCGCGCGAAAATACGGTAGTGAAATGGTGAGTGGCATCGATAACTAACATTTTCAAAAGCTGGCGATTGGCATAGTACCAGAAGAAAGTTAGTAACACAGCGCTGAGAGCTGAACGCAAGCGGGCTGTGACGTCACCAGCAGACCTGACGAGGCAGAAATTTGATGCCTTTCCTCGGTTATAAAAAATCACATCTAACATTTTCAAAAGCTGGCGATTGGTCATGGGGATCGAGATAACCAACGTTAAGTGGCAAATTTGTCCCTCTTTTGTGCTCGAGGTATTAGGGTTCGGCGACTTAAAATAATCGAATTAACCGATGAGAAAATGCAAAGACAAAGAGAGAATTTGGCAGTTCCAATAAAAAACGTCGACTTCATAGGGTTGACGAGTTAACCGGACACTAGTTAAGTGGGTTCTACTGTAATTTATAATTTTTTTTAATATTAATTAATTTGAGTAGTAAACCTTGATTAGATAATTGAAACTTCCAAGTATCCACATATGGTAAAATTAAAAAAAGAATCTTGCTCATTATTTTTCCCTCACCCTATTTTCTGACTTTTAAAAGCATTGTTTGAAATTTTCTGTTAGTGTTTTCAAGATAGACTCAATTGATTTTTCTTAATCAAAGTAAAGAAATTTATTTGACTGCAGCCAGTTATTTTAAATAAAATGTGACATCTCCACATTTAAACAAACAATATAAAACTCATTCAGGAGAGGGGAGAACAATTATAAAAAGTAGGTTTACAAATAAGCCTAAGTTTGATAATTGATAATTAAATGATAAAATGTTAATATATTATTATTTCTAATTTTCTTCAGTTTCACAAGAATGGTTAAACTCTCATAGTAATTAAGGTTAATCTTTTTGAAAACCAAAATTTCATCATTTTGGTAAACATCTTTTACATATATAGCTTTCAATTTCAGGTCAAAATTATTATTTTAATCTAGTTAAAATTTTGTGATATTATGTGGTCATACTACTATTTAACAGAAATGGACCAATTGTGGTTTGCAAGACAATCTTAAGCTTCCCAAAAAAAATGAGTTCATTCCAACTAACTTCTGCCTAGTAGCAGCAGATTCTGAGGTATGCAAACTGTAATGGTAGTAAAAGTTATTAATTTATGATTTATTCATGCCAACCATTTTGTTTGTGGCAAAGAATCTCCTTATAACCAAGTTTTTAGAAATTTGATATTAACTTTATTAAAACAATATTTTTGTATAGTCTTTCAAACCAATATTTTAGTTAAATAAAGTTAAAAAATTATGTTTTAACAAATATTAAAATTATTTGTTTCAGCTTGCTGGAATGCCTGAAATTGTGAAGGTTAGTGATGTTATATTTTTTAAAAAAAGTTCTATGTTTTTGTGTGTTCAGTTTGATTTGATGATCTCTTGAAAACTGTTACAAAGCTGAATCATCCCCTGCTAACTAGTTCATCTTTTCTGCTATTTAATCTATAAACAGCATGCAAATCAGGAACCTCAACCACATTTTTATGATGCAGCATCAGTGTTGCTTTTGATGTAATTATTAAAGGTGGCAGTCACACTTTTGGTCCCATTTAAACACTAATTAAGACTTGATTATTTGAAGTTATTTGGTTGGTGAATATTGGTTAAATCCCTCGGATCTTAGTGGATATAATTTTTGTGTCTAAAAATGTGTAATAAATGCTACGCTTACGTTTGAACTTATTTGAATGTTTGAAATTTTAAAACTTGAATTGTAGGTCCTCCTTATTAACCTTATCTTAATTCGTATGGTGTTCTATTTCAGAATACAGATTTGTGCAGACTGTGGTACAAAAAAGACAATACATTCCTCAAGCCTAAGGCCTGTGTTAATATAGACTTTATAAGGTGTGTTTACATTTTAAATATATAAAACAAGAAAAACTAAAAAAAAAGTTTCTCTAAAGCTAAAAATTAATGATTTATAAATTTTAGTTTTAGTGAACTAATTTCTTTAGTTTCTTGAGATCACTGTGTACAAGTGGATCTAGAGAGAGATTTAAAATAATCTATAAATTGAGCAAAAAAGGTTAAACCTAGAATTTAAGAAGTCCATCAACTAAGCAAGCTACTGAACAATGACCGACACTTAACATGAATCTAGTTTTGAGAGTAATTTAAAAAAAATCCAAGTGTAGAACAAAATTATTTTAAATATATTTTCATTTATTGTCAATTTCTGGTTATTAACATTTTTTTTTCTTAATCCAATGCATATGGTAATAAATTTTCATTATTGATCCCCAACTTTTCACTTTTCCTTTAAATTGAAGATCTAAGTCTTTTTTTGCACTCACTGTTTAAACATGTAAACTAAATTACCTTTTTTAAAATTAAATATAATTTTTATTTTAGTCCTGTAGCCTACACTGATCCTCTTCACACCAACTTCAATGCTCTATTCACTCAACTGTTTGACGATGCTCTTACAGAATACACTTACATGGCTGAGATTGCTGGGCTTAAGTATAGTCTGGATAGCTCTATATATGGACTGACGGTACATAGAGGAGATTTTGCATGACTTGACTCTAATTCTCCTATAGTCCATTAAAAAATTATTTTCCCATGCAACTTTAATGTTGTAAAAGATAGAGAATAGTTTTTCTTTAAACAATTTTCTTAAAGACTTGTTCCTTATTATTTTATGTTTTTAAAGCTCGGGTTGGTGGAAAAAGATTAATTCAGCATATATAATAACTTTCACATAAGCATGATCATCTGTGAATTACAATAAATGTCATCCAATTCTAGTGATAGGCGACATAATTATAAGCCATTGCTAAATGCTCTTAGCAATCAGATAATTTTAAATTTATGAATTGAGAAATATTTGTATTGCTTATCAAAAATTTTTTGACACATTTTGAATCAAATTTCTTACTCCAGCTGACTGTTAAGGGCTACAGTGACAAGTTGCCCATTCTCCTTGAAAAGATCTTAGAAAAGATGGCAACTTTCAAAGTGGATCCCAACAGACTGGCAATTTTTAAAGATATTGTAAGTTATTAAATAACTCAAGTCTAGGATTTAGATTGTATTCTTATAATCATATTTACATGTATGACTAAACAAAGTAAAGAATACATTACTTTTTATTTAAAAAATAAAAAAATAAAAACCAGATATTTGTTTGTAAACATAACTTTTATCTTATTGGTTTTTAAATTATGAAATTCATTGAAGAATCTTATAAGGTATCATTTACTTGTGTTATAAAAAATTAACATAAGGTACAAATGCTTTGAAACTGTACTCTCTTATAAAAGTTTCATACATCAAATTTATCAAGTTCCTAAACACTATTGAGCTTGAAGGGCTAGTTATAACATTTTTTGGGATAATCTAACAAAACATGGACCATGGAGAGACTTTTTTTTTAAGTTGAATAATTAAACCAACATTTCATCATTCTATTTCCTTTGAAAAATTTTGCTTTGACACCACGTTGGGGAGTGCCAACTATTCATTAGGGGTATTTGGTTGTGTGACTACTGATCCCTCTGCGTTTTCACTTTATTTTATACATTATTCAGTTCTGAATTTATGGAGATGGCTGGAGATGAAAACCAGAGGAGAGAGAGGTTCAATTCACTTTAACCCTATATGACTAAGTTGAAGTATATCATAGTAAAAATTATTAAATTTTGGCCTGCTGGACTTCAGAAAAATTTGACTTATATATGGCTTTTCTGACCCTATCTAATTTGTTTGTTGGGGTCTACCTGTAAGGGACAGAATCTGATCAGGTTTAGCTACATGAAATAATGTTGGAGTTTTGGAAAGCCTGAAAAAAGTTCAAAACAACTAATCCTCAGACAGTAAGAAAGTCGTCTACCAATAAGATAAAATGAGTTCTCTAATGTGGAGTACTAGGGAAAGCTATAGAAATGGTAACCCACTAATATTTTATTACATTAAAAACAGAGGACTTTTTAAGATCTTTATACTGGTTCTCATAAATATTATTATTCTGGGTGATCTTTTCATCGATTTAATCAATTTTCAAAACTTTCTATTGCGCACTTAGCATGGAAGAAATTTAAGAAATTTCCAAGCAGAACAACCTCACCAACATGCTATTTACTACACAAACATGTTAACTTCAGAAACATTGTGGAACAAGGAGGAGTTACTTCAAGCTTTGGATGGTTCGTATTAAACAAGATACATATCATTCCTGGTAAGGTTGACTTTGATGGTGGAAAGATACCATAAAAATATGATTAATATTTTGTTTTTAAAAAACATGGCTTTTATTATTTCATATTTATTAAAAATAAAAAATAAAAATAAGACTTGGGAGGTAGAGGTGGTGGCAAGAAGAATCGGTGACATCCAGTGCTAAGTAAGATCTAGAACTTTTGTTGATAAGTCATTTTCTCTAACTAACATTTCAGATGTTACAACAACCAACCTGCAGCAATTTATCGGTCAACTTCTTGGAAAACTGTACATTGAAGGACTTATATTTGGAAATGTTACAAAGGCTGTAAGTTAGATTTTTATTTCTGGAATTTCAGGTTGACATTTATGTCTTGTGTTCATTTTTTTTTGTAACAGTAAAATGTTCTCAAAAGTGTGTTAAATTTTTGTTTGCTGAAAATGAATATTCATTATATGATTTTTTTTTAAAAAGGCAATTTTTTTTAATAAATGGAAGGGCCTTATGTTTATGGAGCCCCCTCATTTCAGAGAGAAATGAGATACAATTTGAATTAGATTCAAAGCATCCTACTCTACAACATCCTCCCATCCTGGCTTTATCTAAAAAAAAATGTCATTGGCCTCTGTAATTTTTTCTTCTGATAATATTTTTCTGGGCTATAACCATCTAAATGACTTGAAATGACTTTTTAACTTTTTTTTTAAAATTTGGTTATTTCCTAATCAATTTTCAGTTCCCTCAATTTCTGTTTCCCCTTTAGTGGATGTCATCTGCAATGTTTAATGGTTATTAATGCACTGGTTGCAATGGCAGGGGCTTTACTCTCTAGTAGTTACAACAAAAAGTTCTCAATAATCCGTTATTTGTAATTACATGTACAAGGATAATTATCTATCTAGTTACTATTGCAAATGCTCCATAAACCATATTATTGCAATACCAAGGCTAGTTACGTTATTAGTTGCAATAGCATGGACTCATAAATACACTTGTTGCAATTTTATGATTAATTAACCAGTTACAATAGCATGGGTTGATCGATTGCGATGACATGAGCAATTCACAAGTTGCAATAGCATGGGCTCATTATTATACTAGTTGCAATATTGAGGGTAATTAACTATTTGCAATAGCATGAACTCAATAACTACACTAGTTGCAATTGCAATATCAGATAGTCATCACTCTTTTAAGTTGCATTTGCCGTAGGCCATGCAATCAGCCATGCATTTATGAAACCTGTTTCTCTGAGAATCCATTTTATAATCACCTTCCTCACTGAATGCCTTTGATACTCTCTATAAATAAGTCAAGCGCATTTGGTATACAATATAGTAAATCGGTAGAAAAAAAAGGAGGCCATGATAGCCTAGGCAGTGCTTTGAAGAAGGCCAGCTGTCGCCAAGGCAGCAGGTCCTTTCTCTCCACGCAGATGGTGATTCCAGGGGAACAGCTTAGCTGATACAAAAAGGTGCCATCTGCATTGTAGGAGTTACAAGAGATATAGCGCATTCACAATAAAACTGTAAATCGAATAAAACAGAATCGGAAAGGCCGCATCGTTAATGGCAAGGCTAAACCAAAGAGTGTGGAACAATGCGCAGCTCACTGATGGGAAGAAAATCACTGTGTACCAGGCCTGTGTGCTCAGCACACTCCTTTTTGACAGCGAGTGCTGGACCATCTACGCCAAGCAAAAAAAGCAGCTTGACAGTTTCCTACACATCAAGTGGCAGGATAAAATCACAAATGTGGAGGTACTCAGGAGGAGCCGTATGTTAAGTAGGCACTCAATCCTGAGTGAGAGGCGTCTGGGGTGGTTGGGCCATGTCCACAGGATGGGCTCGGAGTGAATTCCAAGAGCCCTGCTTTACATTGAGCTGGCAACCAGTCTGAGGAAAAGAGGTCGCCCCTGCCTGCACAACAAGGACGTCTGTAAGAAAGACATGTCACTGACGCGCACCGACCATAAAACGTGGGAGCCCATTGCTGTGGAGCCCAACCTCTGGCTGTCAAAAGTGCATGACGGCATTCAAGTTGCGGAAGCCACCCTCACAGCTAGGAGTGAAGTGAGAAGAGCCAGGAGAAAGGGAGGGGGGGGAAGAGGAGCAAGAGTCAACACCATCGTCCCTTGAGGACGGACGGATGCCATACATATATATATATAGTAAATAACTCCAGCTTGATAAATGTATAGTATTTAATTTTGTTAATCTACTTCATGTGAATTTAATTGTTGTTGATGTAACAAATCTTTGATTTAATAATTGTGGGGCATTGAAATATTAATAAATAAAGTTCATGGGTGTGTTGACAGTGTGCTGTGGAATTCAAGGGTAACTTAAACTGGAATTCTTTAAAATTACTTATTTGAATGCATACTTTTTCAAGTAATTTTTTCCTTACTAGATAAAAACAAAAAGGACATGTTGTCCTATTTTAATTGTTATACATAGATTTTACTGTTAAGCTACAAGGAGAACTAAAATATTTTTGTTCGTTTTTTAAAAATTAGTAAGCTTATGAAAACTCTCAATAAACTCAATAGGTAGACATTTAAAAGCCTGCAGTAATTGTGGCTTTAACAAAATTTTAGTTAGCTAGCGCCTGCAAAATTCATTTGATCTCACTCCATAAATATGTCACCAAAGTTGATTGACTGCAACTTATATATTTCCAAAAACAGCAATCTATCCAAATGACAGACATGATTGAAAGGATACTTATGGAAAATTGTAACACCAAGCCACTGCTACCAAGTCAGCATCGTAAACTCAGAGAGGTTCAACTTCCTGATGGTATGTCCTTACTTAAAGTACCTTTTTTATTTACAATATATATACACTTTTGAAAGCCAAATATTTCAAAAGAAAGCCCACATTTTTGGATTGTGTATTACTTGCTCATGAGTTGTTACATGAAAACTTTGGTAATGTTATCATTAAGATACCAAAGAAGATCAGGAACGAGATTTTTTTGTTGATGATGTAAAAAATGAATTAAGGGACATTTTACTTCTGTAATCTCTGTTTTAAGGTTTTTTTAATCAAAATATTCACAAGAACCTAACCAACAAAAACAAAATGAAGTTAGAAAGTGGAAAACTTAGCTTTAATGTAAAATCCAAGTGGACATCAACCAGAAAGTAATGGAGCAGGAGGGAGAGATATGTTTATAAAGGCAATAGGGAGGGACACTGAAGGGGAAAAGAAGTTAACGAGGATTAAGGTCCCGTAATCAGGAATGAGTTTGACTCTGGCAGACATATTGGTACAGAAAAAGAATTATGCCCCTTTTCTCAGACTAGAGCCATATACATGTACTATTTAATTACATTGTACTTCCTTTTTAACTGGCTTGATTGGAGTCTCACCCCTTTATTATCATTTTGAAGTTAACAACTAATCAAACTGTTGGCTATGTTTATAAAAATATTGTATGCCCTTTTTATGTGTTGTAAGCATATTCAAGGTTGTCGTTTGCAACACATCTATTTAGATAACTTCATCTCAAATTTAAAATTGATGCTGCCTTATTTTTTATTAAAATAAAATTCATGTAAACAAAATATTTGTGTAAGATTATAGTCAAAAATTTGTATAACAATGCACATAATGCACATAAAACACAATAATTTAAACTTACATGAAATATACAAAATCTACCTTTTGAATAAGAGAAAAGATAAGGGTTAAAGAAAAGGATGCTCAGAAGTCCGCTACAAATACCAAGATGATAAAAATGGTATAATGTGGCTAATAAAGCTAAACAAAATATTGAAATTACATGAACTATTTTGTTTTGTTAAAGCTGTGAATAAAAAATTGTCAGTGTTTTTTGGCTGACACTGCAACTGAGGGGATATTCCAAAATGCCACTATTGTAACTTTAAGGAATAGGAGGAAATAATTTTTTTTTAGTTGCTCTCTCAAATCTGTCACCAAGACAACAGGGAAACTGAGAATATTTGATTAAAGATAAGGAAAGTCTTCAGCTGTTCATATTATTACTTGAAAAAAAAATTATATTGTCTGTTGATAATGCTAATTTGTCCCAACTGAGGAGTGTTACATGGAAGAGACAAGATAAGAATATATTAGAAAACAAAAAATCACATTAATAATTATGGGAATTTATAACCTTTTTTCACAACTTGAAATAAATATTGTTTGCCATTATCAGAGAGCCCAGGATTTAGACATACATTAAATTACACTAGATAATTTTAAAAATCTGCAAAATAAAGATATACTTATTGTCAATTACAATTAAAAAAAGAAAGGTTGAAAATTAATAAATAGGTCTCAGAATTTGGTAACTTGTCTTTTTGCTTTCTCTTTGCAATTATGTAAAAAGGGAAACCATAATTCTTATTAGAAGGCAATAGCCATTGTTTTATCCACAATAACCTTGTAATTAATCCTCTTTCTTTGAAATTTAATACATTTTAATATAGGAATATGTGCGAGTGAATAGTTCTTATTTACACTTTATCTAAGAAATCTATATATAGTTTTAATTCAATACCCTTACTTATTTACATCAGTGACTTTATTAGAATATTTTTAAATCAGTCATTTCAATTCCCGCTTTAAGAAAACTTTTATTATACTATTGTTTGTTTATTGTCTCAGGCTGCTACTTTCTGCATAAACAAAAGAATGTTGTCCATGAAAGCTCTAGCATTGAAGTTTACTACCAGTGTGGACAACAGAATACTGAAAGCAATATTCTACTGGAGCTGTTCTGTCAGGTTAGTTTATTTATAGTACTTTATAAAAAAATGAAATTAAAAGGGCTTCGAAATAATTTTTTTGGTTATATTTGAGTGGAAATCTCAAAGAAACATTTGAGCAATTATAACTAGCTACATACACCTCACGGCGTAGCATACACCGCAGATTTGCTCTTGGATAGTGCAAATAAAGAGGGGGGAAAGAACGGACACTAAACTACAGCACGAAGAAATCAAAACAACGCGAGTGAACGCCGGTGAACCACCGATTCATTGTTGGCCTTGAGACATTCGCACCCTTCACCACCCTAGCTTGCCAACCATAAACTGTGATTGGCCGACCCTAGCGAACCCATGTTCACAAAAAAGGCTGAAACGAACGGGCACAAACACACATTTTTTAAAATTAAAAAATGTTGATGCTGGGGCTTGAACCCAGGACCTTCAACGTGTAAGGCGGACGTGATAACCACTACACTACGCATCACATGTTATTCTGTGAAGGAACAATGCAAGTGATTGCAAGAACCATTGTTGCCTACTTTAAACTGTGATTAGTGTGATCGGTCGACTCCAGTGAGGGTCATTCGTCATGCTTGTTTGCACATACTCGCTTTGGGGAAATATATATTATTATTAAATAGATTGTACTGAAACTGATTAATGTATTTTTGGTGAATCACATTTTTGCAATAGGTATTTAAATTACTGAAACTACAACATTTTTTTTCTCTTTTTGTGTTTGTGGATCAATATCATTAAAAAATGTGTTAATGGTTTGATTCATGATATGGTTATTTGACATTTTACCATGAGGGAATGAAAATAACATGAGAAAAGATTCTTTATTCAAGAAATGAAAAATCATGCACTAAATAATCGGTCAACTGTATTTCTGTTATTTTTAATATTGAAAATTTAGGTTATCAGCGAGCCATGCTTTGACATTCTCAGGACCAAAGAGCAGCTTGGTATGTACTTTAATGCATACATTATATTAATGTGGGGGGAAACTATGTACTGTTGTGAAATAAATTTTGTTTAGAACTTGGTCATGTGTCTTATTACATGTATTTCAATGCTTTCCGAAATGTCAACACAGTAGTGTGTGGCCTGACCATTTAGCTTGACCAATTACTGTTACTCATATTGTACAGATATTTCTCTTACTTTCATTTTCTTAGCACCTTGCATCAGCTTCCTCTGCTTCTATAGGAGTGCAGCACAGTAATATTTGGATATCTTCATAGCTTGGGCTAAGATTTTGAACAATGAAATAGTTCAAATTTAATTATTAATGAAAATGGCAGTTCACTTATGAAATTGGGGCCGAATAAAGAGTACAGCGGATGCATTTCTTTAAAAGACAAGTAAAGCTTATGAAAATAACCTCTGGGATGAACAAAATATAGCAGCAGTGGCAGAAGCTACATATCAACTGTTATGAAGTCTGTTTTAAATATATGAAGCTCATATAGGAACAATTCCAAGTCTGATTTATACATCTAAATGTATTAGACATAGATTTTCATTTACTAGTCATTAAAAACAACCCTTAGCCTCAGTCTTTAGTTTTTTGTCACATAGAGAGAGGGGAAAAACATTAGTTTGGTCTGCCGTGGGGAAAAGGGAGAATTGTCTATTAGGGTTGATTCCATTTGGGCATTTCAAATTATTGTTATACAATTTCAGTCTTTTTAAAAAAAAATATTTTTTTTTAATTTTTTTTTCACAACATGAAATCTAGTGGTCATGGTGCAAACATTAACTGACTAGAGTAATAGTTGGTGCCAGTTTTTAATATTTGTGATCAAGACCTACACATATTTATATTTATTTTAATTTATGATAAACATTCTAAAAACTTTTTATGTATCAACCATTGGCTATTATTATTACATTATATATTAATATGAACATATCTATGACTACAGTTTAAAAAAGACAACTGTTTGGTTAAGTATGCCTCTTTACCTGATGACTGGCTCACAGTTCCTCAGTAACAGATGATTAATTAAATAATGTTGATCTTATGCACAAAGTTTCCAGTAAAGTTGCCAGTAATGTTCACAAACAGGGCTCATCTGATTTTTATTAGAGTTTTAAATGTTGACAAAGCGTAGGCTTTCCTGGTTTCCTCAGGCAACCCATTCCACGTCCAGACGGGAAGAATGAGAATTTGTAATGTGTTTGTTATTGCAAGAGTGTTTTTATCCCCATGTCTAACTAAGGGTTGTATTAGGTTATCTTTGTGTTTTATTTCCAAGTTAGAATTAATTGCCTTATGTATTATTACTACTTTGCTTTTTGTTCTTCTACCCTCTAGTGCTTCAAGGTTTAATGATTTAACTAATGGTGTTATTCTTGTCAGTTTTGAATATTCTCCAGTAATGAATCTGGCAGCTCTTTTTTGAATTTGATCTAGTTTATCAATGTTTTCTTTGGTGGATGGGTCCCATTCAGAAGATGAATATTCTAATACAGGTCTCACCAAAGTGAGGTAGCATTTTATTTTTATATTCTTATTACTATTACATCTGTAAAAGTTTCTCTTTATATAGCCTAAGTTTATTTTTTTATATTTTAAAATTACTTCATTGACATGGGGATTCCATGATAATTTCTCATTTATTATTACTCCTAAGTATTTTGCATCTTTAGTTTGGACTAGTTGTTTTCCATGAATGAAATATTTTGAATTTATGTGTTTCTTTTTCTTTGTTACTCTTAACATTTGACACTTTTGTGGATGGAAAGACATACTCCAAATAGTTTCCCATTTTATTAATTCATGTGGGTCTTTTTCTCCTTCAGGGTGTGATGGTTAATCACAACTAATTTTAATCAATGTAATTCATTGGGCGTGCAGAATATTTGTTATCCCTGACAGGGAATTGGTACTGATTTATTGACCTTTGATCAACAGGTTATATTGTATTTAGTGGTGTGAGAAGATCCAAAGGAGTCCAGGGATTGAGAGTTATTGTCCAGTCATCAAAATCACCTCAATTTGTTGAAGGCAGAATTGAAGCCTTTATACAGAAAGTAGAAGTAAGTAAAACGGAAACATTTTAAAGAAATATATTTGACAGTGGAATTTAAATTATTCAATATTTTAAAATTATTTATTTTTTTATTTAATGGCTCCTCCTATGCAGAAGATTATTGCGCCCTATATTCTATATTACATAATGAACACGCCATTCTGATTATTATTGTTTACTAGCGTATCACCCGTCAAAAATGACAGAAGTTTTCAAAATAAATACACATCAGATTAAAAAATAAATTAATACAGAACTTTCATTTATTTAATTTATTTTTATTTGGTTCATTTATTATCATATTGAACAATTTTATGCGGAACGTTCGAAAAGAGTTATCTTTGGTGCAGTAATTTTTGGTGCGCACTATTGAACAAATCAGCATTACATCCAAGAAGCATTACATCCATTACGGGAATTATGTATGTTGAATTAGGAGATTCTACAAAACATGCCTGAAGAGGAATTCAATAAACATGTTACGGCCTTGTCATCAAAGCGTCTTGAGAAACCCAAAAAACTGGTTCAACAAAACAATAAATATTGGACAGAAATCATCTCAAGTTTTTATAACTTTGATAGAGGTAAGTCTGATCTTACTTTAAAAAAAATAATAATAATGTAATTGTCATTTAGAATGTTGAATGCCATTTAGCTGAAGGCAGTAAGTTCATACTAAAAATGTTTATAAAAACATAAGCAATCAGGGAAGGGATTTAATTGTGTGTGTGTGTACCAGTGTATTTTTCTACCAGAAAAAAAACATCCAGTTGCATCTTATAGAGTTAGAGGAATGTTTTCCTCCTAAGTACAATATAAAATGATAAAATAGAGGATTATTGAAATCAAGGTAGGAAGAAATAAATTATTCAAACAAAGTAGATGGAAACCTGAGTTTCAGGTTTCACAACAAAATGATGAATTTGTTGGTAATTAGCCTTCTTTAGCAAACAAAAAAAACCAGGAAAAGTAAGATATTAAAATTGTAAAACTTAGCGAGCAGAGAGTCAATTGTGTGGGGTGCTACCGATATTTTACTTTGTGTATAATATACCTTTTTACCCTAAACTTTGGTGCTGAGTAGAAAAGTTATGGGGAATGGCAATCTTTTAAAACATTACTTTTCAAGATGTTTAAAAAAACTGAATTCAGTGAATTTGGTAATCATTTGAACATCTTAACTTGTACAGTTTTATTTGCACTAAGTTTATTGACTAGGACTATTAAATTTTGTTATTTCAGATAATATTGAGGTTACCTATCTACAGAAATTGACAAAGGATGATTTGTTAAAATTCTATAAGGTTTGTGCAAATTAAAATTTAATTAGTTTATAATTTTCAATTTGATCATTTATTTCATTACAAAATGCTGAAAATGGTAATGATTTCATTAGCTTTCACCTGTTGAACTCATACATTTTTAAATATCTCTGTTTTTTAACGCAATTTCCTTTTGGAAAAATTGCCTTTATATATATGATATGTCCGGCCTGTCTGTTCGAGCTTTGAACCATACCTGATAGGGTTCGGGTCTTTTGCAAATATGTTAAGGAGGACCCTAGGATGTGTACGGGGCAAAAAAAATACCGAAAAGGTTTACTGGATTTCCTGGAAAATAATAAATACTAAAAAATATCAGTATTTTGTCAATTTCTTGTCAACAATAACATCTATCGGGTTGAAACAAACGCCAAACGAAAGCTAATAAAATTTAGAACAATGTTGGAGAAGGAATTTTTGAAAAATCTTTTTTCGTTTAACTTTCGTAATTTTAGCAGCAATTTGTAGATAACAATTGTTTTGTTTAGTTTCAGAATTATTGATTTGAAATGACTTTTAATGTAATCTAGAATGATAGTTAATGGGGTTTCCCCGCTTTGTGAGTGTTAATGTTAGATTGTTTCGCGGTGCGCATCATATCGGAAATTCTTTGTTGGAAATTGCGTTTAAATACTCTTTCGAGTTTTTATTACTTGTTTTTAATTAATTAGGGCCGGGTTGGTCTAGTGGTAGCACGCTGGACTGCCGAACCGAGACAGAAGGGAGTCACGGGTTCTATTCTCGGTGTTGGCAAGGCCCTGGGCATTGTGCTAGCCACACAATCCCTTGCTCGTTAGTGGTGGCTAAATAAAACTTGTGGACGCTAGCTACTTCACATGCCCCATAGTCCGTCATGGACTGGAAAGGGGGTTATTATTACTATTAACAACCCTTCCTCCTCATTGAGGAAAAAATCTGCTATTTTCATAATCAACTAATTGTAACTTACAAGACAATTTTAAAGATTCAAAATTTGACCAGTGTTTCCAAATTTTGATTATTATTTGGGGAAATTTAGTCTTTGATACTTATGCAAGGAATTTATAAAAGTTTCACAGTGTGGACACTGCAATATTTAACAGTTAACCACTTTTATTTTGATGTACTACAATAACATTTTTTTTTACTTATTGTTTAATCCTGCAAGAGTACATTGTTAAATCTTAGGCCCAAAAATAACTAAGAGACACTAAATTTGAAAAGTAAAAAATTCTTAACAACATTTTTATAGTATTTATAGTCCAAAATAATTTGTCACCCCTAAGTGAAGTTGTTTCATTGTGCTGTTATCTCCTTGTCTCCCTCTTGTTCCTTGTTTTATACATTCGACATATTTTAACTTTAATAACATAAATGCTTGTGATAATATTAGTACAACTTTTGTCATAGTGGAAAAAAAGAGCATTAGTATAGTTCTCTTACATTTTAAAGACTTTTTGAATCATTATTGAAAATATTTATACTTTTTTTTATCAATAGGAAAAGATAGCATTGAATGCCCCACAGCGACACAAGCTATCAGTACATGTTTTGTCCGAAGTTCCACAAAATTCTGACGCAAACAATGTTGGTAGAGATGCTGAAAAGAATGATTGTGAAGGCAGTGATGGATTTATACCTGCACCTGAGCTACCTATGGTAAGAAAAGTGTTTAGTTGATTAAATTATCCAGTGTGGCAAGGGTAGTTGTGATGAAGTTGAAAGTCAGTCTTAGTATATTTTTTTTGAGAGTTGGAAAAAAACTTCAGGTATATTTTTTATAGTTTTAACTTAAATCAGCTTAGTGCTAACTAACAATTTTGATATTATTGTTTATATTGTTATATTGTTTTAACCCAGGGCCACACAGAAAAACTATTATAATTTTTGTGTTAAGTGATATGTTTAGTATGTGGATACTTATTTCAAATGGAGAATGAACATGAAAGCACACAACTTTCAGCAACTGGGATTTTCATAGATGTAGAAAAAATTACAGGCCAGTTGTTTTAAACAGAATAATTCTTAAAGATATAAGAGACTATAACCTGATCACAAACTTTTACTTGAAGCTTCACGCTAGATTAGGGCTGTTAACGATTAATTTAAATTTCATTGTTAACTTCTGAAAAATTAACTATTAATTAATCGTTAATTTAAATTAAAGCCAAAAATTGAAATTTATGGTGTCCTAAGTAACATTTATTAAATGTACTTTCGAAAAAAATCAAACTAACACTGGAATGTCTTCTTTATATGACATCTTTTAACCAACAACGCAAACAGACAAGTGTATTGACATTATTTGGTTCAAGTGATGACCGGGTCTTATTGACAATGGCAGGAGTTTAGAATAACCGCACAGCAAATTTTGTAAAATATTGCACAAAAAATGGACGTTGTGCAACTTTGCACACAATTTTTTTTAAAAACTTTGCACACGGACCAATGAAGCTTAGACTTAGAGGGAACATTGCATGGTAGGCAAACGATTACTCTCAATGGACACTATAACCTTTATCAACATTTTGAACATTCACGTCAGTAAATAGTTTAAAACCAAAATGTTTGTGAAATCGTCCGGAAATTAGTTTATATTTTTCCGCCGAAATATTTTAATTTTTGACTTCCAGTACATTTATAAGTGGTGGGTCGATTAATAGTTAAAAAAAATTTTAATAGAGAAATTAATAGTTAATATCCGCAACCCTGGTTGGAATATATTTTGTTATTCAATATAAATGCCAAACCAAATTTGTTTTACTTAATTAAATATGCTATAACATTTTTTTTCCAGCCAGTTATAGTAACTGATGTAATGGAATTCAAACGGGATCTTGGACTGTATCCTCTGCCAAAACCGTTTATTGAGGTCACCTTGGCTAAATCAAAACTTTGAAAGGAAGACTTAAATTTTGTAAATTCTATTACAAAATTACACCGACTTTTTAATTATAAACTTTATTGAATAATCTTTTAATCTCAGCTACATTTATGGGTTCATTTGGTTTTAAAATGGATGAATGATGAGTCATTTAAAATAAAAAGTTTGACTAGCAAGTATGTTTAATTATATAATTCACTTAAAAATGAATGTTGTATCAGTAACCAGATATAAAAGGGCATTTAAAAAATATTATGAACATATGAAAGCCATGTTTCAAATTATGTGCTAAGAACAACAGTTGGAACAACTGAAAATTTTAATGGAACATGAATTAATTATATTTAAATAATTATTGAATGGAATGTGTATATATCCACTGATATAAAATATACCAGGTAACTGTAAATCTATATATTTTAGAACATCAGTTTAATAAAGTATATGTGAGAATGAAAAAAAAAGGTTTGTTTTTCTTAAAATATTTTGTATTTGTTTTGTATCAGTTACAAGACCTTTATAATTTGAATACATTATTTTAAAAAATGTCTTGCAAAACTATGTGATAGAAATAATTATGAAAATATTCAGGAGTTAGTTCCTAAATCAATCAAAGCTTTTTCAAATCTCAAACTACAAATTCTGTCACAAAATTAGATGAAGTTTGTCCAGTGCCACGTGTATAACAAGTTAGGCTGTACAAAAGGGCAAGTCTTTCTGACCCGAATTTGACAGATTCTTAAAAAAAATTATAGAGCTCTTCTAATTTTAGAGTTGTAATAAGAAAAAAACTAGAAAATAAATGAAAGAAAAAGAAAAATGAAAGCAGTGTAAAAAAATGTTGGAACACCAAAATGTTATAAAACAGATTTTAACAATATAAATTCAAATTTTTTTAATACCAGTTGGCATTTAATAAAGTTTTATACATGGAAAGAAAGATCTTTAGGGTTACAGCAAATTGTCGATTTCATTTCTTTATAGCTTGAATGAGATATAATTTCAAATTTAAACACATTCATTCCTTGTATTTTCTGAATGCATAAGATCAGATAACTAAAATTGACCATGCACTAATGAGCCTTAATTGATATCTAATTCTTTTGGTATTTTATCACATAGCTTACATTAAAGTAAAATAAGGTAAATTAGCACTTAAAAATAATTAGATTTTATAGAATTCGAGTGGGAACCCGTTTGGTGTATTACAATGCACATGTCAATAACTGAACACTTTCTCAAATTATAACACTTAATGATAATGTGACATGTTCAACCGCTCACAATTCTTGACAAACTTTTTCAAATTATGAGGCCTGAGATTACTTTTGAAATTCTAAAAATCACATTGATGGCAACACATACTTGTTTTTGGATTAATTTTTATCATGCACGTTGACCCACATTTTGTGTATGTTTATAATTTATATATTTAATTAAATTATTCTTATGAAAAGTAGAGAAAAGTTATTTTCCTGTGAATTTTGTTTCCTGAGTGAACCTGTTTGCTCCATATTTGTTAAAAATCTTTTACTATTTATTATCAAGAGTTGTATACAACAAATTTAAATCAAATATTTTTTTTAAAAAATCATACTGAAATGTTATTATGCAGACAACAAATGTAATTATTAAAATTATTTTAAACCTTTGAATGAAAATAATAATTATGAAAAATATGAGGGAAAACATTAATTATTAGTGTTCTCATGGGTTTCATGAAACTTACCAGGCCCCCTGTGGCCCACAGACTTATGTAGTTTGGTCCCACCTGTCCTACACAATAAGCCTGCATCACAATGTTTTGAATACTTATTTTCAAGGAAAGGTGCACCAACGGAGGTCTTGTTATAGCTTGTCCTGGTCCGAAATGTCAATCATCCTGTCCAGTCTTGCATGGCATGGGAAGTCAGCTTTTTTTTTGGTGAATCAAGTAATTTGTATCTCAAAAGTGATAGGCAATAATTGCTATTACATTTTACATTATGAGTTTCAACCCATATGAAGCATCTTTATAACATTCTTGGCCTTACTTTTGATAAGATTGTGATCTATGACCGCGTATGTGATTTGGATGACCGCGTATGTGATTTGGATGAGCACAGCATACATATAAGAACCACAGGTGTTGGGAACGCCACATTTTCTGCCATCATCTACATCCTGTGAGGAACTCCTAAGAACATGTCCAGTAACTTGATAAAAAAAAACAACTACAGGATACTTATACCAAATGTGGCAATCATACATCTGATCCAACTTATCAGTGTTGGTTAAATGTTTATTTTGTAGCTAGAATTTCATTGTTTAAGAAGTTGTAGATTTAGGACATGATAATCATATTTTTATATGAAGTCAAATTAAACTTTTTGTTTCACTTCCATTATAATGGTGTGACCTTTTTATTTGAATGTGTTAAGTAAATGCTACTATAATATTAGTTACTGAATCCTTTTTTGGGACAATTATTCAAGTTTTTGTGCTTATAAAAGAGATGTGTTTATTTTAAAAAAGGGCTTCTCAAAAAGAATCAACACCCAATAAATTTTCAGAACATAAAATTGCTCATGATACAGAGTCTGGATAGTCTGGCGTAAGACATTTTGACCCCCAGGGTTTATTCTAGCCTTAAGGCCAGCTAACTTTACAAGGACATAATCTGATCTGTTACAGACATAAATATAGTCTTGGAAAAAACAAAACATTTACATCAGTGTAAGTAAAAAACATTTTATTATCATTAAAGAAAAAAACAAAATTACTATCATAAAACTCATCTGTCCTGATATTCGCGGTTACATTATATATGAGGATTGATCATGTTATTGATCAGTCATTGCATCAATTAGAGTTCTGTCATTAAAGTCCCTCATGATTTAGCTAATGAGCCAACTGTGTTACTTGATTCGATCCCATCTCCATATACTGCCATCATCACTCACTGCAAGCATAACATTACCATCTTTTGAGAAAGCAGTTTGTCGAATAGCTGAGTTGCACTTGTGATGGGACAACTTTGTGAATCTGTTCAATAAGAAGTATAAAATGTGTGTTGTTCAGGAGGATAGAAGTATCTTCTTGGAACAATGACATTTAAAAAAAATCTGTAACAACTAAATACCTACACCAATAATTAAAAAGTAGGATAGAGTCAAATGCACATAGTAGCTAACTAAAATATTTCTTCAATTGCTTTGTCCAGTTAACTAGTATGGGGATTTTAAAATATATTTTGTTTAAATAGAAAAAGTTACTTACTTTGTTTGAGTAGGATCATCTACTTCCAGATCCCAAACAAAGATATGACCAACTTGATTGCCAAGGGCCATTATCTATAAGATTGAGAAAATGCATTTTATTGATCTATTTAATGATGTAACAGTAAATACGAAGTGGTCCCCAGCCAATGCTCTACAAATCCTTTTCTTCTCAGGCCATTCCATGCAAAAACATTTTTTTAAAAAAAATGAAATGAATGAGAATAAAAGTGAGAGTGCAATTTTTTTTAAATGCTTGAATCTTTTTAAGAGTCTCAAAAGAAATCCATTGTATTTAATTTTTCACCAAATTTGAACAACCAATCGTCCCACAATGGTGGCTTGGCATTTTTTAAAATAAAATTCCTTAAACTATCAGATATTACAAAGATCACTATCAACTCCAGGATAACATGTAAACAGGGTATGAGTGAGCTTGACAGGACATAACAAAACAGTGCTGTTTTGTTACGTCCTGTCAGGCTCACTCATACCCTGTTTACATGTTATCCATCTATTAATCTATATACCTGATTGCAGTCTCATCCACATTTTGTTCACTATCAACTCCAAGACTATCACACAAGGATTTAATTATTTAATTAAAAAAATAATAATAATTTCTCATCATGGAAAGTACCAAGGAAAAAGTGCATGCCTAAAAAATTGCTTGAAATAATGCCATAAAAATCACAGGACTTGACAATAGTCCTGTGCTATTGACAAGTCGTGCTATATTAAAAACATTGAAAAATTATATGGATATCAGCTTATTCTGAGCACTGCTGTACCGTGAATAAAGTGGTTTGAATTTTGATTGTTGATGGTTTCAATATGAAGACTTGGTTAGCAAACTGGAGTTAGTCACAAATTGTAACGGGAAAAAAAATAATTTCATGTAAATCCTGCTGCAGTTTTTTTTGTTGACGAGTGTGCTTTTACGTAATAGGTGTTTCTTGAAGATTTAAAATAACTTTTCAAGTGCATCTCAAAAGTTTTAAACAATTGTTATAACTTTAAACAATATGGCAGAATCAAATTAGAATTTTTTCTTCTCTCTAATAAATCTCTGCCAATATATTAACTAAAAGTACAGAAATTGCTTAAAAAAGGGAAGAACTATTTAAAAAGATTTATATTTTAGGGTAAAATCGGAATTACATTATCAAATTAAAAGAATGAAGAAAAATTTATTATTTTATAAATATGAACAATTAAAGTAAGTTATGATATAACTAATGTCATATCAGCATGAATCATTTTTTAAACAATTTGTTTTCAGAAAAGATATTTATTAAATTCAAAGTCTTAGATTCTCAAAGTCCACATATTCCTATTAGAAATTTTTGATGCAAACTCAATTTCTTGATGAAGTAAGTCCTTTCATAATAAAAATATCTTGACAGTTTTTATAACATATTAGCTTGCTTCATGGTGTTCTTCTGTGATCAAATGAGTTAGCAATACCATGTAATTTAATGTTAATGAGAGTAATTCTTTGCCCCAGCTATATTCAAAATATGAAGAGTTACAAACTTTTGTTATTTAGAATATTTTTAACAATAATGATATATTTCCATCATAATTTTATATTCATAATTACTGACCTGTTGATTGTAGTCAAGCGAGAACCTCATGTACCAAATCTCACACTCCTTATACTCAAATCGATGAAGGACCCAAACACTTTCCTTGTCATCTGATTTGACTTTAAGTGAGTCATGATGGCTACCAGGCCTCCAACAAACTATGCAGTTCTCACAGGACTGAAAACAATAATGTAAATGTCTATTACAAAATTATTTCACATTAATAGTAAAGGTACAAATAGTTATTCTTCAAAATAAACTCCCGCTTAAGGGCAGAAATAAACTTGACAAAAAAACTCAATATAATGAGATTATTTTGGTTTTTTAGTTTAACTGTCATACAAAATCTATGCACATTATTGACAAAGCAAATAAAAATATTAGATTTTTGTCTCCAAACCTCACCTGAAGGCCTTTGAGTTATTGTAGACATTTAAAAAAGCTTCCTATACAAAAACAAAAGGATCATATTTTTTTTAATATTTCAAATTTTTATAATTTAGTGAATTCAGGACTTTTTAGAATTAAATGAAATAATGATACTTTTCAAATTTTGAGGATTTCAATAATTGACCTTTGATAAAACAAGGTTTCCCAACCACCGCACACAATCAACATAGTTTCTGTGGATGTCTCTGGTGGAAAAATCAGGGAAGTGACAGTATTCTGTTGGAAATGGCCTGTTGAAATTTTAAAAATCTACAATTGACAGTCACTTTTCAACATTTTTACTATTTTCTTATTTTAACTGATAATTATGTAGCTGAATGCATGTGAGGCCAATAAAATGTTAAAATCATCACTTTTTAAGGACTTGAGAATTTAATAGAATGAGGGTGCAAACAAATAAGAGCTCCCTAATATTCTTAGGATCCCATAAAATTACATACTCATCGTGTTTTGATATATTGTAGTAATGAGATTCCTGTAATGCTTTCCTAATGTCAGGCTTTTCAAGGTTCCATACTTTCAGAGAGTGATCCATTCCACAGGAAACAATCTTTGTGCCACTTAGATTGAAGTCCTGAGATTTTACAAAAATTCAAACTTGTAAAAACAATTACGGTCTAAGACTTATGGACATACAGATGAAGTTTCACAAAGACACACTTTTAGAGTCCACCAGTTCTTATGGTAACCATATTAAGACAAATAGGATGCTGGCAATGTAAAACAATAATGTCATTATTCACTGGAAAAAAAGAAAAAAAAAGGAAAAGATTTTTTATTGTGATTCAGTTTTGCACACTGCCAATCTTTATTCTTTATTGTTTCAATCAATGAACCTGGAGAAGTAAATATACATTTTTTTTTCAAAAGCACATAAACTGATTGCCCAATTTAAATGCACAAAAATATTTCCAAAAAAAAAGGTCAGCTTTAAATGAATACCATTTTTAAAAACAAAACTGATTTGCAAAGAAGCATAAAATTGTTGCTTAAGCTAAGGCTAACAAAACATTGATATTAATGCAAGACATAAGCCACCAAACAGTGAAATTCTCATTTACCAAAGCTACTTGACAAAAACTACATTCATGCAATACACTTTATGATACTGGCAAATATATGTAACTTCTAGGAAATTTCCAGAACATCGTGGAATTTAAAAGGATGCATTTAAAATTCCTTTTCTGATAATGCTATAACCATAAAATATAATGAATAATATTTAATTATTATATTACAACATTGCAAAAATATAACACCCAAAAAAGCTAATGATAAAATATGTAGGTATACTCACAGCACTTAGCACCTCATCTCTATGTCCATCTACACCCCCAAATATGACAGCACAAACTCCTGTTTTCACATTCCAAACTCTGAGATCATGATCTTGAAAAAAGAATACAAAGATAATAAGTACTTATTTGATTGTAGTCTATATTCAGCTCAGAAACATAATCAGCCCTAATCAATATCAAGGAAATTATGTTTATCTATCTGCTTTTAGTCTTGGCTCCTAAGATGGCTTTTACGATTTATTATGGCATGAAATTTCCTTGTGCAATAGTTTCAGGAAGTAATTTGGACATCTACAGATTTGGAGTTAAACAAGGCTTTTCTGACATGTCTTCTGTTCTCTAGGGCTGCTGTCCTTCATTTTAAAAAAGAGTCTTTGTGTAAGGGGAGTGCCCCCCCCACACCGTCCAATCCTTTGCCTATTTGTCAAATGTGCCTGTTTTTAAATTGAATGATTTTAATGATGTTTTGGTTCTGCCAACAGCAAACCTCCTCCCATCCTTTAGATCAGTGCTTCTCAAACTTTTTAGTACGGCGGAACGGCAGAAATTTTTCCATTGCACCACGGACCGGTGCACTATTTTACCTTTACTGATGTGGTAGCGAAATGTATTTAATTTAATTTTATTTGTTTCATTTTATGTGCTTATTGTCAAAAATTGAAATATTCTTTAGGGTTAGTATTTTTGGTTACAAATGGAAGATTATATTTGTATTTTTCTGTCCTCTCTTGATTACTTCTGCGGATAGCCCACGGACCGGCACTGGTCCGCGGACCACCACTTTTGAGAAGCACTGCTTCAGATCACCATAGAAGATCCTTTTAGGTTAGTGGCAGGATATTATCTCAATAGTACAACTCAGTGAAGATGGAAGTGTTTTAAATGGTGAGGTTACTGGTGAGACCTTCCCTAGTGAGTACATCAGCACCTGCCTTACCATTTGATACTGAAAAATTGTGATTCTTGATTTCTTCTTATACAGCTTTTCTGTAGTGATAAGGTATTTATTTGATATGGCATGACCATAGAGCATCATCATTTAATCTGTCATATTTTATTATTTCTTCTGTTATATGTGGAGTATTCATAATATTTGAACTGTGCTTTTGTAAAAACAACTCTTAGCTTCAGTTTCAGTTTCTTAAGCACCATATACTCTTGGAAAAGTTGATATATTCTGTGCAATAGCATTATAAGCTTCAAGCATAATTATTTTTTAAATTATAATTTACTTTTGTAATATGTGCCTTTTGAGAAAACGAAATCTGCTTTAAAACTTGATCATGCACATGGGCTCAAATCAAGGATATGATGTGAACAGGATTGTTATTTTAATGCAAACTTTATAAACAAAGACTTACCTTTGCTAACTGATAAGAGGAGATTATTATCTTTAGGTTTGAATTTCAGTTCATTTACTGCATTTCCATGACCAACAAATTGCTAGCAAGAAAGGAAAATAGACTTAATATGTTATTTTTAATTATGATGTCATTTATATAATTACAAGAACTTAGAAAATTTGCCACAGATATCCAGTGTTGGGGGACCAGAGTGGCTAACCACTAATGACTATACATTTGGTTCATCAATACATAAAAAAAAAGATTAAAAAAACTATAATATTTCAAAAAATTTGAGAGGATAAAGATTCAAATCTCAACTTAAATGCTTAAAATCAAAGTAATTGCCATACTTTTATACTATCTAAGCACCTAGATATTACCTTTATACATTGTCCCATGGTCGGGCTGATGATGCGTATTATGCCACGAACTCCCGCCACTGCAAGGATTGGTTGACCTGTTGCATCATCAAAAGACCATGCGCAACAATAAAAGTTTTCTTCAGTCTAAACATTGTTTTAAGGTTATTTATCAACATAAAAGTTGAACTATTTACTTGATTTTTTATATTTTTAAAAAAATAAAATTATATTAACAAAAATTAAGTAACCAATAAGTTAAAATAAGTAACATCCAATACCAGAAAAATATGAATGTCCCATATATGTATCAAAATACCCCACACACATAAAAGGATACACTGGGATCAACATAAGACTGGAGTAGTTTGATTTTACCACCTTCATGGCATTCATAGATTGTGACCTATAATTTTTTTTTAAAGAGAGACAAAGGATATGTTAATCAAGAGATCACTGTCAGTCCAGATTTTAGTCTAATATCATTGATTAAACTAAAAATGAATGAAAAATAAATATTTGTATTTTCAAACATGCTTTAAAAAATTATTATCTTTGACCAGAACAAAATAACTTGAGGAATATGGTGCATTTTGTTTAGTAAACAAAGTGAAATTACTATGAAATTGTCATGAACATTTGTTAAGATCATTTGAATATCGGAAATGTTAAGTTTGTCTCCACAGGTATTATAGTTATAAAGGCAGTAGTAATTTCAAAACTACACAGACATTAGGTTCCTCATCACCGAGAAAGGGACCGGAAAACTCTTTTAAAAGACTGTACAGTCCTTTTTAGGAAAACACCATTCCTTTTGCCAGACATAAAGAACAAACTAGAACAAGTGCCCAAAACATTGTGTGTTCCACTTTTTATTATTCAGCCAATTGCAGTAGGAAGGGCCCTATCTATTCAGTAAAAATTCTAATAAAATCAAGCCTTCTAAAAATCAGTATTGGAATCAGGACATAGCCATGGCAAAGGACATTAGAGGAGAACATGAGAGGGTGAACCATGTGAAAGGGATTTGGATACACTTTCTTTTATTGTGAGGCTAGAGTTATCAATACCATACAAGAATGTTTAAAAAGTTTCATATGACAAGCCTAAGAAAAAATTTTCAATATGAAAAGGCATGACACGGTACCAGGCACTAAGGTATTTGCATAGACAGGCCGCTCCAGCATGTTTAACTTTGCAATGCGTTCCCAGGGCAGGACATGTGAAAATGTCAAATGACTGCTTGTCCGAAAGAATATTCTATGGTCAGCATGAAAGGGTGTTTGATTCTGCATTTAAGTAAAACACCATGAAGTCACATAAAATAAAATTAACAGGCTTAAAATCTTATAAGAACCACATGTAATACCCATTTAAATCATTGTTGAGAAGTAAATGGCAAGTTCTCAACTAAATTTTGATCTTCAAAAAAAACTTGGATTAAATTACAAATTTGATTTACAAAATTGAGCTATTGTAATGACTTACACGGTTGTGACCAACTGTTGCAAATAAAATTGGATCTGTTTCTTTCATAACGAGATTTATCTGTATTCCAAACAAAGGTTGCCCATGGTCCTCCTATATATGTGAAAAGCATAGAAGAAAGATGTATCAAAATCTAAATCAAAAGTAATAACATAAAAAGCTATCATTTTTATTAAAATTGATGCTAAAAAATTAGCATTCATTTCAGGAAGTGTATAGCATCAGAGCATAAGGGACTGAAAATGCATTCTAAATATAACGATATTGAAAGTATTTTTAATACACATTAACCAACAAAAAAAAACATAGTTATGCTTTAGAATTAACTCTAGTAGATAAGTCCCATTATTCAATATAAAAATATTTGTTTGACATTACTAACGACTGAGGACATTAAAAAAAAATACAATATTCTGAGAGCTAAATCTGCTTTACTACATAAAATTGAGTAAATTGTTAATAACCTTGAGATAATTTGTACATTTGAACTGTAAACGGCACTTTTTCATCTGACGCTTGCTTCTGATACCACTACGTGACCTTAGAGTAGGAGTTTCACTACGTGAAGATTCCTCTTCTTTAGTACTAGCAGTACTGGAAACATCATCCTAATTTTTATAGGATTTTCAAATGAAATTTTGATTAAATGTGCATGGAAATGATATGTTTAATACAATTATTCCCCCCCCCCTTAAATTAATAATATGTCATCAAATGAGAAGCTTATTAATCATAAATTATATGATCATCTACAAATATAAAAAATGTTCTACAGGTTTACAAAATTAGGATGCTAAGTCTAAGTGCATGTAATAATTTTAGTAACACATTAAAATCAAGTAGCTACCTCATTAGGTTAAAAAAAAGGAATATTTAGATACAAGAACTTTTAAATTAAATTCTAGATCCAAGATTATTTTATTTTTTTTTCCATCGAAATCAGAAACTTTGTTTAAGGAAGTTCAATTAAAGCCACTGAAAAATAAATATATAGGGTGTTAGATACTGTGCGATGTGAGGTTTTGAATGTTTGGGATGTGAGTGAACTCTTTTTATTCAGCCGTGCAGTATTTAGTGCACCAAGACTTATTGTGTTTGATGGGCATGTGTCACATCTATCACTGGAACTTATTGAGACCGCAAAGAAAAACAATGCTGTCCTCCTCTATCTGCCTTCCACCTCACTCATCTTCTGCAATCCTAGACAAGGCAGTGTTAAGATCAGTTAAGGACATGTGGCAGTCATATCTTTTGAAATATGCCAGGACTCAGGACGTGGGGAAGAAGAGACATTCAAAGAATTTTAAAGAAGCTGTTTCAGGAATCATTTAAGTCTGATGTTTTCAAGTCAGGATTTATATCAACTGGACAGTTCCCTATCAATAGACAAAGTTTTATGTACCTAAATGACCCCAGTTATTGGTGAAGAAGAAAACATGTCTATTTTAACTGCAGCATGTGAAAACTTCACAATTGAAGAACTAAAACAAGCCATCAGGAAGTTAAAAAACAACAAAGCAACTGGCGAAGATGAAATTTCAGGGGAAATGCTGAAGTCAGCAGATGAAAATGTTCTACAGCATTTATTGCTGTTATTCAATGATGTCTGGCAAAATGAATCCCTCACCACAAGAATGGAAAAACGGTGCCATCTTTAAACTGCCAAAAAAAGTCGATTTATCAGACTGCAACAGTTGGCGTGGAATAACTTTACTATCTGTACCAGGAAAACTTTTTTGCAGTATTCTACTAGAGAGAATAAAAAAGTCAATAGACGAAAGGCTCAGAGAAGAGCAAACAGGCTTCAGACCTCATCGGTCATGTATTGACCATATATTCACACTCAGAACTATCATCGAAGAATCTGTTGAATTTCAATCACAGCTCATCATAAATTTTGTTGATTTCCAAAAAGCGTTCGACAGTCTCCACCGACCTACGCTCTGGAAACTTCTTAACATCTATGGTTTCCCAACTAAATACGTGAACATTATAAAAGCTTTTTATGCAGATTCACTTTGCTGTGTGAAAACTGAAGCCGGAAATTCTGACTGGTTCCCAGTCGAAACAGGTGTGAAGCAAGGATGTGTCATGTCCCCAATGTTATTTGGAATAGCAATTGATTGGGTCATGCAAAAATGCACGGATGCCGGATTAGGTATCAAATGGACCGAAAACAATACTTTGGAAGACCTTGACTTTGCAGATGACCTGGCTCTTATAAGCTCAACGCATCTGAACACCCAAGAAAAAACGGATCGTCTCCAGCACTTTTCAAATCAAATTGGTCTTCAAATCAAACACAACGAAAACAAAAGTCATGGACCTCACCAACCAACCCAATGATATTATACTTAATGACCAAACCATAGAGAAAGTAACCAACTTCACTTACTTAGGAAGCAAAATGTCATATGATGGAGATGCAACATCAGAGATAACGACTCGAATTGCGTTGGCGTCAAGTGCTTTTAACAAACTTACAAATATTTGGAGATCAAAGACACTCAGCAAACATATAAAACTTAGGCTATTCAACTCTTGCGTAATCCCTGTACTAACATATGGATGTGAAAGCTGGAAATCCACTCAAGCTATAGAAAAGAAATTAGTTGCCTTCGAGAACAAATGCCTCCGAAAAATTTTGAATATAAAATGGAGTGATTTTAAAACAAATGAAACAATAAGAGAAGAAACCAACCAAGAATATGTGTCAACCTTTTTAAGGAGAAGGCGTTGGAATTATATCGGTCATGTTCTTCGAATGGACGAGAAAAGACTACCACGGCAGGCCTTCATATGGACACCAAAAGGCAAAAGAAAACAAGGAAGACCAAAAGAAACCCTACGTAGAACAATCAAAAGAGAAAGCTCAACCATGGGTCTAAGAAATAATCAAGACCTAATACAATTGGCGACGGATCATCGTAAATGGAAATCAATGACTTCTGCCCTATGTGCCGTCTTCGGCCCGAGAGGAACTAACTAAATGACCCCAAGAGTCACTAGACACTGATTGTGGCAGAAATGCTCCACTTCTGCACCCCACATGCTGTTTTGAGCCTTCCACTCTGACAGATGATCCACACATATCCATCGTTCAGCACACTCCATGACATCAGCCTCCATCAACACAAAATCTTACTTAACAGTAAATAGATATCCAACGAACAACTGCAGGTTCAACCTTAAAGACTTTTTATGAAACAATTTGAAATTGATGGTTAAGGATCTAAAATAGTGGGAGGTCTGCACGGATTCAATGTTTAAGATGCAGCATGGAGTGTCTGACATCGGAAGATAGTTCTCATAGAGCAACTGTAGAAGGGAAGGGAATGGGAGAAGGCAGACCCTTCCTTGCAGTTTCAGGTCTAGGAGTCCTCTTAATCAGGATGAGGAAAATTAGGAAAATGATGAGAGTTGTGGGCCATTGGTGGGTTTCAACTGTGTCCAATGTGACATTTAAAATTTATACCACTCAAATTGTATAAATATAACCTTTTCTTTGAAAACTTGGAAGGGTAGGAGTGGATGTGTGATTTTTGGCATGGTGTTTATGACCCCATTGTCCTGGTGCTTATTACCCCATACTCTTATGTTGCATAAAATTCATAAAAATTACATTACACTATTTGTAGTCACCTTAATATTAGCAATATTTCATAAAATCATATTCATATAATTATAAATTTCAGTATGATGAGTCTGGTTTAAGGCAAAGACAGCATTTTATTTTAATAAACGTTGAAAGTATATAACAATAACTGGGCATTGCGTTGTTATTTTGAAGGAGAAAAAATTCACAGAAAGCAATAAAGGTGATGCTTGATGCCTCAAACTTATCCCTAGCCTAGCCCTACTTATGCCATGCATTAAAAAAAAATTAGGTGAGAGAAAAAAAGCTGGCCTAAGGCCAAGGCTAAGTTTTAGTTTAGCCTGTTTAGGTAAAAAGTCAAAGTTTAGGCTAAAGCAAAGATTACGGTGCTCTCATCTATTTACATTGTTGATATGGCAGAGCGTTGCGTACTTCCGGGAATGGAATTATGTATTCATGCGACTATAATTTATATTGAGGAAGGGAAGAGAACATTGTATTCTTCCGACAATAATTGATATAGAGGAAATAAGTGTAATTATTTTTATCGATACATTTTATTAATGTGTCTTTAGGTTTGGCTATAGATTTACGTGTAAGGTGTTATGGTAAGGTTTAGGGATAGGTTTAGGGATAGGTTTAGGTTTAGGGATAGGTTTAGGGATAGGTTTAGGGTTAGGTTTAGGGATAGGTTTAGGGATAGGTTTAGGTTTAGTGATAGGTTTAGGGATAGGTTAAGGGTTAGGCTTAGGGTTAGGTTGAGGGCTAGTTTTAGGGATAGGTTTAGGGGTAGGTTTAGGGATATGTTTAGGTTTAGGGTTAAGTTTAGGGTTAGGGTTAGGTATAGGTTTAGGAATAGGTTTAGGGTAGGTTTAGGGTAAGGTTGAGGGTTAGGTTGAGGGATAGGTTTAGGGATACGTTTAGGTTTAGGGATATGTTTAGGTTTAGGTTAAGGGTTAGGTTTAGGGTTAGGTTGAGGGCTAGTTTTAGGGATAGGTTTAGGGATAGGTTTAGGGGTAGGTTTAGGGATAGGTTTAGGGTTATGGATAGGTTTAGGGTTAGGTTTAGGTTTAGGGTTAGGTTGAGGGATAGGTTTAGGGTTAGGTTGGGGTTTAGTTTTAGGGATAGGTTTAGGAGTAGGTTTAGGGATAGGTTTATTGATAGGTTTAGGTTGAGGGATATGTTTAGGGGTAGGTTTAGGGTAAGTTTAGGGTTAGGTTTAGGGTTAGGTTTAGGTTTAGGGTTAGGTTGAGGGTTAGGTTGAGGGATAGGTTTAGGTATAGGTTTAGGGTTAGGTTGAGGGATAGGTTTAGGGATAGGTTAAGGGTTAGGTTTAGGGATAAGTTTAGGGATAGGTTTAGGGTTAGGTTTAGGGATAGGTTTAGGGATACGTTTATGGTTAGGTTTAGGGATAGGTTTAGGGATAGGTTTAGGGATAGGTTTAGGGATAGGTTTAGGGTTAGGGTTAGGTTTAGGGATAGGTTTAGGGATAGGTTTAGGTTAGACTTAGGGATTGGGTTAGGTATAGGTTTAGGTTTATGGAATAGGTTTAGGGATATGTTTAGTGATAGGTTTAGTGATAGGATTAAGTTTTAAGGTTAGGGATAGGTTTAGTTGCATAATTATTAATTAAAATAGAAAGTTTGCACTATTTTTAATAACGTTGTCATGGTTTATGAGATGACGCAATATCACATCCGGCCTTTACATCTCCGAGTTGCACAGACGCGGTAAGTTTGATTTGATTAATTTTTGTGCAAAATTCTTGGTGACGAATTTACCGCCCGATAGTTATCCTCAACATTTCCGCGCTGAGCGAGTATATACTGTGAGTAACAATGTTAATTTTCTTTATCGTTGGACTTTCATTCAGTTTTTATATTTATCTTTAATTTTTTACATTTTTTTTCTTCACATTTTCCCCCCTAACATAACCCCATTTTAATTCATTTTTATGCACTACTTTTGCCGCCATCTTTGTCACGTGTTGACAACAAAGATGGCGGCGAAAGTACCATACAAAAGGGGGCACCGCTCTCTTTGCTTTTACCAAAGTTTAATTTTTAAATACTACTACTCCAAGGTCTCTTTCACATATACTTTACCATTTCGTCTCCTGACACATCAGCGTGCATCATCTGAAGATGCCTTTTCGACAAGGAGAAGATTCTTTCGCTATCCATTTTAATTTTTGAATTGCTTTTTTCCCGTCTTGACTCCTTTGTTATTATTAAATTTTAAATCGTTGGATAATATTGCTCATTTGAGTATCGGATTTCAGCTTTTATAGAATTAAGTTTACTTCGTAATTATTTTCTTATACTAACAACAAAACACGAATTCCCTGGATAATGCAGAAATTCAGTAATGATTTCAAACACAATTGCACCGGTAAAATGCGATTACCATGTTTCTTTGTAACTTCTTTTTTCCCCTTTAGGCTCTCCTAAACCTAGAAACCATAAACCTTGTGTTATTATTATCTATTCATAGACTTCCAGATTTTTTTCTTAAAGTCTGCATATTTTTTTTATAAGATACATCTTTAATTAAAAAAAATCATCAACATACATAATTTGCAATGTATGTCACGTCCGCCCCATCCTGTCTGTGACATTACTAATTTTAGAAAGCAGCGCACCAAATTACTGCACCAAAAATAACTCTTTTCGAATATTCCGCATAAAATTGTTCAAAATGAAAATACATGAATAAAATAAAAATAAATAAAGTAAACGAAAGTTCTGTATTGCATTATTTTTTATTCTTATCTTATCTGTTTACAGACGCTCCTTCTATACAGAAGTTTATTGCGTCCTACGCTTATCTATGGTTTGTGTTTAGTCCTGCATTTTTATTAGAGATTTAAATGTTGATAAAGTGCTGGTTTTCCTGGTTTCTTCAGACTTCAGGCAATCCATACAACGCCCGAAATCCGGACGGGAAGAACGAAAATTTGTATGTGCTTGTTCTTGCATACGGAATAACTTATTCAAAAAGAAAGGTTTTTTTTTAATCCTTATGTCTATCTGAGGGTTGTATTAAGTTATCTTTGTGTTGTATTTCTATATTTGAATTAATTGCTTTATGAATGATTACTACTTTGCTCTTGGTTCGTCTATCCTCTAGTGTTTCAAGGTTTAATGATTTAACTAATGGTGTTATTCTTGTCAGTTTTGAATAGTCTCCAGTAATGAATCTGGCAGCTCTTTTTTGAATTTGTTCTAGTTTATCAATGCTTTCTTTGGTGGATGTGTCCCAAACAGAAGATGCATATTAATATTCTAGTACAGGCAGTACAGGTCTCACCAAAGTTGACCAAAGTGAGGTAGCATTTTAGTTTTATATCTCGATTACATTTGTTAAAGTTTCTTTTTATAAAGGCTGATGTGTATTTTTTCAAAATAAAAAGATTTCAGCTGAAATGTATTTATTTTCAAAACTTCCTTCATTTTTGACGGGTAATACACTAGTAATAAATAAATAAAGAGACTTCCTGCGCCATACCTGTCTGTCTGTCTGTCAGATTTGTATTATAATATAACCTTATAAATTATAGAAGCCAAATCCCTCATTCTGAATTTTATATGTTATATATATTACATACGCACTTCTTTTGACTTTTGGTTTATCCATGGTTCTTATCATATTTGTTTATAATAGCCTTCTATACAGAAGTAAAGGCTATTGCGTCCTACGCTTATCCATGGTTTATGTCATTGTGTCTAGTCTTGCATTTTTATTAGAATTTGTATGGTGATTAAGTGTTGGATTTCCTGATTTGATCAGGGAGCCAATTCCACGTTCGAATTCCAGCAAGAATTTATGTTATTGGTTTAGTCTTAGTCTTGCATTTTTTATTGTAGTTTTTTAATGTTGATTGTGTTTTTTTTTCCAAATAAGATCCAAATCCAAAATGAGCCTTCGATAGGAATTCATTCCTCTTATCTGTTTCAGACGCTCCTTCTATACAGAAGATTATTGCGTCCTACGCTTATCTATGGTTTGTGTTTAGTCCTGCATTCTTATTAGAGTTTTAAATGTTGATAAAGTGTTGGCTTTCCTGTTATTGTAGGTACTTTGACAGAAAATTTAAATGAAGTCCAATAGGTTTAAATAATATATCCTTTTAAAGGGGTTTGCTAAGACCTTTTCAATAACACCTGTTTTGTATTTCTATCTTTTATAGAAGTGGAGTTATGAATTTTTTTGTGGAATTTTGTGCCCCCTATATTACCAATATAAATAACTCCGGAAACTTGTGACCCAACTTTCACAGTTCTGTACTCTTTCACTCACAACTTTTTTTATTGAATAGCATTAATTTTCATTTGTGGCATAGATGACTATATCATGGGCGTCGCTAGGAATTTTTCCAGGGGGGGGGGTAAAAAAAATCCCACTTTATATTTTATTTTAACTGGCAATGCCATACAGGTACAATTTTCAATTAAATTCAAGTTCAGTATAAAATAAGGGTTGAAAAAAGCCTTAGAAATTAATAAGACTTACAAATTAGTGCTGTAATAGTTAAAATACAAAATACAACATTTATTAATGCATTTAATAAATTAAATATTTTTTTCTCAAATGTAGGGGGGGGGGCAAATGCCCCCCTTGCCCCCCTTCCCTACGCCCATGGACTAGATGTCAGTGTCGTAGTCTGTGTCAAAAATTTTCAAATCAAAAGTGTGCAATTTCGAGCAATTAATACTAGTTACTATTGATTACTAGGTAATTAAAATTAACTTTATTTTCTATTTCTTTTCCTATTGGATGAAGTATTTAAGTAATGTAGGGCTAGTAAGATTGATATTAGTATTAGATATTAACATTTAATTGCATACAATGTCAGGCACTTAAAATATTTGTTTAAAGTTTTAGTGCGCTTAATGAAATCGATATGTACATGGTATTATAAAAAAGCGATGTTATCTTTAAGGTCAAGACAGGTTCGGTTCGGTAACTCTAGGTAGAAGAATTAGTTATGCATTCTGAGTTACTGAAACTGTGAATGCAGTCTGCTACTGCTGGTGACATTGTCATTGTCTGTTGTGTTTCTGTTAGTCTAGTAAATTTTAGAATCATTCTTGTAGTGGTACATTAATAAAAACATTTATCGTGGGCCCTTAAGATATAGAAGAATGTTGGGATAAATAATAAAACTGGATATAATTATAATGAATTTCTTTTCTATATTATATTCTACTAACAATGCTTTTTAAAATTAAAATGAAAACTCTTTATAATTTATATGATTTTGATTAATAAAAAAATAAATTATATTTTTACTTATCTATGTAAGTCTAAAGTCTAAGTCTACAGTTTTATTCTATCTAGCCTATATATGAGTACTTCACTGTGTTATGAAATTGAAATTATAATTACAGTGTTAAAAGTAAAAGCAAATGAAGTTTAAAAATTGTGTGTAGGGGCAGTAGGGCCTAAAAAGCTACATCTAACATAGACATAGATTTTTCAGTTTTTAAAAGTTTTTTCTTTTCTGTTTTATTATTAGTCTCAAGTTAGCCTAAGGCTAAGGCCTAAGTATATTAGTCTAATACTAATAAAACCTAGTTTTTAATTCTTTCTCTTACTTATTATTAGGGTTTACAACTGTTAAAGTTTTTACAAAATAAAATTACATTAACCATCTGAAATTTAGCCTAATAAACTTTTGAAACAAGTGTGTAGTTTGCAGATTCAATTGTATCAGGTATTGTGGGGGCAAACTGTAGTTTGTTTACATATCCCATTGCTGGCACATATGCCTTCGTAACTATTATAAGGAAAACTTATGTACGTGCGTCATCAAAAGCAACATATACAGTTGAAAGTTTGTGATCTATTCTTATTTTGAGTGGATAGGTTAAACGGTCCTTGTTTTTTATCCGACCACTAAAAAATGTCTTCATTATTTTTGTTATTAACTGTTTGAAACACCGCGATACTTAGGCTACTACTACTAGATGGCTATGGACTTCTCCCACTTAACGATGATGAAGATTAAATAAACTAATATTAAAATCATTAATCTAGTTAAAATAAATTATAATATTATTTATAAGGCATACTAATAATAAAAAAAATTATAAGTAACAATATTTACTATATATTCACTATAGTCTATATTGACATTGGAAAAGAACAACACCGATTAAAACTAAAAACTGACTAAACGATAAATGAAAGAAAGAAGGTTAGAAAAATATTAAAGTACAGTTGATACCAAAAAATAAAGAATTTTGTTTTGGTAGTCAGATAAAAAACATGTACCGATTAATGATTTTAATATAATTTTATTAATTTATTTAATCTTCATCTTCGTAAGTGGGAGAACTCCATAGTGACCATAGCCATCTAACACTAGGCCTAAGTGTCGCAGAGTTGCCAACAGTTAATACCAAAGAAATAAAAACATTTTTTTGGTGGTCGGATAAAAAACAAGTACCGGTAAACTCTAGATAATTCTGTAATTTTTTTTGGAAAAAGTACCACCTATACTTTAGTATGCAAGGTAGAAATGTTCCCCCTAAGGTTCGTTTGTCCTTGTGGAAAATAACAAACTTATGTGCAAAGTTGCACAGCATTTGTATTTTGTGCACAAATTTATTCCCCACAAACACAGATATTATATTATCCTTACCAAAATTTACTGCGCGGTTATTCTAAACTGCTGTGTAGCATCTCTTAGATATCTGGGCAGCCGCCCAGCTTAAAGGTAACATTGGTTATAATGTCATTTAAGTCCAGTCAAAGTGAAATAAGGTTGCTAATTCTATAGATTGTTTTAGAGAATGCTTGGAGGTACTTGCAAACAAATATATAGCTAATAGGGGAATCATTCATGTACAAAATTAGAACTGGAAAGACATGTGATAATTTAAAATAATCCCTCTCTCTATTATAAAATGTTTTGATAATTTTATTTGCAGTACTTGTGTACTCTGTGATGAATTTATTTAGAGCCTGATAAAAACAGATAATGTTTACAGATATAATAGTATTTTTAACAAATATTTTAATATAATAAAATTAACAAAGCTTTTAAAAATTTGTAACTCTAATACATTATTTCATTGTGCACCAATTCTTTTTTTCAGGATAATGATTATGAACCATTCAATATTCCATCCTAGGCTATTTCGATTCTTTAATATTCTTAGAAATGTAAGTAAATATTTTTTTAAAAAGGAGCTTAGTTAGTCATTTCATTTTAATAATAATAATAATATTGAGCATAATAAAGATAAAAGGAGCTAAGTTAGTCATTGTTTCTTAATCATAAACATAATAAAGACAAGTTATTTTCTCTTCCTGTGTTTTTAGCTTGCTTGATTTATGTCTAAAAGTATGTATAATTATTTGGTTTTACATTTTAAACCATTGTTTTATGCTCGTCAGGTTAACTATCAAGTAGCTTTGCGATCATCTGGAATCAATGCAAAAAATAATTCAAATGGATTCACTATTCTGCAGTCAACATTTTCAGACATAAATGCTAATCTGCAAACATCAGAGGTATTAAATTATTGTTACTAATTACAAGAATAAACTATCATTAAAATTTAGGCAGAATTTTATTAAAATAATAAAGTTGATTTTTTCTGTTAATAATTTTATAGAATATAGTTATATTCAAACTAATAATACTTCAAAATTTTGCATTATATTTTTCAAACAGGATAAATGTTGTACTTTTATGGAGTATTACAACAACATATCTCAAGATGAAAGAGCAGTTTTTTTATGTGACCTCGCAAAAAATTATGGCATTCACCCTGAAAATGTAGTTACAGTTGCAAAGATGGCTATGACTGTAAAGGTAAGAAGTTAGCACAACAATAAAATGTTAATGCATGTAAATTTTTATTTATTTTATTTTCACAATGCATACATAAAGAGAAATAAAGACTTTTGAAAATTACTTTTTCAAAATTTGAAATCCTTAGCATTATTGACTAACATGTAAACCTGCAATGACTTTTTTTTTAGGACAAAGGAGATGTTAGCTTGTTATCTTCATCAGAGAAACTGCGGTCAGCTCTGAAACCAAAATTTAAAACATTATTTACACATATTGGAAGGGTTAATGGAGGAGTGAAATTTTTGGTTGACTGTCGAGCTAATATCCTGGTAATTACAATATTTATTTTAAAAATCTTCTGCGCTATTATATTTGTTCTCTTCACTAGTAATTTTGTTAATTCAGATACATAAAAACCAATTTAATGAAATTTAAGCTGCTAGACTTTACCTCATGCACAAGCTTTGTGTAATAGTAAAAACAAGGACATAACCATTCCGATTCTAGTTCCACCCTTGACAATAGCTTCAGTAGCACAATGTATGTATTTGGGGCTGCTGGAAGAGATGTGCTTTTGATTCATTGAGATTACTTTCATGACCATTTTCTTGCCTCTATTTATGTTAGGTCTGAAATGGTGGCTATATTTCTGATCTTTTCCTGCATTTGTTGTGTGCTTGTAGGAAAGAATTATAATGTCAACTGAAAAATATAAGTAATTCAGTTGTTCCCATGGTGTCCAATAAAATTTTGTCTTCCATGTCCATCATTCTAGTTCTATTTAAAGACTAACCCTGTGTCAGGCAGTAGTGTATTTCCTTTGTAGATTGCTAATTGATGAGATCCTCTTACTTTGGTACCTTGATGAGATTTCTGCTTTTTAATCCTCTGGAAGTCTCCCTTCTTCTCATATTGCCTTAATAAGTATTTACTATTATCTTTGTTTGATCTCAACATCTCTGTTTAGATGTTATCCGGGTACGATGATTTTCAAATTGTAAGTTGCTTGATATCCTGATAGCTTGGGTTGTTTCTTTTGTAGATTGGCCCTGACTTTCATATGTTAGTTTCATATGGCATATCTTTAGGTGGAGGTCTGTTAAGTAGTTCCAACTATGTACTTTGTGGTTCTCTGCATTCCATTATTTATCTCCATTCTTTGCCTTAAACCAGTCTCAATGTCTTCTTGAAAGCTGTCTTGTAATATCTTAGAGCTCTTTAAATTTAAAGACTTTCTACTTTGAAATTGTAATCTTTGTCGACACCACATCAAGTTTTAACAACAGTGTTATGACTCAGGGAAAATGAGTTAAGTTAAAAAGGAGAAAAATACATTTAAATTTCTTAAATCATATAAAACAAAGAAATTGCACTGATTTACATCACTGATTATATAATTTTTAAAATTTATAAAATAATCCATATATATATTACATTTGCTTTGAACTCAAATCATTTGGTTTCATTTTGGTGCTCATCTTTTTTTCTTTCTTTTGTCCTTAATCGATCACTTTTTACGTGTATTTAGAATTAAGCACAGGATAAATCTTTAAACATTTTAAATAGTTATTCTTGACAATAGTGACATTAAAAAAAAGTATTACAGCCCTGTGTTAATTGTGGGCAAAGATAATAATCTTAATCCAATTTTTAAAATATGTTTAAGAGTATTAAGCAAAGTTGCACAAGTGAGTTGAATGTTGCACTGTTACAAGAACTCAATATTGCTTTAATGGATCTACTGCGTCTCTGGTTTACAGTTGGCTTATTAAATTTGGAAAGAATTACATGGAACTCTTCATGTGATCTTGTTCAAAAGGTAGGTCAAATTTATTTTATATAGATAGATAAGATGTTGAATTTTGTGATTAAAAAAATTAATTATATGCATTAATTAAAAAAAAACTTCATTACATTACTTTTTTTTTAAAGCTGAGAATATTTTTTATAGATTGATTAATTTCTTGTTTTTCAGCATTGCTATTTGAAAATTTGTTTGTTTTATTTTCTTTGTTTGTGTCGAATTAATAATTTAAAATCGATATTTTTTTTGGATTCCCTTATAAAAGTAAAAAACAACATAAAAAAATAATGACTCATTCAAAACAGCTGTTACTTTATACAAAGGTCTTCATATTAATGAAAGGGATAATATATTTTTAAAAAATATAGATTTCTAATTATGAAGCAGTCCATAGAATTAAAACTTGGGAAGACATAAAGAGAAGAGTAGGTCCATACAGACGATGTTACATATTCACCCATAACAGCATGCCAGGAGAGCCTGTTGTTGTCCTACACACAGCTCTTACTTCTGATATCTCTTCTAATATTCAGGTGAGTTCATGTAAATTAATGAAACAAGAAAAAATAAATATGGACCAATGGCCGTGTCCCAGTTTTGATTATATTACTTTATTACTCGGTGCAAGAGTGATCAAGCACTCCTCTAATTCACATACATGTACTTTTAAGCTGAATATTATGTTTAACTTTAATTACTCAAACTGATAGCTTGTAGTAAGTTCAATCTTAAGTGACAGCATGGTACAATATCATAACTCAATGAAGTTTACTGTAATAGACAATAAACAATTTGATATGAGATTGTTTGTACAGCTAGAATGGATCATGCATACTAGAATTTTAATTTGGATGCAATTTTTCTTAATATTTTTTTAGTTTCAATTTTTAAAGAAAGATATTTGCCTTGGGTAAGTTTCCCATATAAACACCAATAACTTCTTACCAATAAAATATTTATTTTCTTATTGATGACAGTCCATTATACCAAATGCAAGAGCTAGGACAACTATTTCTCACGAAAAAAGCCTAGAAGCAACCTCCTCTCTAGATGAAGAAATTTCTTCTTCAGGCACAGGCACAACTGGAATTTCTAATAACAGTTTAACATCACAAAACTATCTAGAGAAAGAAGAACAAACAAATATCAAGTGGGCAATATTTTATTCCATAACTTCAACACAACAAGGTAATAATGCTGAAAGGTAATACAGTGTTTAACTTTAATTAGCAAAGCAAGCAATTCTTAGTCACAGTCTCCAGATCTTTTTTCAAACATCTGATTCATTTGAAAAGAAGCAATAAGGAAAATAAACTTGTCATTCCAATTGTCATTTGTTCAAATTTTCTTTTACAGCACTTTCACTGTTATAATAATTAAATTGCTCATAGCTTAATCACTCATCACAGCTTGGTTATTGCAAATAGTCTGTAAATGTTTGGGTTATATTTTCTTATTAACTTCAATTCTTCCATTAAGTCCAACTTATCTATATCATGTGAGTCACCACATTTCACTTAATCCCCTAATAAGGATTTCATCTAAACAATACAGTTTACTCAGTTGACTGCCTTATTTATAGTCAGTTAATCAGATTAAGGTAGTATAGAAATTATACATTTTCATTTGTCAGAGGGTATTTCTGCTTCCTAATAGAACCGTCTGGAAATTGTAAACAAACTTTCCCAATCAAGGAGGTCAGAAGTATGGCATGGTCGAATGCTACAGCGAGTTAATTGATGTTTATACTTGCATGAACAAATGACAGCTAACTCCACGATACAAATGTTGAACTGAAAATGACTCAAAGTCTACCATTAGGGCTTGGCTATAACAGGGCATTTAAGTATGTAAACATGAGTGTTTAATGTGATGCGCCTGAAGACTTTATAGGGATGTCTAAATAGGCTGTCCTGCTGATTCACACTGCTATCTTCAAAACCTAAATGCACACTCCGTATTATTTTTTATTAAGTAACTTCTTTAAAATCTATGTCATTGGCATCCTTCCATATCGAGAGACGATGGTGCATCACCGTTGGGTTGGGTTGCATTTCCTCGTGTGGCTGAGCAGTCCTATCCTTGAGTGACAGTCTTTTCCACAGCTTTTGCGCACTGAGTTCTGTGCTTCCCAAAATCTATGTATTAAATGAATTACTTCAGTGTTATACTTCTATATTATGTGTTTTGATTGGTTGATTATTCAAATATCAGTAAAATTTCTTGCATTTGTTTGGTACATTGCGCTCCAAAATAAAATATATTTTCTTGATTGTGACTGTTTTTTTTTAATTTTAAAATGACTTGGCCTGTGTAAGTTTATTATTCTTTTTTTAACCAATGCAGACTCCATGCTAAAGAAAAGTTAATATATGCAATTAAAAGAAAATTATTTTATAAGTCTTTGATTAAAGTCGAGGCCAAAGAATATGCATTTTTGTTACCTATTTACCTAATATTGCCTACTATTAATAAATAAGCTAATTTCATTATTAAAATTCTTTTGATAGGTTTACAAGGCATTGATTTGGGCAATTATCTTATAAAATCAGTTGTACGGCGGTTGCAAGAAGAGTTCCCTCATCTTCAAAACTTCTCCAGTCTTTCACCAATTCCTGGATTTAGGGATTGGTTAGTTTCAACTCTTAACCACTGGATTAATCAAGGAAGTAAGCAGTCATTAACAAACTTATAACAAATATTTTGTTAAAAGTTAATTTGTACACTAAAATATTGCATTATGTGCTGTTGAAAATGGATATAGCACTTGCTTTAATCTGAAATAAATAGAAGTAAAAAAAAGATTTTTAAAAACCACATTTTTATAAGTGGACTAAAAAGAAAAAATAATTTAAAACTTATAAGTTCAAGTACTGTAATTTAATATGACTAAAACGTGGGGCGGGCGCTTATGAGGTTTAACATATGCAGTTCATTCATTCTCTCACTTATAGATCTCTCATTTTGCCTTCTAAATTATAAATTTATAATTTTTATACCAAACACCCGTCCCACGTTTTTAGTCATATTAAATTAAGTACTTGAACTTAAAAAGTTTAAAATTATTTTCTTCTTTTTAGTCCACTTATAAAAACGTGGTTTTTAGAAATCTTCTTTTTACTTCTATTTATTTTATTCTTTTTAGTCTAAGTGTATGCTATGGTGAGTTTTGAAGTATTGATTATGTTCAAATATAATACGCATTGCCCGACAAACATTTACAGACTGGAAATGACTGATCTCCCCTTGATGTTAAACATGGTTGATGTGGTCGGGGTTGGTGTGAACTTGGCACGTGAATGTAATGTAAACAAGAGCAGACGGATAATACATATGCTTATATATAGATAAACTAAAAAGTTCAATAATTTAATAACGGTACATTCGATCGATCTGAAATTTTGATACAATGCATTGTCATCCAAGATCTATCTGTGGTAAAATTTTGAGATCTCTTGGCCCATCAGAAGTGGTTTAATTTTACGTTGGCAGATTTGAAAAATTGTGGACAGACAAACAGGAACGAAAGTGAGTTAATAAAAACGTGGTAAAAAAATGATGCCGTACGAAGTTGTTTAAATGATGGCATGTATATTTTGAAAAATGAACTTACATAAATGTTCCTTTTTAAAGAATTTCTTTCTACTAAAAATTGTGCTTGTTTAAATATTTGTTTGTCGGGATGTCCTGCATCAAATCTTGTTGATAACACATGACTTTTCACTGAAAAGTTATTATCTCCTCATTACACTGAGTTAACTACTATACACAGTGTCACCACTCAAGAAAGCTGGGTTAAGATAATTGGGGTCAGGCTATTGGTTTGGGGGTGATCATAGTTTATTTTTTAAAGTTGTAATGTGTTTTCTACTTTTTTAGTGGGTTCCTGATTAAATAGTATAAATAAATAGTTTTGTTTTGTTTAAAATACATTTTTCTGATTGAAGTACATGGAGAAATAATGATTTAAACTTGACCAGCTCAGAATAGAATTTAACATGGGCACAATGAGTCATTGAAATTTTATCTGCCCATGTTGAATTTAAAATTAATGTATTTTAAATTTATGTCATTCCCAATACTGTTTAAATTATAGCCTCCATTGAATAATATTTTTTTCTAGGCTTTTCATCATATGACATTTTTTGTGTGTCTGTGTGAAGATAAAGTAATTTTGATTTATTTATTAGATTTAGAAGATCCTGCTTTTCCTATTTCACGACAAGAATTGGAAGCCCTTGCACCATATGGAAACTCAGACCACCATTCAGTCCTTGACACTTTCAAAGATCAAGTTATATCGCACACATGGTACAGAGATCAAACACTTCAAAAGGTTAACAAATTTATTAAATAGTTACTTATATATTTTGTGTGTGTGCTAATTTAATAATTTGAGGGTATAAATTTAGAAAGAAAATTGGACCCTGCTTTTTTATAAAGCCTTAGTTTATACTTAAGTTCTTTTTATTGCAATACAGTGGGACCTGCTTAAGTCGACGGCCTCAGGGTATGAAAAATGGCGCCGAGATAACCGATCATCGAGTTAAACAAAAACCAATATGGCGGCAAAATATTAACATGCGCTTGAAATTTCTTTATAATTATATACATGATGTGCGTTAATTAGTGATGGGACGATTAATCGGAATCGTATCGGAATATCGGGACCCTAATATTTCTTCACTCTTTCCTAAGGTTAAGACTGATCGTTTTTAAGGACCGTTTAAATATAACCCAGGGTTCCCACTCAGTCGTGAATTCTTTAAATAATTTTCCCTGTCTTGAAAGTCGGGAAATAGTCGAGAAAAGTTATGACTAGTCAGGAATTTATATATATATATATATATATGCCGAAGTAAATGACTTTGATTACGTCTCTGTGGTCATGTTTCGATTCCATTTAATAAAAAAAAAGTTACCAGTTTATAATTGTCTGAGCATGCGTTAAAGGTCAAATTTTTCGCCTCGCCTCGTCCCATGGCGCGTTTGGCGTGGCATGCGTTTGCAATGCCTGTCGAATTGACGAATTAAAAAAACAACATATCAATATGGTAATTTTAAGTTTAATGCTTTTGACGTGCAGGATATCTGTCACTATGAGACCGCACTCGAATTTCCTCCGTCAATCAAATGATACGTTTAACTTGTAATATAAATAGTAACAAATGCGGCCTTGACCTTATCAGTTTTTCTATGGCATCCATCCATCCTCATGGGATGATGGGGTTTCCTCCTGCTCCTCTACCCCCCTTCCCCTTTCTCCTGGCCCTTTTCTCCTTGCTCCTGGCTGTAAGGGAAGCTTCCGCGACTTGAATGCCCTCGCGTACTTTTGCCTGCCAGGAGGTGCGCTCCTCAGCAATGGTCTCCCACGTTTTATTGTCAATCTGCGCAAGAGTCATGTCTTTCTTGCAGACATCCTTGAAGCGCAAGCAGGGGCGTCCTCTCTTCCGCATTCCAGTTGCCAGCTCGCCGTAAAGCAGGGCTCTTGGAATGCGCTCCGAGCTCATCCTGAGGACATGTCCCAACCACCGCAGGCGCCCATCACTCAGGATTGAGTGCATGCTCAGCATATGACTCCTTCTGAGTACCTCAACATTCGTGATCTTGTCCTGCCACTTGATGATGCAGAATCCTGCGCAAGCATTGTAAGTGGAAGCTGTTGAGTTGCTTTGTTTGTTTGGCATAGGTCGTCCAGCACTCGCTGCCATAGAGGAGTGTGCTGAGCACGTAGGCCTGGTACACAGTGATTTTCGTCCTATCAGTGAGCTGTGCATTGTTCCACACTCTTTGATTCAGCCTAGCCATTAATGATGCAGCCTTGCCGATTCTGGTTTCAATTTCCTTTTCCTAATATATATTATATATATACTAGAATATTAAGAAAATGATTTGATTTCACCATCACGCGCGTGTTAGTCACAGTCACGTATCTTACTTGTACCAAAGCAACAACAAACTTTTAAAAGAATAATAATCATTTTTTATTTAATTATATAAAAACCACCGTCGATTCTCGATACAAACCTTTATTTTCTTCAGGGGTGGACTGGGCCGCCGGGACACCGGGAAAATTCCCGGTGGGCCGCCAAGACCAGTGATGTAATAATAATTAATCTTGAAAAAAAGTCCTGTTTGCTTCTTGTCTGTACTACATAAATACAGTTTCTATGGGCAAAAATACAAACATCTCTTTAGCGCTTATAAACTCTTATTGACTCTGTCGTCTACCCAAGTAGCTTGTGAGAGATCTTTCTCTAAACTGAAATCAGGGCCGGCCCCACGCTTTTCAGGGCCCGCGCTTTGACTAAACATTTTTACTACTTTTTACAATTTTACTTCTCTTACGCAAAACTTTTTTTTATAACAACTTAACTAGAAAACTTTATATTTATTTTTTCAGGATATTTTAAGTAGAAATATTCCGTACTAATATAATAGCATATTATAATCATCCTAAATCCTAATGCAAAAAGAATTTTTCCTAGCGTATTTTAGTAAGCTTTTAAATACGAGAACGCCACTTTTAGGCTTTAACTTGCTATGAAAAGTGAAATAAATAAAAATGTGTTAGACTGTCTGATCATGATAAATCAAAGGGACATAATATTACATCTACTTTGGAATGGTTTGAGATGAAAAACAAGCTAACAAAACAATGACAATTGACAAGCCAAGCCAAAAAATAATAAACAGTGGAAGGGCTAGTTTGTATAGTGTATTTCAACGTCTCATGGCCATTGTCCAATTTCTCGCTCAGCTATTTCGTAGTTCAGTTGATAAATACATCAGGCAAACAATAGAAACTTTCTGGGTCTCGTCAAATCGCTGGCAAAATTTGTTTCGGTTTTGCAGGAAAATATAGGACAATTAAAAATTGATGAAATTCATGATCACTACTTTAGGAAAGCGCATTCAGAACGAACTCATTTCGTTGATGGGAAATAAGGTAAGGAAAATTATTGTAGGAAGAGTAAAATCAGCTAAATACTTTTCAGTAATACTTGATTGCACACCGTGCCAATGTCACCAAGAACAGATGTCACTGACAATGCGCTATGTAAGTCAAGGAGGTGTATATTCTGAAGTCACTCATTAGCACTTAATATGTTTTCTAGAAGTGGAAGAAAACACCGGGTAACAACTGCTTGGTGTCTTACTATTGGAACTGAAAAAATTGTGCTTAGATGTTTCTGATATCCGCGGTCAAGAATATTACAACGGTCCAAACATGCTAGGCATAAGTGAGGCGTACAAGGTCGTCTTTTACAATTAAACCCCACAGATTTTTTTACTCTTTGTACCCTTCACAGCTACAACTTGCTGCTATGTTATATGGTAAAAACGTGTGCTGATGCAATGACGTTTTTTGGTATTATTTAACGAATCTATATTTTATTTTCTATTTCAACAAAGAGATGCGTTTTATTTTCCAAGTATGTTTGAAATATTTCTGTGAAACTACTGAAATAAAATTGGAAAGCCATGTAGAAAGCTTAAAGGTAGTGCGATATCAAGCAGAATGAATCGATGATGCACTTTTCAAAGTACCATAGCAAATTAGTGATCTAAAATCTTGAAGTGAAGCAGAGTCATTGTGCAAACAACTTAAGAACTTCAATTTCATTGTTTCAAATGCTTTTTGGTACAACATATTGTCGCAATTTAATTACACCAGCAAAGAATTACAAAATATTTCTGTCAGTCTAGTAACTGAAGTTGAGAGCATGTAACATACTTGCAAATGGTCGAAATCTTACTGCAATCGTGGTTTTGAAACAGCAATTGCATTTACAAAAGAAATTGCCACATACATAGAAGTTGAACCCATTTAAACCCAGTTGAAAAAGAAAAAAAACAATTTACATATGAAGGAGAAGATGAAAGATTTGTAGATGCACAAGAAAAAATTAGCTTAGCACAGATTTTTTTTACTAGTTTGTTGATATGCAATCATGTAAATGGACATGTAATTTGACAAATACTAAGGCATCACGACTCGTTTGGGATTTCTTTTTAAATTTCATCAATTACAAAACAATAATCTACTGAATTGCTGTATGAATCGTGAGAGAAGCTCACTGCCTGCGAAAGTTAGGATCTTGATGGTTTCATGATGACTTCCAATCATTGAGTTCCATAATTCCTGCAGTTACCTACAACGATCCTGTTAATATTTTGCAGTTTCTTTTAAAAAAACTATTCCTGTCACTTTGGCTTCCGAAAAAAGAAGCTTTTCGAAACTAAAACTTATTAAAACCTATATGGGATAAACAATGATTCAAGATCGCCCAATGTTTTAAGTGAACTGAATAATGACACAATTATAGATTATGTAGCCGAAATGGCACCCAGCTTAAAGAAGTTGCTTATACTTTAAACACCATAACAGTGAGTCCGAATACATTGATTTATAACTTGAATTAACACTTTCTTGATATTTTATTTATAAATATAAATTGAAAATGCGATTTATCGGGGTTTGTTTTGTTTTATTATTGTATATTGTAATTTGTAAAGTGACCCATAACTTTGAAGGCCTCGGCCCTAACGTTTGGATGGAGAAAATACACAAGGAAAAAAAAAGTTATGAAGATAGGGCCGCTTTTTTTTTCCCGGGCCGCTTGGACTCCCCAGTCCACCCCTGATTTTCTTTTCTTAAGATATTCGTTTATCTTAAAAAATAAAATGATTAATGCATCAGAAAATGAATTAAGTTTAATATTAATATAACATGCACAGCCAAATAATGACGGATTAAAGACCACTAACGCGATTTTCGAGTACCTCTGGTGAATACATACTCAAACTAATTCACGGAATCAAATTGAAAGTTAAAACATCCGGTAATTTTTATTGAAATCTCGTAGAATCACACAATAGCTGGAAGTCTCGAAGAAAGTAAGATGTCAACACTGTTTTGAACTAAAAATGCTAAAGTGCATTGCTAGGCAAACAGACGGGGATCGAGCTAACCGACGTTAAGTTGCAAATTCGGCACTCTCTTGTGCTCGAAATATTAGGGCTCGGCGACTTAATAAAATCGAATTAACCAATGAAAAAATGCAAAGACAAAGAGAGAATTTGGCGGTTCCAAAAAAAAACGTCGACTTAATAGAGCTGACGAGTTAACCGGGCTCGAGTTAAGTGGGCCCCACTGTATATTAAAATTAAACATTACATTAAGTGGATTTTTTTTCTTTCTAAATTTTTAAATGGTCATCTTCTTTAAATTGTTTTATAGCATATAGTTTCAAAATAATCAAATTTTATTTAGGATTCGGTCATTTTAATTAACTCATAAAGCATGTTCAAGTTTTATGTTAAAGAATATTTATGGCATTTTAATTACATGTAAAAAGAAACAAAATATTTGATTTATAATTGTTCACTGTAAAAGGGATTTGCTTATATGTTTAAAATTTTTGTTATTATTTAAAAAAAGAACTAAGATTTTCAAATCTTTACATAAATATAGTGTCAAAAAATACATGATTACCTTACAATTAATTCCTTCCACTGAAATTATAAAAGGCTGTTATGCATGGAGTATTAAAAGTTAAATTGGTTCAAATTTTTATCTTTTTGTTTTGCAGATTATGATGGGTCCATTAATGCGATTGTGTGCTAATTATTTATACATACAGAAACGAAGAAGTTATGCTTTAAATTCAGTGGGTAAGTTGTTTTTTTATCTTCTTTTATTCAACTTAACAAATCTGATTGACTGGGTAAAAAATAGTAATATTCAGCCACTTCCAATTGTCTATCAGGTTAAATTTTGCTAACATACACATCTTTGGTGACTTGAGATTTAAAATAAAAAATAGTTTTTTAAAGTTGAACTTGGGCTGCTCATCTGCCCTACCAGTAATTTCTCCTTGGAGCAGTCACGTGTGTTTGCCAGTAATCTTTCCAACTAAAAGTGGGACCTTAAATTTCAGAAAACACTAAATACTTTTTAATATTTGACAAATTTTTACCAGAAATAGCAGCATTTATATCTTTACTTTGTGTACATGATTATATTTTCCTCATTAAATTTGAAATTGTTCCAACACGTAAGAAAAAAAAATTAAATCCATTTGCATTTCTAAAATAATATTAAAATTTTTTTTTATAGTCATTTTATTTCAAGATTAGATGCATCCATCATTTTCTGAATAGCAGATTTAATGAAATTTTTATTTTTAAATTTTTTCAGCTAATTTCCATTTAAGTAATGGAGCTGTCCTATGGAGAATTAATTTTCTCGGGGATACATCTCTCCGAGGTCTGAATCAGTCTTGTGGATTAATGGTTAATTACCGCTACTTTCTTGATTCTACTGAGGCCAACAGCAGAGAATACCTAGAAAAACAACAGATTAGAGCATCAGCTGGCGTGTTGAAGTTGCTTGAGAAATAAACGCAGCATGCAGTGGAACAGGGAAATAATTTTCTTTCTTTTACATTATTTTACGTTTTACTTTTCAAATATATTTTAGGTACTCTCTAATGTAAACTACCTTTCAGCCATTCTATGAGATTTTAAGTTGTCTTTTTTAAAATGTTCTGTTTATTGACTAGAGCTTTTATCCATTTTTACATGGTCTTAAGTTTTTTTTTCCACAATTTAAATTGTTCGTCAAAATATCCTTTAAATTAATTATATAATCTGTTTATGAAGCTAATTATTTTATTGTACATAACTTCATTTGAAGAATACTTCTCAATCCCTTTGATGCTATAATCAATATTGAAAACATTTTCTTGCCCTATCCTGCATGGAATAAAATCATGGATATATAAAACATTGTTTGAAAGGCAAGAGCTGAAGACTTAACTATTTATACAAATGTTATTTTGCTTTTTCCATCTAGCCCCATATTGTAAATATTGGTCCGGGCTTATAATTTAATTTTTAATTTATGATCATTTTTGTCTTAAACATAGTTGCAGATAGAAAAGTATTATATGATCCTTAAATTAAAATTAACTTATTTGCACAGACAAGAAATTGTTGCAACTTGTAGGAGAATATTACCATTTTCTTTTAGAAAATAAATGTGATTATTGATTTAAATGTGTAATTTAAAATAAATTTAATGATATTTTAAAACAATGTATTTGTCTAATTAAATTTATTGAACCATATTTCTGCTGTTCCCATAATGTGCAACACAGCAAACATGACAGTATTGACAGCTAAAGCTTTCTTGCAAGGGCTTATCAAGATAACTGCAAGCTGTTAAAAAGTTTAATTCCATTTTTTGTGATAGAGCAGGCTGTTCCATCAGATAACAACATAGACGATAGTGACTGGAACAAGCTTCCAAAAGGATCAGTTGAGGCAACAACAGTTGACACATTTATATCTATAGCCTCCTATCTTTGAAACTCCAGTACCTGATAACCTCGATGAGCAGCTCTGCAAATTATCATACTCTAAGTCTAAGCAGAAACATTGGAAAACCCCTCAACATACAAAGGAACCAGAATGATCAAAGCATTGATTATAGACCCTGAAAATATAGATGAAGACATTGCATTTAACTTCCTGGGTGCAGATCAATCATATAGACCCATATTCATTTTACTATAAAATGATATGCTCATATCTAATCATTGGCCGATCTAAAATGAATGAGATTTTATGCAAACTTTTGAGACTGTAGATTTGAAATAATGATTTTAAATGATTATTTAAAAAATGAATAATACAAAGCTTCCAGTATCGATGATAATGGATTTTAAGAGTATTTAATTTTCATTCTTGCTTGCCTTTGGCCATATGTTATTCAAAAATATTAATTTAGACACAGAGAAATTTTACTTTTATTATTTAACTTTAACAGTTAATCATTATATGAACTTAAAAAAGTAATATAAGAAACTTTCACTTTCTGATCTACATTAAAGGTCACGCTGGGATCAATATTATTATTATTGTAATAAATAACATGAAACACATTGAAAGTTACATAGTATTATATTTTCTTTCACAAATGTTAAAAAAAACACTATGGATAAGCATTATTTACTGGGTTTTTTTTTAAATAGGTGTAAAGTTAAATGAACTAAAAAATAAATATTGAAATTCGTAAAGAAAAGCTGTTTTTTGGTCTTTAGTATAGTTTATTCTAAAATTTACATCAGAAAATTAATTAAAACATTTAATTGTGATTTACTTGCCAGAATTTTCAAAGTTTTCATCCTTGAAATTAAAATAAAAACAACTATGATACATATAAGATAAAAATGCTCAGTCAAAGTCTATGCCAAGATAATTTAATCATGTTTATAAAAAACAAAATCATGATGACCATGTGAGTTTCTCACTCAATTCATAAACTTTTTACTAATATTGCATTAATGCAATAAGTTACCAAAAGCATTTAATTTCTAATTTTTAATAAAATGTACACCTGTAAAGAAAATGAAACAGCAACCTTATTAGCAGCGAGGACCATTCGTAATAATTTACTTTACGTCCTTAAATTAACTTATAGCTCATGTATAATGATGAATTGGCGGAATTATTACTTCAGCAAATGGGTTAAAAAAGAATGTTCAGTTACTTATACTACTTATAGAAGAAATGACTAAAAATTGTGTGGTGACAATATGTTATTGAAAAAAACATTAGCACAAAAAGTTAATTCCTATAAAAAAAACATCAGTTTTAGATCTGGTCACAAATTTTTAAACATTCTTAATGACAAAAGCGAAGAAATTTTATAAGGGTAATGGATACTTTAAAAGCAATGTAAAATATTTATCACTGGTGACTTTACAGGGCACACATAAGTTATTCAAGTATTGCTGCAAAACCGCCTCCATTATTTTTCACTCTTTCGATGGTGTAGAATCAAATTAATGGAATTGCAAGCAAATAATACTGTAAAAAGCATAAGCATTCGTTAGTTGCATTGTTGCATTCAGTTCAATTAGTGTGAAGACTCTAACTAAAACAATAAGAATTCCAACTATGTCTATGTGGAGTTAATATTTATTTTGGTATGTGCAAATGACCTCAAGGGTTCCTTTTAAAAATCTTTTTAACACATTTTATTCCTGCATTATATTCAGGTGTCAGGAAAACCCAAACAATGCTTTTTAAATTATAACTACTTGACATTTTTGTATACACACTGAAAAATATTCACAGAATAGTAGATAACAATTATAGATAGCAGAGTCAAATGTTTTACATTAAATTTTTTTATTAATTTACGTAATTTTATTTTTTATTTTATTCTCTTTCTATATTAAGCTCTGTTAAGTTTGAGTTAACAAGGCTGACTTTCTAAACAGAATTTTAAAAGATTGAGGTAGTTTGAGTCTATATTCAATATAACATCAGAGAAAATCCCTTACTTGGAACAAGTGGGGCTATTGAGTTTCTATTAGTTACAGGATCATTATAACTCTTAAAGCAAGTTTATGTATTAATTACTCAAAAGCTTAATTCAATTCTATGCAATAAATCAGATAAGTGATTTTAAGTGACTACAACTATTGCATATCAAAAAAACTTTGCTTACAACAAAGACAATCCTGCATCAACTTCATTAAAAACACCAGTTTCCACATTTTGTGTGTGAATTGTGTTCCTCCTTCAATTTTAATCCCAAAATCATTGTGTAACATGCAAAAAGCCAAGTTATCCCAAGAACTATAGGCATCTTCAATCAAGGGCTATCATATTTGTGGTGTCTAATGCATGAGTGGTGAATGGCTATTTTAAAAGTAATTTTTAGAAAAGGATAGTTCCCTTGATCTTTTAGTGAAATGATCAAAACATTGTTTTTTATGTATTATTTGAGGAGGGGGTGGCATCATAGAAATAACTCAATTATAAAACACTACAGTACTGATTTTTAATGAATTTATTCCATTAGTGTTAGTTCTTAATATTGGTAGAAAAAGCTGCCTTGGCTGAGCTATAAATTAATTTTACAATTGTGCATTACTTTCAAGTGCTGCCTATAGGGTCCTCGTTTTTGCCTCCAAATAAAAATATTTATCATACATAGAAATAGTAATTTAACTGAATGTTATTTAAACTATTAACTTAAGTACAAATCATACTAACAGCTATTTAAATGAATATATACAAAATTGCACATGCTGTTTCTTTGCATAAGCTAATTATTGTTAGCTCTAACCAACGAATCTGTAATTTTTGTTTATTTCATTTACATTTTTTGACTATTCTAGCTTTGCATTGGAACTACACTCTGGGACACTGTATTGAGCCACTAGGATCAGTTTGATTGGTATATTTTTTAATGACAAAATTTGCTTGCCAAAACTATACTTCAATGGAAATGTTGCCATAAAAATTTGAAAAGTATACCTATTGTTATGATCAAATTATTTTAAGAAAGTAAATCATAGAAAAAAATAAAAGCAAAACTTCAAGATTATAAAAACAAATTATGTGAAAAGTGCAAATATTTTATTTATAATATTTATATTATCGAATTTTTAAAATATTCAATCATTCATTTTATAAACTTCCACCAGAAGTCTATTTTAAAATTGCTTTTTGAAATTCCCAAAAAGTTGAGTTATTAACAATATTAATTTTAGATTGTCAAAAAAAAATTGCTTTTTTAAATTCCTAAAAAATCGAGTTATTTACAATTCTGATATTAGATTGTCATTTGGGAAATAGCTATGAAAATGTTGTTTTATTGCATAGACCAGTACTGGTATATCAGGAAATAACTGCAAATGAAATAATTAAATAATTTAGGACATTTTTATTCACACTTTAAAAAAAAATTATAAAGCCTTTAGTAAAATAAAATTAATTACCTTTAGGTTTATGATTAGCTTTCAAAAGTATATTTGAAGGAACATTTTTTAACCAATTTCAACATGCAATACTCCTTTTTATTATATTTAAAATAAATAATGTACTGCATTGTAAGTAAGGCATATGTGGCTCTAAGATAATGTCAATGCAATAGATACAATTATTTTTTATTCACGTGTATTAAAAAATATGTTGGACTAATGCAGTAAAAAATTCATTGACATCTTAAATCATCTTATGGGACAAACAGACTTTTTCCATATGCGTAAAATAAACACAATATTTTTTTTAATGTGTGAGAATTAATTTTTTCTTTTTTAAAACCAATAAATTAATGTGTTAAGTGTTTTATTAGTAGAATTTCAACTAAAAATTTATGAATTACCTACAAAATTCAAGGGAAGCTATAATTAGAGGGCATCTAACATTATTACATGTAGTTAGTAACCAACCTCAAAAATAAGTTGTATGCTTACATCAGACAAAATTAATTTAAAATTTGTGTTTGGCCAGAAATTGCTTACAGCAATGCTCCTAAATCTGTATTAGTACTTTCTTCACCAGATGAAACATAAAGTGCATTAAATAAAGATCATTTCCTCCAAGTTCTTGAAATGACTTAAACATTAAAGGATAATGCCACACATTTTCATTGAATCTGCATAATATCGTTTTTAGTTGTTTCTCTAATAAATATTATTATGGAAAATAAAATTAATAAATGATTTATTAATTTTATTATCCATAATAAAATTTTGAAATTATTACTAATTAAATAAGAAATTTGTATTTAAAAAAAGTAAAGCCTGGCACATATTTTGAATGAACAAGGGACAAGAAAACAATTTTTATAAGTTCCTAATTTTTAAATAATGTTCTGTTTAACATAAAAAATTTAGCATTTATACATCCTATAGATCAACAATTGAAAGTAGAATATATTGAAGTAGAATGGCATTATTATGTGCTTTTGAAGTTGTGTTTAGAATGTCATTAGTGTAATGATATGTAAAAGGATTATAAATGCAATACATGTACATAAATGTAATATTATTATTTGTTTAAAGGATATTTAATGTAATTTTAGTTTTGAAATGGTAGTAGAATGTAATGTGTCTTATATTATTATAGTCCACTTTGTGCCAAAATGAGATTTCCATCTTCATAACTCTGCTGCATCATATGGTATGAAGGCCTCTTTTTATGAGATTGTAGACTTCTGGAAGACTCATCTGAATAAATATGGCTTGTATAGTTTGGTTCCTTTGGAAGAAAAATGCAATTACTTTTTTAAAAATAATTGAAAAATTGCCTTTAATAAAATATTTTTTGTAGAAGATTTACTTAAATAATTCTTTTTATTTTAGAACATGTAGATGATTTTCTTAAAACATTTTATACACATTGCATTTCACACTTCATTTTGTTTTTCTAATTAATTTGGTAATTTTCAAGGCATAATAACATTTTTAATAGGAAAACTGATGCTACAAAACCGTTTGGTTTTAAACTTTTACTAACTCTTTAGCCATCCCTATAATTTATTTGAAATCTCTTTAAAACTTACTTTCTAACAATATCTATTTTTAAGTAAAAATAATTGAAAATGTTTAAAAAAAAGTTTAATACTTACTATTTGGCCTAAATCATTTAAATCCGGTACCAGTGTTTGATCATTATATGCTGCACTTGCACTATCAATGAAACTGGTGTGTAAAATCATTTGGCGATTGAAAGATTCTCTGGAAGTGGTACCCTGTAATCAATAATATTAATATTTAAAAGTTTAAGCATAATGGTTATGCAAATGAAAATCTTTGATCATGGATAAAAGTTTGTGGGTAGCCTAATGTTATAGCTCTCTTATTTACCAATCCAATTTTGTGTAAATTTGTGTGTCTTTTTAAAGATGATTAAATAATGAATTTTTATTCAGAAACATATAAATTCAAAGTATAGAAGAAAATGGTATTAAGTTTAAAGCTCTGGCTTTAAAAAAGATAATAAAAGTGTAATCTGTGTTTTGGGAGGTGGACCAAAATCCTTGTTTGTTCTGGGGTGCACTAGCTATAGCTTCCCTACTACCTGTCTGGTATTATAATTTTTTTAAAAACAAGCTAACATGCATCAATAATTATTTTGGAGTAAACTTTGAATCTGTCTGGGAATAGCAGGTTTAAGTATAAAAATCACCATAAAAATAAGCCACATTTTGAAATGTTGATTTCATTTACCTGGCTTTGACTATGAGTTAAATGCTGGTCTTCTGATGTTGATTTTTTTACGTGTCTACTCTTGTAGCAGTATATAATTATTCCAACTGTCATTAAAAGAATAACACTTGGCACAGCAATACAGGCAGTAATAATCAGGATCTCTTTCATACCTTGAATGTATATTATTCATAGCAAAGTTAGCAGATGATAAAAATAATCTAAAATAATTAAATGACAAAGAGGTTGATTTCATACCTGCACTGCAAAGAAAGAGTTCATAAATATAATTAATTTTACTTTTATTTTAGAGGAGAGGAAGACATTTATTGTGGTTCTGATGAAAAATTACATCTAAATATATTGTGATGGGGAAGTAATTAATTTATTTTTAAAATGAATAGGATTTAGCAAATAACAAACAATAGACCATTTAGATTTACATACATTGTAAGTTCACTTAAAATATAATGGGGGTTAATTTAAAGATTAATTTGAGATAGATTTTTCTCAATTTTTAATAATGTCTACAATTTCCCAAATACACATGAGGCAGTATGAAAAGGTGTTTTAATTAAATTAGCATGAAATATAATAACATTTTTATTTCTATAAAATTTAATTTATTTTTCCATCTATGCTCACAAAATACAAACATTTTGAATTTAATTTTTAAACAAATAAAATCTTAGTTGACTATGTACTACTGTACAGAAATATACATAATGAGGAGGCCATTATCAAGAAAAGAATAATACTATTTTGAATCTCTGAGAAGTGTATTTTCAATTTATTGTAAAAGATAAGTTAAAAATTACATTTAATTCTGTAGTTTTCAGTTATTGTAAAAAAATATAATACAGTCGAACCCACTTACCTCGAGCTCGGTTAGCTCGACCACCCCACTAACTCGACGTTTTTTATTGGAACCCCCAAATTCTCTCTTTGTCTTAGCATTTTTTCATCGGCTTATTCGATTTTCCTAAGTCGCCGAAACCTAGTACCTCGAGCACAAAAGAGGGCCAAATTTGCAACTAAACTTGGTTAGCTCGATCCTCTTTGGTTGGCCTGGCAATGCACTCTTGTCATTTTTAGTTCAAAACAGTGTTGTCATTTTGCTGTTCTTCGAGACTTCCGGCTATTGTGTGATTCTACGACTACGAGATTTCAATAAAACTAACCGGATGTTTTGCGTGTGTGAATTATAATTCGACGTGTATCCATGGAGTATGTATTATTGTATTCACCCGAGGTACTGGACAATCGCGTTAGAGGTCGTGAATCGTCATTATTTCGCAGTGCATGTTATATTATTATTAAACTTAATTAATTTTCTGATGCATTAATCATTTTATTCTTTAAGATAAACGAATATCTTTAGAAATGAAAATAAAGGTTTGTATCGAGAAACGATGGTGGTTTTTATATAATTAAATAAAAAATTATTATTCTTTTAAAAGTTTGTTGTTGTTGCTTTGTTACCAGTAAGATACGTGACTGTGACACTAACACGCGCGTGACGATGAAATGAAATCATTTCTGATAAGGAATGATTTAAAAAAAAATTCGCTTAGACTTATTTGCCGGCCAACACAGTACACACAGCATGCTGTGATCAACGGTCAAGGCCACAATAGCTTTATTTATATTACAAGTTTGATTGACTGAGGAAATTCGAGAACGTTCTGATAGTTAAGTAACAGATATCCTGCACGTCAAAAGCATTAAACTTAAAATAACCATATTGATTTGTTTATTTGTATTTTAAATTCGCTGATACTAGTGATACGACGGCAAACGCTAGCGGCTGTGACACGGCTAAGCGTAAACTTTGACCTTTTAGCGCATGCGCAGACAATTATAAACTGGTAACTTATTTTTCATTAAATGGAATCGAAACATGACAGAGACGTAATTTAAGTCCTTTACTTTGGCATAAATATATATACATGTGTATATATATGTATATAAATATATATATAAATTCCCGATTAGTCATAACTTTTCCCGACTTTCAAGGCCGAGAATTTATTTTTAAGAATTCCCGTCTTTTTTCCGTTTTCCTGAGTGGGAACAATTGTTATATTTAAATTTAAATTTTAAAACGGTCATTACAACCTTAGGAAAGAGTGAAGAAATATTAGGGTTCCAATACGATTCTGATTAATCATCCCATCACTAATTAACGCTAACTAATTAATCATGGACATAAAGAAATTTCAAGCACATGTTATATTTAGCTGCCATTTGGTTTTCGTTTTAACTCGATCATCGGTTATCTCGACGCCATTTTTCATACCCCACGCCGTCGACTTAAGCGGTTTCGACTGTATTTATATCTTAATATTTGTTAAATTTTGATATAAAATAAGGTGACCCATTTTGCAAACGTTTTAAAAATGAAAATTTGTTTTTATTTGTACATCAGAAAAATTTATACTGACTACACTATTGAGCTGAAAAGTTCAGCATCAGAAGCCATAATTGTGCCTGCTAGTTGTGAACATCTACACATGAGATCTTTATTAGTAATGTCTTTATGAAGATTACAGCCATCAATAAATAATAGATCAACATGGATTTATCGCTGAGAATTACTGCTGAAAAAATCTTCTGAGAACATAGTTTAGCATTCAATCAATTAAACTTACATCTCCTCTCATCGCTGTCATCAAAAGGTCCACAGTTTCTTATCCCATCACACACCAGTTGTTTGGATATACAATATTTAGGCAAATTTACACATGGTAAGCCATTGTGACAATATTGACCACCTTCACATTGAAAGTTGGTACATTCCTCTGTAAAATACAAAAGAAAACCTATCTGAAAATGTAAACATTAACAAAATGCAAAATATCAAAACTACAGAAGCTACAATCTTGTTACAAGGATGTTAAAAAGCATCCTAATCTTTTTTTATATTTTTGAAATAAACTTTTGAAGTGAGGTGGTATAAGCAGATATTTTATTATGAAAACTACTTTATAACGTCTATTGTCGTTTTAGTTTAAAATAAAGCTCAAATTTATTGTTTTAATTGCACAATTTGTTTGTGTATTTTGTATTTTAATAGTATGATGGCATGGCAGGTTCTTTCTAGTTCATAGCTGACAACCGTTGTAATTAACCAAAATTTCCGGGACCTTCACCTACTGAGTGGACCCATCCCCCAGAATTTATTTTTCTTAATATAGTGAAGATCATTCTATGATTGAAATATTATTTTTTTTAAAATAAACGAAGAATATAGCAGGTGTTTAGTTTTTTAAAAGTATGGTGTGGATAGGAGTGGAGACATGTGAGTGGGGGGGGGGATTAGATAAACAACATTGGCTTGTCTCAATCGGTAAGAAAGATGCGCGGTGTATTTCAAAGCAAAAACCAAAGTCATTTCTAGCCCTTCCTAGTTATCGGCGTTGTGTTCTATTTTCCTTTCAAAGAACCAAAACCTTTTTGTTTTAAATGATTTTTGTTTCATGTTCCAGGAAAAAAAGTGTATCAAAATACATTGTAGTTTGTCGGGACCGTGTTTTATTTCCATTTGACAGTTATTTCTTTTTAAACATTTACATGCTAAACGTATTTCTCAGTATATATTTCAGACAAAAAGTTTTAATATGATAAATTATTCGTGAGCCGAAATGTGAAGACAGAAGAGCCACATTTTGACCACCGTTGGTATAGACATTGCAGTCACATTTTCACGGGTACCTGGGCGCAATTTTACTACCCAGGTAATGGCTTGGCAACGGGTACCTGGGTTCCCGGGTACCCGTTGACAGGCCTATTTGTGACACAATAGAACTATCATTTAATATGAAAAAATTATAATGTAGTATAATATTAAAAATGTTATTTTATTTTACAGAGGGATTTAGTCTGAGATCTGAATTTCAAAACAAAATCTCTTTTCTTCAACTAAAAATTTGCATACGTCAAAACAGAATGATAATATTTTCCATCTATAAACTTCAATAAAGATCGTAAAAAATAAACCTTTCACAGCCCATAGCTTAGTACTTGCTACATAATTATATTCCAAAAATAGCAGATTTCAATTATAAATATAAATATTTAAATATATATAAATACATCAATGGATTTTATCTCTTTAAATGTATTAAACATTCAACTGGTGGTAGAAATACCAATTCATCAGTGTTCCCTCTCAAACTGTTTTTTTGATTTAGTACTACTGGAGTTTCAAGAAGGTTTAATGTAAAATGAATTCTGAATCCAAGAGAAAAAAAAATAGGATGGTGGAGTATCCAAAAACCTAATCTAGAAAGTAATTTGAAAATGAAAAACAAAATGAAGATCCACCACAAAAAGGAAAGATAACATTTAAAAAAAAGAAAAGAAATTAAGTTAAAATGAAATAAGAATGGATATACCTGACTCTTGGGGCAGTGTAATGCCCATCCAGAGAAGTTTAAATCCATAATGACGATTGTTGTTACTGGATCCTGAGACAAATCTAACCACCACTCTGTTTGTAAATGTAACATACTGTAGCTCATCTGTATTGTACAATGATATATGACCACACCATTCACGTGTGCATACACTCATTGTTGTGGCATAGCCATTATAAAGTTGTAATTTGGCATCAGAGCAGTTAGCTAAAAGAAAAGAAGGAATACACATGTCATAATTAGCTTTAAATAACAATATTCTAATGAAACAATGATCAAACAGAAAGCCCTAATTTGTGTATGAATAATTGAAAAGCACAAAATAACTTTAATAAATTAATCCTATATAATAAAAGGCAAGTTTCTGTCCTTTCTGTCCGTTCTGTCCAGTCATCTATAGCAATTGGTCCCTGAAACACATATGACTCCTACAGCCAATCATATTGAACACGTTTACGCCATTTATGTGGACGTTCAAAATGAGTTATTTTTGGTACAGTATTTCTTCCAAGACTTTATTTTGAGCGTTGGGATTTATAGCAAAAAGCTCTGTTTTTACGAGTTATTTATTTTAACTATAATGAATAGTATTTTTGACGCGATGCACATGTAATGCCGGTCGAGATGGCTGTAGGAGGGCAGTTACAACATGCCACCGAACGGTGGCGGAACGTCCTTGGACGGGCTTTGTTGCTCGTACTTTTTTAAGTCATAAATGTGAAATTTAGTATTCTTTTGATTTAATGAGTTTGTGTTGGTTGACAAATATAATCTCACAGCCATTTAAAAGTTATATAATTACACACATTTATAAATCTTACCTCCACTGCCAATATCCAGGGCCAACAACCGTAAGAGAATTTGTTGGTTTTCAGGTACATTAATTACCCATGAACAATTAACATGAGGTGGATATTTCTTTGGGTAGTTTGGAGATTGGATGAATCCAGCAACTCCAGATAAGTTCTCATTACCACATCTTTTTGATTTATGGTCAAATGGTTGCCAATCTGTATAGAAGGGGGAAAAAAAGATCAATAAAGAAATAAACATGAATTTTCAAAAAATTATGTATGGATTTTAAGCAATATTTCAGACAAATTACATTTTTATAAATATCAACCAAATAGTGCTAAATCTATAGGAAAAACTAAATTGTTGTATTCTATGGGATTTTCAAGAAAAGCAATGCCAAAGTCATTTTTTATGTAATTTTTGCGAAATAAAACAAAAATTATGAATATATTTACAAGTCAAATAATTTTTCAACCTTCATTTCTCTATGGATAAATGGATCTTTATCAAATCTCACATATATATGTTTATATTTAGTTGTTTTTTAAAAATTTAAGCTAAAGTTCCAAAGCAATATTATCTTTTTAAGGCCTAAGCTATATGCACTTCTTGAAAGCATAAATAAAAGTAAATGCTCTTATTGATTGAACTTTTCAGATATCATCACAAATTGGATCACAATGTAGGACAGCAAGGGGAAAGGGGATTCAATCAAGGATCCTGGTGGGAAATATAATTTGTTATAAGTTATAAGTTAATTAGAATGTGTTGTTTGTAGGTAAAATAACAAATTATTATTTTTAAAATTATGTGACATAATTGGATTTTTCATAGTGTGATCCCCAATAAACATAGGATATATAAGAGCCAAAATTTGTGGAATTATTTTTTCTGCCTATATACTTACATAAATTAAAGATCTTAAACTTGTCATATATCAGTTATGATCAAGAATAAAATATAGGGGAGAGGAAATGAACTTTTACATAAAATACTTTGTACCATTTTACACCATTTGGGGCTGTATAAACATTATTTTATCATTGGCTTCAGCTTTGATGAATGGATGGATCGAGACCAAAGTTATCACCAAAAAATTGATAATTTAATAATAAATGTAAAGGAATGCAACTAATAATATCCCCTTATTTATTGCTGATAAGCTAATTAATTTTTTTCTCCTCACAATTCTGTGTTTGTTCAGCACACTTTTTTTTACATGGATTGATGGATTTAGAAAAAACTAGGAACAAATATTCTTCATGGTCCAGAATCAATTCCTGTGTGTGGTAAGCTTTATAAAATACTAGACAACATTTTATATCTTACCCTGGGATGACTTTTGGAAAAAGATATTTACAATTTATATTAAACATTTAAACATATTATAAATTAAGGACCTTGTTAAAAAAACAACATTTGTAAAGATTTATTCCCCCCAAAATATATGCTCTTCCAAAAGCATTCCAATGTTTCAATGGGATCCCATACCTCATTAATATACTATCAAAAATGGATCTTATTATCAGTTATATCCCATTCCCAAAAGGGTTCCAACTTCATGATGGAAGTCTGTACTCTGATGTCATCATATACCTGGTGAAATCTGATTTCTTGGTTTTATAGGAATGGTACATTATAGGATAATGTGATCCCAACAGGGATTGTGATATACATGGGATATATTATCCCACAAGGAATAGATACCAATCCAAAAGAATTATTGATTTTAAAAAAAATTAGCACTTTTCTACCTAAAGAATTTTAAATTTAAAAATTAAAAGCAACACCAGAGATTTACCTTTTCCAAGAAAGCGATAAGTTCCTTTAAATCCTGTGGCAGAATTTTGCCAATGATCTGTGATAAAAACGATTTCCAATTTGGACTGAGGGGAAATTATAGTCTGGGGAATCTTATGACCACAAAATTTATTTAATAAATTTTTAGATCCATGGGAATCCATAGTGTAGACATCAATATAGTCGTATCTGCAACTGACAAATATTGACAATACTTGCAAGGTTTTTTTTATCTCAAACAAACATTCTTTAGCAGAAAATACAAATAAACTGTTTTGGACTTAGTTCTGTTTTAGTCAAATAAATAGTTCTCTCAGAAAACATTTCCATTAATTATCTAAGAAGGAAATAAAATTTTGAAATTGACTGAAAGTGAAACATTTTATTTTACTTTTTACAAACAAGCAAGTCTGTGCATAACCAGAATTTCTTAATACTTGTTTTTAGAAATAGCATGTCGATTAAAATAACAACAAAAAATGATATCATCTATATATTATATCTATGCTTAGCATATTATTATTTTCCTTAACGTTAAACTAATGGAAGGTTTTTGTTTTTAATTAATTTAAAAAATTTGGACTTACATTTTTTCACCTTCTTTTACATCCTCCAGCTCAAATGCATCAAACTTAATTTCTACACCACCATTTTTGGCAGCATCAAAGAAGTATGTGCACCTCAGCAATGATGGATAGTAATCTGGATATCCTGGACTACTGAAGTTACCTACAGCACCATTTAGATAACTAAATGTATAATCACACTTCTGTGCTGCTATAAGAAATAAAACAGAATAGTTTTAAATTACATACTTCTGCCAGGAAAAATATTCAGCTATGACTACATGTATAATTGAAATTTTAATGGCAAGTAGGGCCCATATGCAATTTTATCATTAGTTTATAATTTATAGTAAATAATTCATCTGTAAAAATTAATCATAGGTAATTAAATTTATGTTATTAGTAGTTATGTTATGTTTAATAGTTTTTTAAGTTCACTACCTTATTGTTGAGTGTATATAATTGTCTTTTTAGTTACATATTTTGATGCTAAAATAATAATACAAACATATCTTATCTATTACAGACACTTTTTCTATATAAAAGATGGTTGTGTCTATGTTTATCCTTGGCTTATGTCTAGTTTTGCATATTTATTAGATTTTAAACATTAATAGTGTGTTTTCTGGTTTACACACCCAAATTCCAGACACAAAGAATGAGAATTTGTATGTGTTTGTTCTTGCATACAGAATAAGAAAATAGTTTTTATCCATATGTTGACCTTAGGGTTCTATTAAATTATCTTTTTTTGTATTTTCCAGTTAAAATGTATTGCCTTATGCATTATCAATACTTTGCTGTACATTCTTCATTCCTCTATCCTCTAGTGCTTCTAGGTTTAATGATTTAAATAATAGTGTTGCTCTTGTTAATTTTGAATAATAGTTAGAAGTCCTTAAGTAATATGTCCAACAGCTAGAAAACTATGAAAAGAAGAATTTACAAGAACTGACCTTGACAAGGCACTGAGTAAATTGCCACTGATGATGCCATTAAAAATATTAAGAGCTCATACAAAGTCATGGTGGTAACCAGTCTACATCCATTATAATATGGCTGAAACAGAAAAAAATAAAATAATAAAAAAACAAATTATTTTCCAATTAGTTTGTCCTACAAATTTCAAGAGAGAGGTTTGTTTGAACAATGAACATTTGCAAGAGTAGGAAATAATGTTGCAGGCACCCGACAAAGATTAATGAGTTGGAATTAATATTCAATAGTTGTTTTTTTATTAAACAAGGAAGCATAGGGCATAAGAACCCTACCGGTCAAGTAGGGAGGAAAGAAAACAATAGCAGGAGAACAGGTAAAGGAGTTCAGATGTCACAGGATATAGTTGAGCAAGAAAATTTGAGATGAAAACTGAAGTTAAAAAAAATATTTAAACACAGAGTTTAGATAGTGAAGTCATTTTCATCATCATCATCGTCCTTCGTCCCATCTGGGGCAAAGATAGTGAAGTATTAGTGGGAAATTTGAGAAAAATGTGAATTAGATCCTTGACTACATTAGAACTTGTGTTAGTTAATTCTCATGTATTTAATATGAAGATACATCTACAAGCTCATCACCTGGACACACGGATTTTAAAAATTTGTTTAATTCATGCCTACGTTGGGCTATTCTCTGTCTATTTTACTTTTCATCTGTCTAAACGCCAAGGCACCACACATATATAACACTGAGAAGAAGCAGTCTTGTGCTGACCATTGCTATCAAAATAGTTGGTGACAGCGCAGGAATGGGGTAACAAAGACTGGGTAACAAAGTGGCATGAAATCTTAACATAATCAACGTTTGAGACCGAACAGGTCTGGGGCCTAAGCACTTCAGTAATTACTCTTTTAATATTAGGGATTGGAGTTTATGCATTGGGCGTAGTCATAATTTTAATAAACTTAGATCATGAGTATGAACTTATTGTAATGGGAATTAAACCCAATTCAAAATTGAAATATCCGTGATTATTTAATGAACCAGAATTTTATCCAAACTGAATCCTGAAAGAGATTCAAGCAGTCGGCCTATACGTCTTTTTCCTCTACATAATAAAACCAATGGATTGCCTCCTTCATACAATCATATATTCACCTTAATTTTAAATGGTTTAATTTTGCTTTTCTTTTTGCTTTTACAAGAGCGAATTTGCTTCAAGCCTCATATCATTGTAGACTATTACTGCACAATAATTTACTTATCTAGTTAAAACTGAAAGGGAATAACAACAAACTAATGGGCAATAGCCTACCTACCATCAGCTAACAAACTCAGTGTGATGTTATAATAGTAATATATGTGAATAATTTCGTCATGCCATGAAGTGTCTGTCGTTGCACACATGGAATAAGGCAGAAATCGTCTGCTGAAGAAAACCAGTGCGTTTGTGAAGTAGCGGCGTAGAGTGTTGAATGATTTTTCTCTTCGTCCGCTATCAAACGAACGAGTCAAACCGTTGGATGACGAGAGGCATGCATTACTCACGCTCTTCAAGACGTAGTGGGCAACAGGACAAAGAAAAGCAGGACATCGATTTTTGTATAACGCCACGCGAGTCCTCAGACTTGATTGGACAAATACTCCCAGTGCTTTCCCTTTAATCTCTCTTTCCCTTCTTTATGTGTGTGTGTGTATATATATGTATGTATATATGTATATATATATATATATATATATATATATATACATATATATATATAATATAATATTATAATATATATATATGTATATATGTGTGTGTTTGTGTGTGTCTGTGTGTACAGACAATACATATATCGTAGTATGTTGTTTTATCCAAATAGGGTCTCACCTTTCCGTTAGGGTTGTATACCCCAAGGTCAGAAGCTACTTCCTTTAAAAAAAAGTAGCTAAGAAATTTGGATTTGCAAGACGACAAACAATACAGCATTCATAAACATTATAATCATCTTCCGCTTTTGTATCACTTTGGTGCTTCTGTCATGCCCTGGGATGTGTAGGCTGCAATCTCGGTGGGCCCCTCCCTTTATATATTTATGTATTTATTTATTCTTTTAACAATTTTATGGGTGCTCCTTCATCATTTTGAGAGTCAACCCTTTCGGGTTCTACATATTAACAATTAACTTCTTAGCAATCGTTTTATTCACGACAGCGCAACACGGGGTAGTCTAAAAAATTGTAAGGGTGCTGAAGTTTGCTGATCCTCATTCACTTATTGTCTTTGGTTTGATCATGTTCTGTACTTTTATGTTGTCCCATAATAACAAAAGTCATCTCGTATTTAGAGGCGTTACAAAGACACCTACGTCTTACTCTTACGACAAGCTTTCTTATCACATGAGTAATGACATAAAACCATAATATCTAAAAATGATTAAGCTGGATAAATGACCTCCCTTGCTAAAGCACAGTGCTGTGGTTTAGTCGTTTAACTAATTGTTTGTAATTGTAAGTAGTTGTAGTCGTAAGAAAACCATAAGTTGATTGCATCTGGCCACCAGATAGAATTGTCAAAATGACGATAATTCCTATCAAAGACGTGAAGTATAATTGCTATAAACTGTCACCATTTAAAGGTGACTTTTGAAGAATTTAAAATCGATATATGAACTTTATTTTCACAAAGACAACCAACCTACCCCTGTCCCCACCTTTAAAAAAAAAGAAGAGAAAAGAAACCTACACAAAACCTACACAATAGATCCGCTCCCCTTTGTACGCACTATATGAATGTAAATGAACGACCTGTTAGAACAATTAATGAGCTTTTTTTCACAAAAGGGACGTACAGATTATCCGAACACATATTGGGTGGCACTAACTCTTATCTACACCATTGAATGCTTATTTCATGTGCTATGTGCACCTCTTGTTTAAAGTATTATATTAAATTGTGCTGACAATGCGGCACTAGATCCTTAAGTATAATTTTCAGGTGATATTTTAATAGTTTCTTATAATGAGAAATCAATATTTGGATAGTGAAGTATTCCCTTAAAACGAGGGGTGGGCAAACAATGTGTTGGCACATTGTCATTGGATAAATCAGTGGACTGGTGAGGGTTATTTCTTAAAATTTACCAAAGTTTAGGTAACTTCTCACAATGTACCAAACAGTACAAGTAAAACATGGCACGGTGGTCGAGTGGCGTGCGCACTCGGCTGGCATACCGATAGTCACTGGTTCGAATCTTGGACTTGTTCCCGGGGTCAAGGGTGTCCCTGGGTCCACCCAGCTCCTATTAGAGAAACACTAGTTAGGGAAACAAAGGCGAATGGGAATCTCGTGGAGCCCTCATAACCGTGGCCTGTGAACGCTGCGTCACTTGACATCCGTGTTTAAAAATTAATATGAATAATTAAACAACCCCGTAAAAACAAAGTTTTTGACTATAAATCCCTATGCATGAGACATAACTAAAAGTATTGATTATGTTCAAAAGTGACAAACATTTACAGACTGAAACCGAAATAATCTCCCTTGGCTTTAAAACTAGGTCAAATCTCTAGCAGACGACGACTAAACATTCTAAATAGTGATTTATATAGATAAACTAAAAATGCATTAATTTAATTACGGTACGATCGATCGATCTGAAATTTTGATACGATGCATTGTTAGGTGAGACGGGCCCGTGGGTCAAATTTCAGCTCGATCGGATCACGGTAAGTGGGTCATTTTTTACTTTTGTTTTTCCGCCCGCCCGCCCGCCCGCCCGCCCATGAGATGATGAGATGACGACAGACAGAGACAGCCGCGAAGTTAATATAAGGGATTTAATAAAACAAACCCGTAAAAACAAAGTTTTTGACTATAAATCCCTTATATATGAGACATAACTAACAGTATTGATTATTTTCAAACATTTACAGACTGACACCGAGTGATGTCCCTTGTCTTTAATAAATGGGGGTGGGATGTGAGGGGGTGTCGGCACGACGGTCGGCGTCAACACGACGGTCGGCGTCAACTCAAACTCACGTGGAAGTGGGAGAAAAAAAACAATAACAAACAGTGAATATGAATTACATACCTCATATAAGGATAAACTAAAAATGCATTAATTTAATTACGGTACGATCGATCGATCTGAAATTTTGATACGATGCATTGTTAGGTGAGACGGGTCCGTGTGCCAAATTTCAGCTCGATCGGATCACTGGAAGTGGGTCATTTTTGACTTTTGTTTTTCCGCCCGCCCGCCCAAGACAGACAGAGATGACGACAGAGACGCCGGTGAAGTTAATATAAGGGATTTAAAAACGTGGGGCGGGTGTTTGGTATAAAAATTAAAGATTTATAATTTAGAAGGCAAAAGAGAGATCTATAAGTGAGAGAATGAGTGAACCGCATATGTTAAACCTCATAAGCGCCCGCCCCACGTTTTAGTCATACTAAATAGAAGTGCCTGCACTAATAAGTTTTAACTTATTTTCTTCTTTTTAGTCCGCTTATAAAAACATGGTTTTTAACAATCTTTTTTACTTCTATTTATTAAGTTGCACTCCTTAAAGACGTTGTACTCCTTAAGGACGCTCGTAGTTTGCCCACCCCTGGTTTAAATAAATGTCTAGTTGTTATGATACATGGCACATTAAACTAATTTTTCATTAAAAAGCTGGTCAAAAGTAAAATATATCATTATATTTTATTTAAAAAAAAACTCTACTGTCTTATTATCAAGTTATATCTTTTTTGTCCACATCAGTATCTTCATACACGCTATGTGAAATATTTTGTTTAAAGTTAACATATGATATTAGTAATATGTTAAAATTCTAAATGTTTAATAGTTAGTTGTATATAGAATATATTAGTTATTTGACTCTTACTTTCAACTAATATTATTGACATCTAGTATATATTGGCGTAAAAATAACTAATAAATAAGTTATTTATGACTTATACTATAAATAGTCATGGAAAAAAACAACACTTCTTTAATTTCTTTTTTATTTTGGAAGTTACATTAGTTTGCAGTGTATGGGAGACAAAAATTATTTTTTCAAAACATAGATTGATAGGTAAAAGTTTAAAAATCTAATCCACATACGATTTTTAAAAAATAAGTTCATTTTATTTTTCTAAAGTGCCTTAAGTCCTTATCTTGTATACATCTCCTGTTACAGTTTTGAAAAAGATACATAAACATAACATTATTAAATAAATTAAAATGAATCAACACAAAGGAACCAAGTAATAGGATTTTGTATCTTGATGATAACAATAATAAAACGGCATAGGAGTATACCATACACAAGTCAGTTTTAATGGGAATTCTCTTGTCTGAAGTAAAATTGATTAACTAATAGTGCGAGTACAAGAAAGTATAAAAACTTAAAATATATCACAGCTTAAGGTGATTCTACTCAGAGAGAAAAAAAACCCAGCAGGTCTAGTCCCTGGCAAGTTGGCTTTGATCTGTTACATAATAATAATTATATCGTAAAAATTCTCAAGTTTTTGGGGCCAGTTTGTCTGGCTGTCAGCGCTACTTTAAAATTGCTTAAAGTTATTACCCTGTGAATTGTTAAATTTTCATTGACAACCTTGTACAGAATCTCATTCTGACTCTTATTCAATCCCTTATATTAACTTCACCGCCGTCTCTCTCTGTCTTGGGCACCACGGAAAATTAGAAGTCAAAATTGACCATCTTCCCGTCATGCCATCGAGCTGAAATTAAACACGCGGAACCATGTCACCTAACGATGCATCGTTATTAAATTAATGCAGTTTTAGTTTATCTCTATACAACGTATGTAATTCAATTTCATTGTTTTTTTCCCGTGACAGTTCAGTCACGCGTTGACGCCATCCGTTGATGCCCACACTCTCTCCCGTCCCTTCCCCATTTTTAAAGCCAGGGGATATCCCTCGGTGTCAGTCTGTAACTTTTTGTCGCATTTGAATGTAATCAATACGTTTAGTTATGTCTCATATATAAGGGATTTATAGTCAAAAACTTTGTTTGTACGGGTCTTTTTAAAAAATTAAATCCCTTATATTAACTTCACCGCCATCTCTCTCTCTGTCGTTCGTCGTCGGGCAGAAAAACAAAAGTCAGCACAGTGAACTGGGGACAAATGCTTAGATCATAAGTCTTAGTGAGGTCTGTCTGTACTGTAGGTAAGGGTTTCCCGATGGTTCCTTTAAATTATTATCCCTAACTTAGGGATCGAAGTAAAGAAGTAAACCTCTTTGTTAAAACGTACGCTAACAGAAATAGGATGTTCTACAGCGTTGATGAATATTTATTTCATGCATATAAATTAAATTGAATAATACATTTTTATAGTTTTCAGTTTTACAAAATTAATACATGTGCTTTTAATTCAACATTTTCTCATACATAACTTTAAGTGAATTAATAGGTAATAAGCAAAAATTGATTTTTAAAACGAAATCTTAATAATTTTTAAAATGGATTTTAACATTATCAAATTATTCTTTTTCTTTAAAATGTAAACTTGTTTCCCTTATACAAAATTTGCAACTAAATAGCTTTAAATAAATTGCAGCTTTTATTAAATACGTCACTACCAGTGCTTTACGGTGCGGTTCTGAAGGGAAATACACTTTCAATGCACGCCGATATAAAAATAGAAGTCTTAAATAAAATGTGTTCTCTCTCTATCTTTTAAAGGTACAATTTTACAGAAAATTTGTTAATAAATTAAAAAAAAATTACTTATTCATTATAAATATTTTATAACTAACGCGTAATTGTATTATATATATCTGCATGAGAAAACACTTTTCATATCTCGCGTGTGTCCAATTTAAAATGGGAATGAATTGGAGATGATAAATCTACTGCATACAGAGTAAAATTAAATTTACAATAAACACAAAAATTAGTAAAATGAATAGGGGTTTTACAGAAACGTCTAAATGAGATAGTCAGTTGTCATTTTTTCTAATCAAAAATACAAATTAAAAAATAATGCACATTTAATATTTAAAAGTTTCCGTTACATAAACTATTTTGTTTAATGTTTTCTAATGATGTTATTCTCATGTGTGTGATTAAAGGATATTGATATCTCGATATGTTTGAAATTAAATATTTAGAAATAGTATGGGTGATGTAGCAGCGATTCCAACATAGACGTATACAATAAGTACAAACAATCACAAAAACTACAACCATTTCTTGTGGTATCTTATGGTTGATAATAATAACAACCTATTAAACTATTGTGGTGGAAATGCTTAATATTGTTCTTTACTAAGTTTATTATTTGCGAGTTCCTTTTGTTAATTTGTGCTTATTTAAGATGAGTTAATATGCAGTTCTTCTTGAAGCGAATAATTTTTCCTAGTTTTTAAATCCCTTATATTAACTTCGAAATCTTGTTAAATCACTTATATTAACTTCACCACCGTCTCACTCTGTCTTGGGCTCTCGGTCGATCGGTCGGGAGAGCGGAAAAACAAAAGTAAAAAATGACACAGTTTCCGTGATGCCATCGAGCTAAAATTTGGCACATAGACTCTTGCCACCTAACAATGCATCGTATCAAAATTTTAGATCGATCGAACGTACCGTAATGAAATTAATGCATTTTTAGTTTATCTCTATAAGCTATGTATAGCGGTCGCTATTGTTTACATTTTACGGGTCACTTGACTTCACGCCAGCCATCGGTGAACACATCTCGTGTTTTAACCAGGGAGAGTTGACTCAGTTTCAGGCTGTAAATGTTTGTCGCGTTGGAACATAATCAATACTTTAAGTTCTGTCTCATATTTAAGGGATTTATAGTCAAAAACTTTGTTTTTACGTTTTTTAAAATTTTAAGGTCAATTTTCTTAAGAATAAGATGTGGATTATTTTGAGTCGTCAAGTATTTTCTGAAAATCCCATCCGTACACACTAAATCCCGTGCCATCACAGTTAGCTCCACAATGTGCATGGTCAATCAACAACAGGCTCAGCCGACCCATTATAAACACGGGAGCACCACTGCTGCCTGGACACGTGCCAATGCTATACGTGTACCTGGTGAACACCAGGGTGCTGTCCCCTCCCGTCCCCACCTCCTTGCAGATCCACCGCCCGACGCTGACCTGTTTGGAACACCCGTGCGGATGCGACACGACCACGGCAAGTCTGGACTGGTCAGAGGGGTACTTCTGTATGACGTCATGTCTTAACGATCTCCATTCTTTGATCATGGTCTCGAGTTTTTCCAACAACCGCTGGTCACACGAGGCGCACACCAGCAGGGATCTCTCTTCGGCGTCTCCCAGATCAGACACCCGCGTGCCGTAGATGATGTCCAACGGAGAGTCTCGTTCATCAAAGAACAGTTGACACGTCGCGTGATGGGCCTCTAGGTTATCAAAGACGACATGCCTGACCGTGTGCACCACGACTCTGCCCCATTCCTTACTCGGCGATACGGAGTCTTCACATTTCTTACACGGACAGAGCTGAGTGTAGCCACTGTTGTTTTGATGCCAGGTGGCCTTCGTGATACTCTCCACCCACCCGCTTCCTGTTATTTGGTGTCCGGTCGCGTCCGGCACACACTCGTTCGACCTGCTTGGGCTGATTTTATCCACGCAGACTCTAACGGTTAGGTTACCCGTCATTCGTATATAGTTGTAGAGTTTATCATCGCGGTAACCTTCCGGTAGATCGTTGACGGTGAATTTGTTGATAGGAACGAAATTTTTGTGACCCGGATTTTTCTCACAACTGGTGACGTTTTCATGAAGATTGTGTTCATCCTCATGGTGTCTAACCGTTCCTATGGAAAAGAAATGAAATTTCTGTTTATGCTTAATTTATAAAACTGAATAATACTAATACTGTTTCATTATAACATTTATACTGTGACAATCTGTTTTATTTATTTATATTATTACATCTTCAAATGTCAGAAGGATCATAAATTTTAAAAACAAATTTATCAGATATTCTTCCACCATTGGAAGTCGAGAAGTACACCAGATACATACTTATTGCGATTTCAATGCTGGTAGATTCGCCGCGTGACATGATGGAAACTGTGTCGTGATTAGTGTTGTCAACAGTGACAGCTCTAAGCGTGCTGCTCTAGTAACGCTGGGAAATTTGGTTATCGTCATCTATGGGGATTCATATAATTATCAAATTGCATGGTTATCAAGATTAATGTATTTAGTTATCACAAGAAAAAAGGCACATGTAAAATTGTTTTTACTTTAATGCAGCTGAGAAGGTGGACATTTTCTGTATTTTAGTCACATTTAAAACATTTTTTTGCAGTAATTAATAGTTCAATCTTCAAGTCATCTAGCAATAATAACTAGAAGTATTCAAGAAGCATGTGCAAAATCTCTTTTAGCTATATTCACTTACAACATACGTTAACTAGTACATTAAGTTTTACTTCTCGTTAGTAAACAATAGAACTTGTCCGTTAGTTAACAATCGAACTCGTCCATACAACGAAAAGAAATGTTTGAGTTGTTCGTCGTATATTAATTAAAGATAAACTTAATTATACACGCGAGTTACAAGAAAAGTGCTTTAAGGCGCTTTAACTGGACACCTTATTTTTGGAGAAGAAAAAAACTTATTCTTTTTTTAGGCTTGTTTTATTAATTTTATAAATATTTATATATTACTTATGGTTGTGAATAGTTGTGATAAGAGAAGACCTAATGTAAACTTGCTTACCTTTCCAGCATTGGACATGACATTGTTCCAGTATTACTCCAGTTACGTTCCAGTGTTGCCTTTGAGGTTAGACAAAATATCCCATTATTGCTGAAGTAGATCTGAGACAAACGTGTGTCACAACACGACGTTAGTACTGACAAGCTTGTGTGTGTGCGCCATGCTTGAAATCGTTCCATTACATGACGTCTTAATACCGTAAACACAAGGTCACGCGAGGACAACCCCTCTAGTCCTTCAATCTTATCCGTCAGTGACGGGTATTTCTAGTGGCACGCATGAAGGGTGAATGACAACTATCTGGGCTAGGTTTACATGGTCTCAGTGCGAGAATGGGGAGCGGGGCCCAGTGTGCGTGTGTGTTGTTGGGGGGGGTATAGGTGCTATGAAAGTGTTAGAAACAACGCATATGTAAACGATTAAAAAGTAAATTACTTAATAGAATAGTAACAAAAATAAAGTTTTAGACTCATTCTCCAAAATGTTTCCTGAAACAGGCTGGCGCTGTCATTTGTGAAAGTATATTTCCATGCCTGGAACCTCCTGTGAAAATGCAACACCTATGGCGAAGACTTGGAATCAGGGGATGGAATAAAATATAGAAACAGAATGAAACTGAGGCGGAGAAGTAAACTGCCCATTGGAGCCGTCCATCAAGTACGTCACGCTCCAGAGGGGGGGAGGGGGTGTAAGAAAGTGTGACAGTTTGTGACAAGGGGGAGGGGGTCCGGCCATGTGTGACGTCACGGTGTTTTATATTAAATTCTAATTATTTAGTTAATTAAAAAAACCCAACATTTTTGTTCGAAAGTGTGTCGTACTATAGGAGGGGGTCCAAAATTTATGACAGGCTGTGTCTAGGGGAGGGGGAAGTTAAAAATGGTAAAATAATAGCGTGACGTACTTTATGGACGGACCCCATGAATATTGATGACACGTTTCTTTTTGAAGTATATACGTGAAATGTTAAGCTCAATATTATGGATCTGGGTATATATAATTTTGGCACCTCCCGGATGCCACCAATAGATATGTCGCACCCCACCATTTACACAGCCATGTTCTATGTTCTATGGATCTAAAAGTACATGAATGAGGCGTATGCATTTGTCAGCGCTAAGACTTTATTTTTCACAGTCGATTTGCTATTCATCAAATACCAACCACAAGTGCATACACTTAGGAAACACTGTCTAAACTATACAAGATCGGATATATTTTACCCACGATCTCCTAACATTACAGAACACTGGTCATTTTTAAATCCCTTATATTAACTTCGCGGCCGTCTCTGTCTCTCTGTCGTTCTGTCGTCATCTCTCTCTGTATGTCTGTCTTGGGCGGGCGGAAAAACAAAAGTAAAAAATGACCCACTTCCCGTGATCCGATGGAGCTGAAATTTGGCACACGGACCTGTCTCACCTAACAATGCATCGTATCAAAATTTCAGATCGATCGAACGTATCGTAATTAAATTTATGCCTTTTTAGTTTATCCTTATATAACGTATGTAATTCAAATTCACTGTTTGTTATAGTTTTTTTCACGTGATTGTTCAGTCACGCGTTGACGCAACCCATCGAAGTACCGGCGTGCTTTTGTTTAAATTTTACGTGTCACGCTGAGCTTGGTCCAGCGATCGGTGACCAGACTTTTCCCCTCTCCCACCTCCTACCTCCCACCCCCACCCCCAGGGTTATGAAGCAAAGTTGAATTAAGACAGATTCAGTCTGTAAATGTTTGTCGGGTTTGAAAATAATCAATACTGTTAGTTATGTCTCATATATAAGGGATTTATAGTCAAAAACTTTGTTTTTACGGGTTTGTTTTATTAAATCCCTTATATTAACTTCACCGCGGTCTCTGTCTCTCTGTCGTTCTGTCGTCATCTCATGGGCGGGCGGGAAAACAAAAGTAAAAAATGACCCACTTACCGTGATCCGATCGAGCTGAAATTTGGCACACGGGCCCGTCTCACCTAACAATGCATCGTATCAAAGTTTCAGATCGATCGATCGTACCATAATTAAATTAATGCATTTTAGTTTATCTTTATATAACGTATGTAATTCAAATTCACGGTTTGTTATTGTTTTTTTTCCCACGTGAGAGTTTGAGTTGACGCGTTGACACCACCCATCGAAGTATCGGCGTGCTTTTGTTTACATTTTACGTGTCCAGCGATCGGTGACCAGACCTTTCTCCTCTCCCACCCACCCCCAGGGGTTATAAAGCAAAGGGAAGTTAAGACAGATTCAGTCTGTAAATGTTTGTCGCGTTTGAACATAATCAATACTTTTAGTTATGTCTCATATAGAGTTGATTTATAGTCAAAAACTTTGTTTTTACGGGTTTGTTTTATTTAAATCCCTTATATTAACTTTACCACCTTCTCTGTCTGTCGTTCGTCGTCGGGCGGGCGGAAAAACAAAAGTAAAAAATGACCCACTTCCCGTGAAGCCATCTAGCTGAAATTCGACACATCGACCCGTGTTACCTAACAATACATTGTATCAAAATTTCAGATAGATCAAATGTACAGTTTTTAAATTAATGCATTTTTAGTTTATCTCTATACAACTTATGTAATTCAATTTCACTGTTTGTTATTGTTTTTTTTTCACGTGACGGTTCATCACACGTTGACGCCACCTGTTGATGCCCACACTTCCCCCCGTCCCTTCCCCATTTTTAAAGCCAGGGGATATCCCTCGGTGTCAGTCTGTAAATGTTTGTTGCGTTTGAACGTAATCAATAAACTTTAAGGTATTTATAGTGAAAAACTTTGTTTATAGGGGTCTTTTTTTTTATATTAAATCCCGTATTTTAGCTTCACCGCCGTCTCTCTCTCTCTCTGTCGTTCGTCGTCGGGCAGAAAAACAAAAGTAAACACAGTGAACTGGGGACAAATGTTTAGATCATAAGTCTTAGTGAGGTCTGTCTGTACTGCAGGTAAGGGTTTCCCGATGGTTCCTTTAAATAATTATCCCTAACATAGGGATCGAAATCGAAGTAAAGAAGCACACCTCTTTGGTAAAACGTACTGAAGTAGCGATGTTCACGAAACTAGTATTGATGAATACTTTTTCATGCATATAAATTAAATTGAATAATACATTTTTATAGTTTTCAGTTTTTAAAAATTACTACATGTGATTTTAATTCAACATTTTCTCATACATAACTTTAAGTGAATTAATAGGTAATAAGCAAAAATTAATTTTTAAAACATAATCTTAATAATTTTAAAATGGATTTTATCATTATCAAATTATTCTTTTTCTTTAAAATGTAAACTTGTTTCCCTTATACAAAATTTGCAACTAAATAGCTTTAAATAAATTGCAGCTTTTATTAAATACGTCACTACCAGTGCTTTACTGTGCGGTTCTGAAGGGAAATACACTTTCAATGCACGCCGATATAAAAATAGAAGTCTTAAATAAAATGTGTTCTCTCTCTATCTTTTAAAGGTACAATTTTACAGAAAATTTGTTTATAAATTAAAAAAAACAACTTATTCATTATAAATATTTTATAACTATCGCGTAATTGTATTATATATATCTGCATGAGAAAACACTTTTCATATCTCGCGTGTGTCCAATTTAAAATGGGAATGAATTGGAGATGATTAAATCTACTGCATACAGAGTACATTTAAATTTACAATTAACACAAAAATTAGTAAAATGAATAGGAAAATTAATAATGCACATTTAACTGTTAATAGTTTCCGTTACATAAACTATTTTGTTTAATGTTTTCTAATGATGTTATTCTCATGTGTGTGATTAAAGGATATTTATATCTCAATATGTTTGAAATTAAATATTTAGAAATAGTATGGGTGATGTAGCAGCGATTCCAACATAGACGTATACAATAAGTACAATCAATCACAAAAACTACAACCATTTCTTGTGGCATATTATGGTTGATAATAATAACAACCTATTAAACTATTGTGGTGGAAATAATTAGTATTGTTCTTTACTAAGTTTATTATTTGCGAGTTCCTTTTGTTAATTTGTGTATATTCAAGATGTGTTAATATGCAGTTCTACTTGAAGCGAATAATTTTTCCTAGTTTTTAAATCCCTTATATTAACTTCGAAATCTTGTTAAATCACTTATACTAACTTCACCAACGTCTCACTCTGTCTTGGGCTCTCGGTCGATCGGTCGGGAGGGCCGAAAAACAAAAGTAAAAAATGACACAGTTCCCGTGATGCCATCTAGCTGAAATTTGGCACACGGACCCGTGTCACCTAACAATGCATCGTATTAAAATTTCAGATCGATCGAACGTACCGTAATTAAGTTAATGCATTTTTAGTTTATCTCTATAAGCTATGTATAGCGGTCGCTATCGTTTACATTTTACGGGTCACTTGACTTCAACCCAGCCACAGGTGAACACATCTCGTGTTCTAAGCAGGTGTACCGGCGTGCTTTTGTTTACATTTTGCGTGTCACGCTGAGCTCGGCCCAGCGATCGGTGACAAAACCTTTCCCCTCTCCCACCCCCCCGGGTTAAAAGCAAAGGGGAGTAAAGACAGATTCAGTCTGTAAATATTTGTAAATACTTTTAGTTATGTCTCATATATAAGGGATTTATAGTCAAAAACTTTGTTTTTACGGGTTTCTTTTATTAAATCCCTTATATTAACTTCGAAATCTTGTCGTTATCTCTGTCGTGAACTCTTCGTACGTCGGGCGGAAAAACAAAAGTAAAAAATGATCCACTTCCCGTAAAGCCATCTAGCTGAAATTTGGCACATAGACTTGTGTCACCTAACAATGCATCGTATCAAAATTTCAGATCGATCGAACGTACCGTAATGAAATTAATGCATTTTTAGTTTATCTCTATAAGCTATGTATAGCGGTCGCTATTGTTTATATTTTACGGGTCACTTGACTCCACGCCAGCCATCGGTGAACACATCTCGTGTTTTAACCAGGGCGTGTTTACTAAGTTTCAGGCTGTAAATGTTTGTCGCGTTGGAACATAATCAATACTTTAAGTTCAGTCTCATATATAAGGGATTTATAGTCAAAAACTGTGTTTTTAAATCCCTTATATTAACTTCACCGCCGTCTCTCTCTGTGTGTCGTTCGTCGTCGGGCGGAAAAACAAAAGTAAAAAAATGACCCACCTCCCGTGATGCCATCGAGCTGTAATTTGGCACATAGACTCGTGTCACCTAACAATTCATTGTATCAAAATGTCAGATCGATCGAATGTACCGTAATAAAATTAATGCATTTTTTACTTTATCTCTATATACAACGTATGTAATTCAATTTCACTGTTTGCTTTTTTTTCCACGTGACAGTTCAATTCACGAGTTGAAATTGAAATTGGCAGAAATTAAAACTAAAGACGTAACTGAACTGGACACGACAGGCCACTCGAGAGTCGAGAGAAAACAAAGACCATCGACAAATATTTAAAAATTTGCAAAAATTCGACGGGTCCCAAGAACTCGACGAATATGTGGCGATATTCGAACATGTAGTGACTCAGGCGAAAGTGCCAAAAAGTCAATGGCTGATAGAACTACAAGTAAGGCTAACGGTTGAGTTACAATCATTCTTAATGATGGAAGGCGTTAGGACAAAAACTGCATGATTATGACACTGTCAAGCGACTCCTATTGCCACATGCAGGGTTTAATGGGTGTTGAGACAGACAAACTACGATATAAGATCACGGTCCCACTGAGACTGGTAGGATCATGACAGATCTGGTAATGTTGATCACGGTCCCACTGAGACTGGTAGGATCATGACAGATCTGGTAATGTTGATCACGGTCCCACTGAGACTGGTAGGATCATGACAGATCTGGTAATGTTGATCACGGTCCCACTGAGACTGGTAGGATCATGACAGATCTGGTAATGTTGATCACGGTCCCACTGAGACTGGTAGGATCATGACAGATCTGGTAATGTTGATCACGGTCCCACTGAGACTGGTAGGATCATGACAGATCTGGTAATGTTGATCACGGTCCCACTGAGACTAGTAGGATCATGACAGATCTGGTAATGTTGATCACGGTCCCACTGAGACTGGTAGGATCATGACAGATCTGGTAATGTTGATCACGGTCCCACTGAGACTGGTAGGATCATGACAGATCTGGTATGTTGATCACGGTCCCACTGAGACTGGTAGGATCATGACAGATCTGGTAATGTTGATCAGATTTACTCATCAAAATAACTAATAATTGAGTCCGTGAGAAGGATAAATAGTAGGCGTTACCATATTTTTGGGGTAACCACAGGTACCAACCTTGTATTACTAATAAGGGCTGTTTTTGTTGTTGGATCACCATCAAAATAACTAATAACTGAGTCCGTGAGAAAGGATAAATAGTAGGCGTTACCATATTTTTGGGGTAACCACAGGTACCAACCTTGTATTACTAATAAGGGCTGTTTTTGTTGTTGGATCACCATCAAAATAACTAATAACTGAGTCCGTGAGAAGGATAAATAGTAGGCGTTACCATATTTTTGGGGTAACCACAGGTACCAACCTTGTATTACTAATAAGGGCTGTTTTTGTTGTTGGATCACCATCAAAATAACTAATAACTGAGTCCGTGAGAAGGATAAATAGTAGGCGTTACCATATTTTTGGGGTAACCACAGGTACCAACCTTGTATTACTAATAAGGGCTGTTTTTGTTGTTGGATCACCATCAAAATAACTAATAATTGAGTCCGTGAGAAGGATAAATAGTAGGCGTTACCATATTTTTGGGGTAACCACAGGTACCAACCTTGTATTACTAATAAGGGCTGTTTTTGTTGTTGGATCACCATCAAAATAACTAATAATTGAGTCCGTGAGAAGGATAAATAGTAGGCGTTACCATATTTTTGGGGTAACCACAGGTACCAACCTTGTATTACTAATAAGGGCTGTTTTTGTTGTTGGATCACCATCAAAATAACTAATAATTGAGTCCGTGAGAAGGATAAATAGTAGGCGTTACCATATTTTTGGGGTAACCACCGGTACCAACCTTGTATTACTAATAAGGGCTGTTTTTGTTGTTGGATCACCATCAAAATAACTAATAATTGAGTCCGTGAGAAGGATAAATAGTAGGCGTTACCATATTTTTGGGGTAACCACAGGTACCAACCTTGTATTACTAATAAGGGCTGTTTTTGTTGTTGGATCACCATCAAAATAACTAATAATTGAGTCCGTGAGAAGGATAAATAGTAGGCGTTACCATATTTTTGGGGTAACCACAGGTACCAACCTTGTATTACTAATAAGGGCTGTTTTTGTTGTTGGATCACCATCAAAATAACTAATAATTGAGTCCGTGAGAAGGATAAATAGTAGGCGTTACCATATTTTTGGGGTAACCACAGGTACCAACCTTGTATTACTAATAAGGGCTGTTTTTGTTGTTGGATCACCATCAAAATAACTAATAATTGAGTCCGTGAGAAGGATAAATAGTAGGCGTTACCATATTTTTGGGGTAACCACAGGTACCAACCTTGTATTACTAATAAGGGCTGTTTTTGTTGTTGGATCACCATCAAAATAACTAATAACTGAGTCCGTGAGAAGGATAAATAGTAGGCGTTACCATATTTTTGGGGTAACCACAGGTACCAACCTTGTATTACTAATAAGGGCTGTTTTTGTTGTTGGATCACCATCAAAATAATGGCTATGATTTTTGGTGTATACACATTTGTTTTTCTTTCGCTCCTTGCTGGAGCTGGATATTGGATTTATATAAATAAAGAGGAAATATAAAGAGGAAATAAGTATTGTATTTTCTATGATGACGATGTTTTTTTTATATAACTATGAGGAGAAAGGACAATGTTGTTTGGTTAGAAATTGGGGTCTGAGTTACCTCGGGCCAGTATTATTATTATATGAACATGAGTGTAAGGCTTCATAGTGATTAGGTACTATTTTAAGTTAGTGCTTGGATTGTGTAGTGATTGAGATAATAAATATGAGATGGTTGTATTGTCTTGCTGATGATGTTTTTTGATGAAATTTTTTGGGTCCGGGTGACCTCAGGCCATTTTGTATTATAAGGAAATGTATTTATGATATGTTGTGATAAAGATATTGTTCATGATTATGATTATTATGACGAATTATGTTGATTACGACTACGATATGCACATGATTGTTATATAATTGATTGTAATGGGTTAAGTACAACCGGGCTGAAATGTTTATAGTTTGGATAAGTTAAGCAGTTATCCCTATAACATTATCTCATGCTGGAGGTAATCCTGGAATAAATATCTTAAGGAATTTATATGAGGAACCAGTAGAGTCAGTTGTAAATAGAAAACAATCTAGCGTAAAAATGGTCAATTGTTGGGTACTAATTATGTTGATGTCTTATGACCAGTAGGAGGTCGAAGGTTTGTTCTTTGAGAATAAAGATAATGATAATGTACGAGTAGTCAAGAAGTAGGTTGGTTAAGTCAGACCTGTATGGCATGGGAGATAGGCTCCCTTTGGTATATAATTAACTACGTCCTGTGCGGCAGGAGTGATGGGCAGTTTTTTAAAATCAATTAACCAAGTTCCTGTGTGGCAGGAGCGATGGGCTGTATTGATATACATAGATTTAGAACTGTGCCTATGGAGGGATAAGAGAGCTCAATAACACAGGTGGCAAAAGTAATTAAGTGAGCAGTAATTGCTCCGTAAAATGTCACATGATGTGGACACGTTCTTAAGTGCTAGAAATTTTCTTGTGTCGTTTTTTCTAAGATTTGTAAATTGTATAATTATAGATGGATTGTTTATTATTGATAATGAGATGCATTAAGACTTCACATGTATATATAATTATTTTTTTGCATTGATGTATATATAGAGTATGTAATTTAGGTGTGGTAGTAGGACGGCTGTCCCTCTCGAATGACGTTGCAGGTTATTAAAAGTCGTATACAGGTACGACCAAATGGATATTTGCTCTGTGTTGTATATACAATTAATTTTTTATTGCATTTTTGTGTATCAAATGATTTTTAAAGATATTGATTAAGTCATGATGTATTATATTAATGTATTTGTAATGTGCAGTGATTCCATACCCTGACTTTGTTGTTATTGTGAGATTCTACTCGTAAGTAGAATCTAACGGAAGAGGGGGGATATGTCAAGGTATATGTCAAGGTATGAGAATCACTGCGACTAATTGTTGCGAGATTGTTGTAACATTGTTGTGACTCGGGTCAAGGCGTGACTTGACAAGAGTTCACTTGTAAATAATGGTGTTAGTTGTAGTCACTCGGTATGAGAGTTAGACAGCCAGGCTGGGTATAAATAGTGTGGTGTGAGACAGAGAGAGGGGAACACAAGAGAGTAGAAGAGGGACCGAGTGAAGAGGTCCATAGTCATTGTTAGGACTAGCCATTAGTGATAGAGCGTTGGCTCTAATAGCTGGTAACACATCGAGGTGGGCTCGAGTGTACAGCGTGGTACTGCGAGTATTAGGAACAGAGAGTCCGTGTATGCACTTGCAAAGAAGTGGCCATTGTTAATGGATTACGTTGTGTACCTGAATCTGTTGCTGTAAGTATATTGCTGACTGAATAAAGAATTGAATTATCCATTGAACAAGAGTCGAGACTTCGTGTTAAATTATCCAGAACCCAGAACGCAACAGCCACCCGTCGCTGCCCACACTCCCTCCCGTCTCTTCCCCCGGTTTTAAAGCCAGGGGATATCACTAGGTGTCAGTCTGTAAATGTTTGTCGCATTTGAACATAATCAAAACTTTTAGTTATGTCTCATATATAAGGGATTTATAGTCAAAAACTTTGTTTTTACGGGTCTTTTTTATTACTCTATTATTTTACAAGGAATACCCTTGTAATCTTCAAGGAGATGTTCCACATGTTTGACACAGACCATTTTACAAGGAATACCCTCGTAATCTTCAAGGAGATGTTCCACATGTTTGACACAGACCATTTTACAAGGACTAGCCTCGTAATCTTCAAGGAGATGTTCCACATGTTTGACACAGACCATTTTACAAGGAATACCCTTGTAATTTGTAACCATTTTACAAAGTTTTTTTTTATCATGGTTAAACCCTATTTTTGGGGCTCCTATCCTATTAACCCGTGAAGGATTCCGGATTCAACGCATCCGGTTCTGTCGTCAACTTTTTCAAAACGCTCGTAAACACGTTTTCTGACTTGCAAGAGAGCTGAAATTTTCACAGTAGGTTTGGCTTGTGGGGGAGGATAGGGGGACTCAGAACTTTTGTGTTAGTTGATCAAATTTTATATCTCACATTAAATCCCACAATCGATCACAATAAATATCAATAAAACTTAGAGTTCTGAGTCCCCCCTGTGTGACTACTTAGTTTGTGACTAAAAAAATAGTTTTTTCCTTTTTCATGCGAGATTCTACAATCCTCACTGCAGCTGGACCTCACTCTTTTAAAAAAGTTTTTTTTGTTCATTTTATCTACCTTTCACAGACTATCGTTATCAGAATGAAGCTATGTTTTGTAGAGGAAATGTAGGCACGATTATCAGCTTATAAATCACAATAGAATTAAACTATTTTTTTAGTTTTGACAAAGTTTATAATTTTTAGGATCACCCTGACATAATAAAATAAGAAAATAAATAAATTAAGATTTAAATAATAAAACCATAACTTAATTATCTGACGGATTTAAATTTGAATAGTTGCTCATTCAAATTTTTGAGCCAACGATAAATGAATGTCAGCTTATATAATATATTATATATATATTATATTATATTATATTATATTATATATATATATATATATATATATATATATATATATATATATATATATATATATACAAGAACGACCCGCGGTGTACATGCGCACTGAGGTTGCTGTTACCCGCCCCCACCATTAATCACTATCATCCCTTAAACATAAACTGTGATTGGCCGACCCTAGTATGATGGAAGAAAAAAAAGATGATTCTACAAAATGCGGATTATTACGATGTCTTCTACAGCGTTTGTGTGTGTGTGTGTATGTGTGTGTGTCTGTGTTTGTCCATACTATTTCATCATTCTCAAAACTCAAGATGTTCAAGATTACTATAAAGAAAATGTCTTTAGGTATTTCTTAACCGTTTCCTTGATATTGTCTAATTCTCTTAAGATTTGTGAAAGACTATTCCATAACATATTGATCAATTCTTTCAGAAGGGAGCACTCCAATGGAATTCTTTCTGTTTCATTCCACAATGTAAATTTTAGAAGAGACTTTGAGAAGGTCCACCCACAGTGGCGTAGCTAGACCTTTTGCCGCCCGGGGCGGTTTCAAATTTGCCGCCCTTTCTAAGTAGTTTATAGGTGGGTTTTTATAAATTAATAAACATAAATAAATAATTGTAAATGAAACAAAGTAAAGGTGGCGAACATTTCTACCATTGAATGCCATATTTATGTTAGTGGCAATAAAGGAGGCCAAATAAGATGTTATACCTATAAATACATATTTTTATAAAAATACAAGATACTTTTTTTAAAGGTTACAAGAAAGTTACTGAGGTTGCACCCCCCCCCCATGAGACAAACGTATTCAAATTTACACCAAAAAATTAAATTACCAATTAGTATGCTTTTATTTTGTATTTATAAATAAATGATTTAATTATATTTTTACAAATAAATTGTGTACATTAGTATGTAAACATATTATTTATACATTTATTTTCCTAACTTTCATAGTAGAAAAATCGTGTATTATGCTATCAAAATTTAAATAATTTGTTATATTTTGTTCTATGGACAATATTGCAAGATTTTGTAGTCTTAAATCAAGGGTCGGGAAACTTTTTGTCTGAGAGAGCCATACATTATTTTTAAAACTAAAAATTCAAGTAAATGTGTGCATTTTGTGTAATTTCAACACTAAAAGTACCATAATTATATATCTTAATTCTTTTTAATATCATTGTTATGCTGTTTATTGTTTATGCAATTCAAAGGAATCTGAATAAACGTTTTTTTTAAAAAGAATAGTCGAACATTTGTCTGAGAGCAGGATGCAGCCATCACTATAGCCACATCTGGCTCGCGAGCCATGGTTTCCCAACCCCTGTCTTAAATCATGCACTCATTGTGGAACGAAGATAATTTTTTATCAACTTCAGTTTGGAGAAGCTCCTTTCACAACTAGCGACACTGATAACAATAATTTTTATAAAAATTCTTAGAATACAAAATACACTATCAAATTGTGCAATGAAAACAATATATTTAAGCTATATTTATAAACTAATACGACAAGCGGGCCTTTTCCCTCCATTTTCCCAACGCAATGCCTCTTTTTGTAGTATAGGTACAGCCACAAAACTTGGATCATTTTTCTTTCATTATGGAACTGTTCTTTATCAATGTCAATAAAATCATTTATTTGACATTCAATTTCTTCACTTAGTAGGTTATATGGGATTATACACGAATATTTTCTTACATGGACATGCAACTGATCAGAGTTCTTTTAATTCCTTTATAATTCGATCCATGGATTAAAACATTTCTCGTTGTACTTCATGTTCTAAAGATAGGACCACGTCTTGTGAATTTTTCCCCACTCACACGTTTTTCCCTTCTAAATTGGCATTTCCTTTATTTTCTACAAAGTAAATAAACGATTCTACAACTTTAACTTCGCCAACATCAATAACTACGTATCTTTTAATTTGACTGGTTTAATATTTGTGGGAAATATCTGGAGATCTGTCAAATATCATACAAAAGTTTTTAGCTTGCTTTAACTGGTCCATTATTGTTTTTCTCGGTGCACCTCTCAATAGGTCTATGACCTATGAATTCATTTTGAATCATTTTCCACAAATAGGAGACACTATATTTATTACCCATCTTAATTTGTTCTAAATGTTCACATAATACTGGGTCGCACTTGGCCAACAAGTCCAAAAGCTCTATAAAAGGTCCTATATTTTCAATTGAATTGATGTCTTCCTCATGAATACTTTCACGATGACCTCTCAACGCCAAATTTTGTTTAGCTAAGAATCTAATTATATCAAGTATTGTGAGAATTTCTTTCATTTTTTCTTGTTTCTTTATTAGTATTCTGTTGTTGTAGATTATCAAAAGTTGCACCATGTCCAATTCTTATTTCTAATTCCTTCCATTGGGAAAATGATCGAATCTGCAGTAGACTCAACTCGTGTTGACTTATTCAGTAGACTCAACTCGTGTTGACTTATTTTGAGATTAAATTTCCACTATTTGTTAAAACTATTTTCCGTGTTAAAATTTGATTGGAAAAAAATTTCCATGAATGAAATATTTTGAATTTATTTGTTTCTCTTTCTCTGTTACTCTTAACAATTGACACTTTTCTGGGTGGAAAGGCATACTCCAGTTATTTTCCCATTTTGTCAATTCATCTAAGTCTTTTTGTACAATTTTGATATCGTGTTCTGATTTAATTGTTCTATAGATCAACGGTGGCCAAACTGCGTCTCGCGAGCCGCATGCGGCTCTTCTGTGTTCACATTGCGGCTCCCGAACAATTTATGAACTTAGAACTTTGAAATATATAATATTTTGAATAAAATGAAAGTAAAAAAAAATTGACCGAAACAAGGGATTGAAAAAAATTAAGCTCGATTTAAAAGTTGAAGAAAGATATTGGTTTTTCGTTGGTTGGTGATGTAAACTATTAAATTTTTGGTTAAGGTTTTGGTAAAATCCTCATTTTGACGTATTGACCATTACATTAAATATGGGAATAAGTTGCAGGAAAAGAAACTATAATTAATAAAAAAGAAGTTTTCTACCAGAATGGGAAGAAAACTTTGCATTAATTGATAGAGATCATTAGCTTGATCTGTCAAACACCACTAGCAAATTACAAATCTAGAAGTGACACCATCAACAAGTCATAAAAAGTTTGCACTGAAGTATTCACTGCAATCATATTTATGAAAAAAAGCAAACTTGTTGAGTTGAAGTCTGGAATGTGTCAGCAGCAGATATTATTTGAAGCTATCAGCAAAGAATATGTCCCTTTAACTGAGACAAGTTATGCTATCGCTTGGAATATTGCTCGTGCTAAAGAATTTTGTGCTGATGGGGGCTTTATTAAAGAAGAATATTGAGGAGTAATTACTATATTAGTTCCAAATAATTCTAGACTTTGGCGACTGATAACACAAAATGTAATGAATCTTTGTACTCCAAAATAAAATTCATAAAGCAAAACATCGAGAAGTAACTAGTAACCAGGATCTGGAAGAACTTCTTCGCCCCCCAACTACTGGATACCAACCAGATTTAAAGAACTTGTTAGTTCCAAGGCTTCTCGGCAGAATCATAACAATAAATGTCAACTATAATTATGAGTCTAGATGCAATGTGTTTCTATTTATACATTTTACATATTTAAATATTTGTTAATTATGTAACTAAAATTTCTTCAACATACGGTTAGGGTGTAAACAACTGAAATATTTAAATCATTATGTTATATATATTATATTCGAATAAAACATATGTTAATAGAAAATACGTCACTAAAACAATTTTTCATTGCACTTGGAGTCGTGAACCATATTGCTTTCATGCAGCTCTCAACAATTTTAATTTAAAAAAAATTAAAATGGCTCTCAGTTACTACAGGTCTGGCCATCCCTGCTATAGATTATACAATCATCAGCAAATAACCTAACTTTTGTTCCTGTTGAGATGTTGTTGGCTAAATCATTTATATAAATTAAAAAGAGTAAGGGACCTAGCACAGTTCCTTGCGGAATTCCTGAGTTAACCTTTATTGGTGAAGATTTAGATCCATTAATTATTACAGTTTGCTCCCTACCCAAAAGGAAGTCTTGGATCCAGTGATGTAAGGAACCTGAGATTCCAAAGTAGTTACGTTTTTTAAGTAAACTTGGGTGTTGAAATTTGTCAAATGATTTTGAGAAGTCTAGCAATATTGTATCTATTTGATCATTATTGTCTAAGCCTCTTGATAGATCATCTATTAATTAAATCTATTAATTGTGTTTCATGTGATCTGTTTTTTTCTAAAGCCGTGTTGATGTGGGCTGTCATACCTCTATGTGTCAGTGTAAGAGGAAAGAGGATTTCTTGGTTTACTCGTTCAACAACAGGAAAACAGTTGCGATATTTATAGCTGGTGTGCTAATGTGCTAATGTGCTAATGTGCTAATGTGCTAATGTGCTAATGTGCTAATGTGCTAATGTGCTAAGATTTCTTCATCCACAAGTATGAGTTCAATAGTTTTCCATATTCTCGTTTCTTACATTTAACATTAAGAAATTAAAATTCCACTAAAATTGCATTCAACATAATTTCTTTTGGACCATATTTCAATTCAACTAAATTTCCATTCGATCAAAGTCCATTTAAAACCGAATATCCGTATATCAATTTTGAATGTCCCTCAACGAAAACTGTTGTGTTTTAATTAAGTTTTAATTAAGTTTTAGTCAAATGCTTCGATAACATTTTTTGTTCGTCTTGCGTGTACATGAATAAATCAGAAGGTTTTCTGACGTGTGATCAGGTCGCACTGTCCACGTGTGAAACGGGAATTTTCCAAATGTATTAGGAAACAAAAGTGTCTTCAGCCCATCAAAATTTAGGTATAGTGTAAAAATACGTTTACCTAACAAGTAAAAAAAAAGGCCAATACAACCAACACACTGTAAGAAAAATTATTTAATAATTTAGCTAATGTTACCGGTGTGATTACGTTCCCGTTGGGTAACGTCATTGCCCCACCCCCTTTTTTATGAGTTAGATAACTTTTAGTGTTTTTTAATATTGATAATAACATGCATATTTAGTAATAATTGTCGATCCTTTACCCATGAAATAATTATATTTAAAATGTGTGTGTGTGTGTGTGTGTGTAAGTGTATAAATAAATAAATAAATATAATGTGTGGGTTTATGCGTGTGTGTGCGTGTGTTTAAATGTAAACATTTTCAAGTTATTAAAATTTTAATAATTTAATAACTAACATCTTCGAAAAAAAATGTAGTTGAAAATTTAAATAATAAATTCCTTCCGAACTCTAAACATTAAGTGGGCAGGGGCGTCCAAACTTTTTGCAAAGGGGGCTGTATGACATGAAATAAAAATATGTGAGGGTCGAATTAATATATAATTAACAAAAATTACAAACGTTGTAGCAGAGTCATGGGCTTTTTAATGATTTGATGGTTTTTTGTTTTTGTTTTTAACTAGCAGATTGATATTTTTTTTTGTGTGTGGGTGAGGGTGGAGGGCATTGGGTCAACACTATCGATATTCTCGAGAATGTATAAATATCTTAATCAATCATTTGAAACGACTAAAGTTGGTTACATAATACATGGCCAAGCTTATTTTATGCTACGGATTTGATATAAAAATGCATTGTAATAGTATAACTTGACTGTCAAAATAAAGTGTTGCATTGACAACTTGGGGTGGTCTTTTATTTCCTTGAACAATTTTGTTAAGTACTGAATGTTTTTCCAGTTATAATTAATGTTTGCGTTATAATATCCAAAATCGCTGTGTGTTTTTTACTTCGCGAGGATGGATATTCAAAGACTGCTCAGAGATCACAAGCCATCGCTACATCCCTGGTTGAACTATCAAAGCCTATTGTTCTGACTTTCGATTTCTATCAACTGACCTCGTTATTAATCTCTCTGACCACATACACGTTTCTTCAAGGTGTTGGCAAATTTTGAGCTCAGCGTAACGTAAATGATGAAATTAGATGATGCGTAAATGTGGAAACATGCGCTGAATATGACCCTGATGTAACCATTGTGGACCAGTCCAATATCAAAATGAAGGAATAGCATCCATGCCAGCAACAGACGGGGAAGGAAGGACACACAAGCTAAGCAGCAGACGACCATTAACCTCTTGAAGAGTTTAAGTTCTTTCCGCCTTTTCATTGCACGACTAGTGGAGTCTTGAGATAGGACGTTTACCGTTCGATAAATGCAGTTTTGTTCCAATCACGATGTTGCAGGTTAAAATGACAGCCATCGGCACCATGTACAGGAATATGGACGGAAGAATAAACCAAACTCTCATGCCGTCCCATTCCAGCCCAGACTCGTCGCGGAACGTGTTTTCGTCAACGATGAAGTATCCCGGTAAGCTGAAAGCGCAGCTGTACACCAGCGATAAGCCAATCAAGCACTTGACTCGGGATGTTGTGAATATGCTCGAAACGAGAAATGGAAACAGAACGGCCGTCAAGCGTTCCAGTGCCATAACGGCTACTATAAAAATGCTGCAGAAGAGCGCCGTGTTGTAGACGCGGGCCACACTGGAGTGGACTCTTTCGAAATCTCTCAACGTTCCCGAGTCGATGGCCATAACGATTCGATGTATCGACTGTGACACGTCAGTAAACAGGTAGACGATGTCACAGACGGCGATGGACGAAAGGAGGATATTGGTGGTGTCCTTGAGACCCTGGCTGGCCATAACCATGATGGTGAGAGAGTTCCCCAGTAAACCAAAGATGCACAGGACGCCGTTAAAGAATTGACTCACGATTGCGTTGATTACGAAAACACATAGATGTCCTGTTAATGAAAAGTTCTCTTTAATACCATCAGTACCATAGTTCAATTCATGTGTCGTTGTAAAACTGCTGTCATTGGTTGATATTTCCTTTGGTATTCGGGAGATGTCCATTATCAGATTCATTTTCGATTGTTTTTAAAATTTATTTCTGCGAATTTCCTTTGCTATGTTATTCTATTAGAGAAAATTCCAATTCTTCGATAAGTCGTAGAATGTCAATCATCCATGGTTGGTCATCCCAAGTTTATATAACTGTGAAAACAGTGTACTAAAATTAGCGAAACGTATAGAGGCCAGACCGATTTTTTTTAAAATTCGGACTCAAAATAACTATCTACTTTCAGGTTATTTTTTACGTTTATTATTATTTTAAACAGAAAAGTTTAAAATTATTAATTAATTTTGTGTTTCAGTCCAAATTATATAGACTTTCAATAATAATTATCAGAAGTCAGACTGTCTATTTGTCTGCTAATATCAAGTTATTTGTCCAATATAATTACACGAGGCTGAGGAAAATGTGAACAATTTTATTGAAAATTAAAACACTTAAGGCGCATTTATGTTATTTATTTTAATTTTAACAGCAAAATAAAATGTTTTTTTTTAAAATTGGAAATCCATAAAATGTTCATAGTTTAAAATATTTGTTAAAATGTGTAACATTTTTTTTAGATTGTTCAATTTTTCTAATATATTTTACAACGTTTTTATTAACTTGCTTTCGTTCCTCTGTGTCTGTCCACAATTTTTCAAATCTGCCAACGTAAAATTAAACCACTTCTGATGGTCCTAGAGATCTCACAATTTTACCACATATAGATCTTGGATGACAATGCATTGTATGAAAATTTCAGATCGATCGAATGTACCGTTATTAAATGATCGAACTTTTTAGTTTATCCATATATAAGCCTATGTATTATCCGTCTGCCCTTCACATGAAGAGTTCACACCAAGCCCGACAACAAAACTATGTTTAACATAACATCAAAGGGAGATGAGTCATTTCCAGTCTGTAAATGTTTGTCGGGCAATGTGTATTATATTTGAACATAATAAATACTTCAAAAGTCACCATGACCATAGCATACACTTAGACTAAAAAGAATAAAATAAATAGAAGTAAAAAAAATTTATTTATTTTTTTTAAAACACATTTTTATAAGCGGACTAAAAAGAAGAAAATAAAAATTAAAAATTTATAATTGTTAACGTGTACTTATGTTGTAATATGACTACAAAACGTGGGCGGGTGCTGTTCAGGTGTTTGGCTAAAATGATTAGGGTTTACAAATGACGAGTATGAAAATGAGTGCATTGAATTAGTGAAGCCTGAGAAGCGCCCACCCCACGTTTTTAGTCATATTACATCATAGTACCCATTTTCAATTATACATTTTTAAATTTTATTTTCTTCTTTTTAGTCCACTTATAAAAACGTGGTTTTTTAAATCTTTTTTTTTACTTCTATTTATTTTATCTTATTATTAACGAAGACCTTTGCAAACAAAAAGATTATCGATAATTTAAAAGTAAATATTCCTTTAAATATTTTCTTTAAAATTTCAGCTATATGAAACAAAAATTTTAAACACAACTGTAGTAAATGTTCTGAAAATAGTAGCATAGATGATTCTTGTATCTAAAAATATCTATTAGCTGATAATCTTATTGCAGGGGTCAGGAAACTTTTTGTCTGAGAGAGCCATAAACACCACATATTTTGAAAAGTAATTCTGTAAGAGCCATACATTATGTTTAAAACTAAAAATTCAAGTAAATGTGTGCTTTTTTGTGTAATTTCAACACTAAAAGTACGATAATTATGTCTCTGAATTCTTTTTAAAAACATCGTTATGCTGTTTTTTTAAAATATGCAATTAATATGTAGATCACATGAGTCTGAATAAAGTGTTTTTTTTATAATCGAACATTTGTCTGAGACCCAGATGCAACCATCAAAAGAGCCACATCTGGCTCGCGAGCCATGGTTTCCCGATCCCTGTCTTATAGTATAAAGAGTACTACCATTCAATTTAAATTTGCACAGTTAAACTAAGGAAACAAACAAGGATTGGAGACATAGAAATTACATTACCATAACCAAGAACACCACGCCCAGCACTTATAAATAAAAAAAACGGAAAAAGTTGAAACAAATATCACAATTTTTATTTTATACACTCATCTTTAAGTCTGTAATATTTTTTTATGTGGGACCTTGATTTGAAGTATTAAATAGGCCTTCCAAGTAAATTAAAACAATTTTAATGTACGTTCATCTAAATTCATCACAATAAAAATTTCAAAAACACAAACAATAAAATAAATATAAAATACTAGCTATTTTATCTCAATTTGCCAACTCCGTTGATGAGTGGGAATGTTTATGCCAAGCCTACATTATGTGTGAACTAAAGTTTGCCATTTGTATAGCACATTTACATGTAATAATAAACAGATTAACCATGTTTTTAATTAACTCATATGTTACGTAGTCTATATCGTTTTAAATATGCGTGCCTATTCTTAAAACGAACACAACTTATACCTGGATTAACTGAAGTGTTTTGACCAATTGCCAATTATCACTTCTGTAACGGACTTGTGACTTCTTAAACCACTTTGTCCAGGCTAAAAAAAAACAACTTCTAATGTTATCTTTATCAAGTTCCTGCAAGAAATTTAAAACATTGTGTTATATTTAAAGAGATAACGTTTTCACTTTTGCAAAATTATGATGTATTTAGATATGGATATCCTTATCTTATTCATTCAGACTGAACATTATAAAATATTAAATAGATTTCTTTGAAAAACACTCTTTTACTAACCTAAAATATAATAACCCATTCCTATCAACTCCCTGAACTGAAATTTAAAAAAAAACGTCGATGTTGTTAGTTTCCAGGCATATTTTAACCCTTATTTTCTGTATATGGATTATTATGGATGAGGTATGATTATGTGAATGTATGTTCTCAACGGGTGAAGGCTGCATTTACTGTAACAATTGTAACTAAAACTCAATGCTGCTACAAAAGTTACAATATGGTTGTAATATGAGAATTATATGTTGTTATTGTTATTTTAATTGCATTAAAATGTCATTGCTGTAGAGAGTTCAATACATATTTAAATTAGACATTAAACAATCTATATTAAAAATATTTTATGTGACTTATTTAAAATTTACATTATCGTTTTATTCATCAATTACAACCGTTCATATTTTTACAAACAAATTTAAAAATAATAATTACAGTACTTGTGAGTCAATTTTTTTTAAAATGTGGAAATAAAGGGACTTTTGTCAAGGACTGTGACGGAAATTGGGTATGTTATTTATATATATTTCATAGTTACTCTAAGTACTTATACGGTTTGAAATCAGACTCCAGGATCCAAATACTGTAGACATCCTTTAAAGTTATGAAGGATCCATGCATACATTGTTACATTATTATATCTTCAATACTGTAAAATCAGAGAATGATGATAGACATTTAAGTAAAAATTAAATTTTATATTTTACTCTGAATCCGTGGTTTCAAAGCTTCAAATGTTAGTTATGTAACTTCAACATACGCTTAAAAACAATCGCAAACTTTGAGTTGCAGGTAACACATACACAAAAGCTACTACTGGCAAACAGAATAATAAATAACTTCGTAGTATGCCGATTAAAATTGGACATCACCGGTAGCGCTTTTGAATAAAAGTCGAATAAGTCATTCATTAATTCCAACGCAGCCGGAATCAACGTGATTAACCTTATCGCCCATAAAAGAAACAACAGCTTGATTTGTTTACGGTTTTTAAAATCTGTTATTGATTTTTTCGCTCCTGGTGTTTTGAAACGAAGAAACGGAAAACTTATACAAACCGTGATTAGCGAAATACCAATGACGGCCCATGGAATGTAAACAACTGTTAAAGAACACAACAAGGCTATATACCTCATTGTATTTTCTGGTGCTACCATCATAAGAAATGAAGGCTCCTTCGCATACTTTTTATCACGGATCACATACTCATAGAATAAATAGAGATTTGGAAATGTGAAAATGATGACAAGCCCCAAGAGGACACCCACCACGACTATCAGTTTTTTTGGTGTAACTATTCTAGCCACGCGAGTCGGAAAAAAGGTAGCAATGACTCTCTCTACCGAGAGAAGCGCCATCAGCCAGAGGCCGAAACACCAGGCCCGAAATCTCCAAGGATAGAATAGATGCATGAATGCCAGCACCAGGTAATTGTACCAGGTAGTATCAACATCTTTTACGATGATGTGGACATGTTCCAAGACATACGTCAGAAGTAACAGGTCGTCAGACAGCGCCATTGAAGTAACGAGAGTATTCTTGTAATCCTTGAACCCAAGTCTCTTGTGAACTTTGATGGTGAGTACGTTTGCCACAAAACCACAGGTACACAGGACGAACGAGAAGTAATTGCAAAACGTGTTAACTATCCTCCACTGGGCCGCTATCATCCTGGTTTCCCTGACTCTAGACAAGTAAAGTAAAGCGTCTTCTAGGACCTGGTCATAGTACAGGCAAGTGTCGTTGTTTTCACAGTCTTCCATCGGCTTAGATAACGCTGCCAAGATGGCGTCCATGGCTGTATGTTTTGATGGAGTTGATTACGTATTCAACATTCAAAGGGGAAAAAAAAATCAGTTTGTTCATATTCAAGATTGTATCTGCGTGAAATGAATAGAAGTCATTTGAAATACGATGAGCATTTCGTAAATATTCTTAGTTGATGCTATTTTAATTTAAATCAATTTTCTATTTTTTTTCGTATTTATAATTTTATAATTACCGACCTGCAACACTATGTTAAGGGCCCAAATATATGACGCACAAGTCGATTTTCGTTTAGTTGACGATGCCTAACCTACATATACATTTAAAAGTAACGTCACCATATCGATATGGGCAAAGACGATGACGGTTTGAAAAGAAAAATATTTTTAAAATTTAAAAAGACGATGGTGCCGTAGATCGTAAATTTCATTCTTCGAAATCAACTTGAAAAAAAAACGAGCATTCAAAATGATTGGTTTTTTTAAATTTTAAATATCTGCCTGCCTGCCTTATTGTCTGTCGATCTATCAGTCCGTTTTTCTGCATGCCTATATGTCTCTGTATATCAATCTGCCCACCATGTGCGCAATACTTTTGAGAACACATGTATATTAAATTAGGGCTGGTACCGATTTAAAATTGGTTTGTTCCATTAATCGGGGAAAAATTTAATGGATTAATCGATTAATTTCGATTAATTATATTTTTATAACGCATATATAGATCCCGTTAAGTTGCGATCCATTATTTCGCGAAATCGGTTAAGTCGCGGTAATTCTATGGCTCTCTAATTTTGTGACGTAACACAGCAAATGAGTTCTGCTATGCAAGAAAAAAGGAAGCAAAACCTTTTTGTTTACGTATACTTGTCTAAATAAATAATAATAATACGAGGGAAAAGCTTGTAGGTAACAAAAAAATATAAATTATTAATAAATTCAAAAACAAATATTAGAAATATTTTCTTAAATTTTAATCGATCAAATAAATCTTAATCGATTAGAATTTTTAACAATTAATCGTTAATTTCCGCAGCCTAAATATTAAAGAGTAAAATCGTGTTTTCCACCAATAGACTAGATATAACGCCTTTAATTAGTGCCATCGATTTAATCTTCCCATCGAAACTAAATGTGTTCTAATTCCGGTTGGAAATAAATTATTTATTTCCCTCTAAAAACATTGATGAATTTTGAACTTATTTGAGAAGAAATTTTAATAATAAAAGGTAAAAAAATGATTTTTAAAAACCACGTTTTTATAAGTGGACTAAAAAGAAGAAAATAAGTTTAAACTTATAAGTTGAAACACTTTGACTTAATATGACTAAAAACGTGGGGCGGGCGCTTATGAGGTTTAACATATGCGTTTCACTCATTCTTTCACTTGTATATATCTTTTTTGCCTTCTTAATTAAAAACCTTTAATTTTTATACCAAACACCCGCCCCACGTTTTTAGTCATATTATATGAAAGTACTTGAACTTATTAGTTTTAATTTATTGTCTTCTTTTTAATACACTTAAAAACGTAGTTTTTAAAAATCTTTTTTTTTACCTCTATTTATTTTATTCTTTTTAGTCCACTTAAAAAAACGTGGTTTTTAAAAATATTTTTTTACCTCTATTTTTTTTTATACTAAACACCCCATAGCGCCCGCCCAACGTTTTAAAAACACGGTGATGTGGTCACGGGGTGAACTCATGGATGTCAACAAAAGCAGACGATACAGATGATGATTATATATTGATAAACTAAAAAGTTCCATAATTTAATAACGATCGATCTGAAATTTTGATACAATGCATTGTCATCCAAGATCTATATGTGGTAAAATTTTGAGATCTCTAGGACTATCAGCAGTGGTTTAATTTTACGTTGGCAGATTTGAAAAATTGTTTGACAAACACACAGAATGGAAAGCGAGTTAGTAAAACGTGGTTAAAAAATGACCGTTCAGGTAAATTGTTTGTTTGTTGTTGTCCCCCCCCCCTTTTTTTTAAATTATGTATTATCTTGTCATATCTATACCGAAGGGACACAGACCATGCTGGTCTGTTGGCAACTGATGCAGCGTTCACTGGCCACGGCTATGAGGGTTACACGCATTACCCAGTCGCCTTTATTTCCCTAACTAGGGGTTAGGTACCCGTTCGGAGCTGGGTGAGGTACCCGTTCGGAGCTGGGTGAGGTACCCGTTCGGAGCTGGGTGAGGTACCCGTTCGGAGCTGGGTGAGGTGCCCGTTCGGAGCTGGGTGAGGTACCCGTTCGGAGCTGGGTGAGGTACCCGTTCGGAGCTGGGTGAGGTACCCGTTCGGAGCTGGGTGAGGTACCCGTTCGGAGCTGGGTGAGGTACCCGTTCGGAGCTGGGTGAGGTACCCGTTCGGAGCTGGGTGGATACAGGGCCTTGCCTTTACATGGATTCGAACCCGTGACCATCGGTATGCCAGCCGAGCGCACATACCAACGACCACCGTGCCCCTTCAGTATTAGTGAAGATACATGCTCTATACATATACATATATACATATAGGCAATGCTTTTTTCAAACAGAAGGCTCCTGTTACGGCGCTCCGGCACCTTTTTCCACAGTCTCTTTGGCATTACTGCTTTTTTAAGGCTGTTAAAAATGCGTTACGGAACCTTTTGTTATAGAAAAAAAAATCACTGGAAATAGGTAGTTGTTACTAGATACACACATATTTCTCTATCAGTGGTTTAACTTATTTCTGTAAATGCACTGTATATATAGTTAATATAGAGAATTCTATGAAGGCCATGAAATGTCTTCTATAGTTAATATAGAGAATTCTATGAAGGCCATGAAATGTCTTCTATAGTTAATATAGAGAATTCTATGAAGGCCATGAAATGTCTTCTATAGTTAATATAGAGAATTCTATGAAGGCCATGAAATGTCTTCTATAGTTAATATAGAGAATTCTATGAAGGCCATGAAATGTCTTCTATAGTTAATATAGAGAATTCTATGAAGGCCATGAAATGTCTTCTATAGTTAATATAGAGAATTCTATGAAGGCCATGAAATGTCTACACAAAAAACAGTGTGTGTTACTATAATAAGTTATAGAGTCACTGTAATATTTTTCAGAAAGAAACGTCTGGTGTATGAAGTTATGAAGTATAGGTGTACACTCATTTCTTACAACATTCGCGATTTAGCGGGCACCGCATTAGACACAATATACACGATTAAAAAGCTTACGAAACAGACAACTCGTGTTTCTATCCATTATGAGTACTTGGAAAACATGACTGGATTAGGCACGAGGCCGCGTATTAAATCTAGACGTCGCTGGGTTAACGACAAACAAAATATCAGTTGAACAATAAGGTATCTTTAAATTACCACTGTTACGAAATGCGCTCACTTCAAGGAAACTTTAATTGGAGAATATCATTGAAGACTCCACTGTACGTACATTATCGATTTCTATTACGGTCGTAACATTTTGGCGTTATTCATCTGCGAGGCTTAACGTAGTTGCTGTATGGAAATATTACGTACGCCAGTTTGAGTTTTTCACTGAGACAACTTGGAATTATAGAGTTCACAATTAGAATCCTTTATATTTATTCTATGCGCGAATATAGTTGAGGCTGGATATTATGACCGAAGTTAATAGGAGTGTAATAAAATAGCAGAAAGCTATTATACCATTTTCGAGTGGCGAAAAAGTATGCGCATAAAATTTCAACATAAAGATATAACAAAAGATTACAATTTGATTTGCATATAACCCTAAATATTTTAGGATGTCTCTTTTTTCCGTTTACTTTTCAATCAATGGGATAATCTCAAGATGGGGAAATATAGTGGCTAGTTTCTATTATATAAAAAAACAACCCGTAAAAAACCAAGTTTTTGACTATAAATCCTTTACGTATGAGACGTAACTAAAAGAATGTTCATTATAACACGCAGCGCAAGACCATCCAAAAATACAAAATTGCAGTTGTGTCGTAAAACGTGTTTAATATAATGCGCACCGATCAGGAATAGGTTTATAAAAAGTGTTGTCAGTAAAATACGCACCTTATTGCGCGACAGAAAGGTTGTTCAATATAATACGCACCGCGACGCTCTATCTCAAAAAATAGCATGATACATAGGAATAAATAAAATAATCTAAAAAATCAATAATTTAATTACGGTACATGCGATCGATCTGAAATTTTGATACATTGTTTTTATCATCGGTACCAAACTGCCTGCAAAATTTCAGCTCGTTATCTTGCGAGCAAGTGGGTTAAAAATCGATCAAAAGTTTTGGCGACAAGCAAGCAAGGTCGGCCGCAGACACCACGAGTTAATATAAAGGATTTAAAAACAGCATAACTTGTCCTGCGGTTAGTTACCATCATTACCAAAAACGAAAGATGTTGCAAATGTCAAGAATATTAAATATTAGATAGGCTTGCACAATAATATATGATGAAAAAGCATTAAAAAAACAATTTAAGAGAAAATCTTTTTTTAAAAAACATATATCTATGCACTGTTTTAGTTACATTATTCTATTGCTAGTCATTTGAATATGATTTGCTTATAATTATAACATTGATTTCATGGGACGCATTCTTTTAAAGTGATATAACCATAATTAAGTCTTTCTTATCTTATCTTAATCTATATAGACGCTCCTTCTGTGCAGATGATAATTGCGTCCACAGACTATGACGGATGATGTGTTGACAAGTGATGCAGCGTTCACCGGCCACGGATATGAGAGTTCCACGCATTACCCACCCGCCTAACCACAGTGTTCCTAGGTTTTGAGAGGCACATTTAACTTATGTTTTTAAAAAAAAATACATTTCTTTGGTACAGCGCTACTTTCAATGTTTGAAAATAACGTGTTTATGAATCATCTTTCATTTATGTTAAAGAGTTTGCAGCCATTTGAAAGAGATGGTGGGTACCATCCTGTTTCTTAATTACATTTATTAAGCTGCTAGCTTCTTCAAACACGGGTTCAGTAACCGAGGCCTAATCGCATACTTAGCTTCTCATCTTGTACTTGTAAATTACAGGCGCTTCTCCTATACGAAGATTACTGAGTTCTATACTTACCCATGGTTTAAGTCTGGTCTTGCATTTTTATAAGAGTTTTGAGTGTTGATAGTGTATTGGGTTTTTTCCTTCTTTTTTCGGGGGTGGGGATGGGGAAGGCTTTGTTCAATCAACCATTCCCTCCCTGAATGCCAGACGTGAAGAAGGAGGATTTGGATATAAAAAGCGTTTTTACTTTTTATCCGTATGTCTAGATTAGGAATCATAAGAATATGTTCAAAACATATAATGGATAACTGCAATTCAAGTACTAAATAATTTTATTGAAATTTTTTTTATTGAAAGATTTTTTTGTGTGACGAGGGAGCAGAACCTTAGGCGAAATTCTTGAAATTTAAAGTTTCATAAATATATATATATATATATTGGCCTATTGGTGTGGATGTCAAACTACGTCATTCGTTATTTTACTTTAAAAATTTTTTAATAAAATATTTTTAAAAAAAAACGGTTGCTCTCTTCAGCTCTGGATTTCGCCGCAGCTAAGTTTTAATTTCATTTTATTAGTGTTCGTCTAATTGTTCGTTGAAGGAGGCTCTTTACCGAAACGTTCGTTGTATTGTGACGTCTTGTCAGGCTCATACACACCCGGTTTGAATGACATACATCTACTTATCTATAAGCCTGATTGCAGTCTCACCAATATTTTGTTCATTCAAAACAATCTGGGTAGTATTCAGAACAAGACTCTGAGCTTCATCTGAACCTTACCCACAACTGGCGTGGAAGACATAGCAACGTTATCACTGCTGACTATTAGAATAGACAAAACCAGGGGCGGATCAAGATTGCACGGGGCACCTGGCTGCAATTCCACCTGGGCCCGGTCTAGCCACCTTTATTATACAATATAATATGTTCGGTTCCCTTAGTCATTGGGGGCCCCTGGCTTTAGCGCAGTCACCCCCCCCCCTTTTTTTTAAAAATCCGCCATAGGACAAAACTGAATAAACGACCGTAGAAAGCTTCTGAAGTTTTGACTAAATGGAGGCCTGCTTCTAAACGTCGATTAACCAGGTAGCCAAAGGGAGGTTGAAACGTTCTTTTTGTGTGTGCATCGGGGGAGTTTAATAGGACTCTGCACTCTCCCAGTAACAGAGAAAGAATACAGGGAGTCCTCGGGTTACGACGTTGATCCGTTCTTAAGAAGCGTCGTAATCCGAATTTCAGTGTAAGTCGGAATATATATAATATATACTGTTAAGTACTGTACCTACAATTCTATAAGAATGTAACAGTTAAAGACATAAAAAATAATTTTGAAAAGAGAAAACAATTCCTTACAACATGAATTAAGGTACACATTAATTTAAAAAAAGACGGAATGACCAGTAAAATTATTTTTTAATATTTTTATGGGGGCACGTTCGTAACCACGAAACATCGGTAAGTGTAGACCGGCGTAAAACGAGGATCGCCTGTATGAACAAATCCAGTTAGTCCACCTTTATGTGGTACCAACCCCATCCCCCCCCCAATTTCCTTTGACACTGCTGTCGTGCACGGTAGTGGCGAAATGCCGTCAAGGCAAGTACATATAATAAAACAAGACGTCACAAGGCCAGGAGCACTATAAGAAATGTAATCCTATGACCCCTTCCGACTACAAGCTACCAAAAAATCAGTGACTTAAGTGTAAGAAGAGTTAATGGAAAGTGATACAACGCGTCTTTACTTTTAAAAAAATGTAATGAATGACTAAATCTAGCATCGATTTTGAGCAATTTCGGGTTTTAGTGATTTGATTCGTGTGAAAAGAAAACATGACTTTTGCTATAGGGGGCCGTCCATAAATGACGTCACGCACCTAGGGGGGAGGGGGTCGACCATTTGTGACAAAGTGTGACGAGGGGCCGTGGGGTGTTTAAGAAATGTGCCGTCACATCAAAAACGCGCAACTTTAAATAAAAAGTCCACTTAAATATTTGATTGTTTACATTTTATTTAATGACGTTTAACGCGTGTTACGATATCAGAAAGCATCCTTACAATAAATACATACTTAAATAACAAAAGGTGATTTGAAACATGTTCATTCTCAAATAGAAAAATGGATTTTATGGGGGGAGGGGCGCAATGCTTTGTGACGTCATATTGGAGGGGGGTCTGACTTTTTGTGACGAGGGGGGGGGGTGACAAATCTACCAAAATCGCGTGACGTCATTTATGGACGCCCCTAGGTCTCACAAGTGGCGTAGCGTGGGGTTCTGCCATCCAGGGTAGACGCCGAGTTGCCCCCCCCCCATACAGGAAAAAAAAGATCCTTCAAATTAAAATAAATTCTCCCCTAGCTGTGAAATACTAACTTAAAAATACAAGAATAAATAATTATATTTTAAACTCTCCCAAATATCATAAAATAAATACTTCTTTAGTATTTTTTAAAACTTAAAATTAATAAACTCTTAAAATCATTTTTATTGTCAAACAATTCGATTAATGACTGGAATATATTTGAAGGAAAACGAGCAAATTTTAAAAGTTCCATTAAAAAGAAAATGGTTGGTTTGCATGTAATGAATTTAATTTAGCTTCCGTTTCCCAGTTAAAATAAATTTAGTCTTGTAAACAGTTTCACACGTCTGTCTGTGTAGTGTGTTTAATGCAGTGTAATTTGCCCTGATCTTGCTGGTCACATATTAACATTCAGGTTTTAAGGACATTTTGAAATGAGTTTTTAACAATTATGATAATTCCATTTCTTTTCTTTTTGGGCACCCGCATAACAGGCGAATGATGAAAGTTATTTTTATTTAGCATTCCTCTAAATTTTCATGTGAGACTACTCGCCACCAAATAGTTTCATCGTGGAAGAAATTTGTGGGCGTTGGTAATTGGCGAATATAAAACATTATTTTAAAATTTTGTTTAAAGGGAACTAACTCAAAATAAAAATATCTATTATACTTAGCAGACTACAATTAAAATCTATGCTTATTACTTCCATAGTACAAGTTTTCATAATACCTTTAACTTTAATATGGTGTTATTGAGACTGATTGGTGTCAGACCTCTTGCGTGTAAATGTAAACAAAAGTCACCCTACAGTTATACACCAGTGGGACTGAAGCTCTTTGCGTTATGAAGCTTTATTAATCGAATTATATCATGGGCTCCAAAAGATGTATATTTTGTAAAACAAGGTAACATTTAAAATCCACCCATGGCCCTTACCACAGTGCAATCTCATTCTTTTCACCCACGGTTATTTAGCTGACATTTTGCAACATGTCAACCAGTTACATTTTCCCCCACAAAACAAGTCAAAGGAATAGGCAGATGACAGTTTTTATTAGAAAAGTTAGTTCCTGCCTCTTTATTTTAGCACAAGTAATTCAAGAAATGGCATAACTGTGTTTACTAAGCTTGACACAAACACTTGCCTCAAGGAATAAACACCTAGAGGCAAATCTTGAGTCAAAATAAAAAATAAACAAGTAGCTGTGCAACCACTCACAAAAACCTATCAACTGATTTACAATGCTTATGCTTCTGTTTTAATAATTAAAACAAACATTTTTTGCTTCTTCAAAGATTCTGCTAAGTGGCACAGCTTCTTGCATTCTTTCACAGGTAAATTGCATTCTTATAAACTGAACAATATATGTACATAAAACAAAATTACTTTATGTTAAAATGGAGAGGCAAGACAGAGTTGTGTAACAAATTGTAGCATAGGTAATGAGTTATTAAGTGAGCCAACATACAGTGGCAATGCTACTTTTATTACATTTTACATTAATAGTTACAAGTAATAATTTTTAGACCTAACGCAAAACCCTAGGGTCAGCATGCATTCAAACAAGTGCCAAATTTAAGCCCAACAATACAGCCCCTAATACCTGAATAAATGAAATAGAAAAGAAGAAAATCAGCAACAGTCATCAAACTAACCTGTTCGATTTTTAATGACACAGTTAATAGTGACATCATCTACTTTTTGTGAACATCTTTCAACTTAATTTCAAGAAATAGTTCCTACTACTACATTGTACTACCATTAAACTGTTCATACATCCATTTCCAATAACACATGAACAATATTTAAATGAAGTTTTCATGTTCCTTAAATTAAAAAAATTTGAAACTGATAAGTCATTTTCAAGATAACGGCCGCCATTTAAAATATTTACTATCTTCTATAGTACAAGTTGTCTGTGACTAACATGGATATATTTAATTTAAAATAAAACCAAAATTCATTACAAGCTTCATGGCAACTTTTTGCTAATATTTATTTCAGTGTTAAAAACTTTATTTAAATTTAAGTTAAAAATTAGAAGGAATTTGATTTTGAAATTTCTTTGCAATAAAAACACTCACCCTTTCTGATCAGGCTAATGTAGTGCTAAGCTAATTGATGTATGAACGAAACTGAATAAGTATGGTATAATAAAAGATGTGCATTGTTCTTCCTTAACTTGAACTTTTGTTAAGGCTGATATTAGTTTTCAAGATGAATTATTACTAGAAACAATGTTATATACTTAATTTAGAAGTTGCTAAAGAGAAATTTAAATGGCTGAATACAAACTGCAATGCATAATAATATTTGAATCTCATAAGAATTGTCTTCCTGATTTAAATATAAAAATAAAACATTACTTAAAAAAACTCCTGAATAAGGATGATATCATGAGATACATTATAACCCTATGAAGGTCAACTGCATTTTGCCAGATCAGTAGTATTAGAAAATTTTTTTTGTTTTGTTTCCAAAAAATGGCTGCATGACCAACTCAGTTACATTTTTTAAAAGTACTCAGGATAAGGTGTCTTAAGTAACAGTGTTCTTTATTATATTGTGTATGCTGATAAAGTCCTTGATCTTTACAGTTCATACAAATTTACTACTCAACTTACTGCATGCAACCCACCTTATTTCCCACTACTTTCTGCCATCTATTTGTCATCTGGTTTTTTTTAAAAGTAAACTAAAAACCAAAAATCCTTCCAGGAAATCTTATGTAAGAAACATATTTTGAAAAATTGAATGTTATGTGAAATTTTTTCATCCACTTCTTTTAAAGTAATGCCATACAAAATAAAGGGTGGTGAAACGAATGGAGATTTTAAAAGCTTCGTTTTCAATAAAGGGTATTCAATCCATTTTTAATTAACATTTCGTAATATACACCAACATATATGTCACTGAAACTATGCAAGGATTTGTCTTTGAGATCCCATCCTCGTCTTTTCACTCTAACTAAAAGAGAAAAAAAGACAATATCTCACTTGCGTCACCATCACAACTTCAACTAGCGCTAGTACTTTCATTACAAGCACAAGAAATATCTCTGAAAAATTGTTTTCAGTTTAATCCCAAATTGAAATATCAATTGGACAAAATGTCTATCAATAGATTGTGAGCACATTTCACTCCCAAAAGACAAATTAAATAAGCCCTGATGTGCACATTTACACACAGACAGAAAAGGAAATAGGGGGAAAACTCAACTAAACAATTGAGTGATTTACCACCGACCAATAAATATTTACATCTATTTTATGGTGATTTTACAAACAGCCATAAAATTTCAGTAGGTGGGAGAAGGGCATTCATCTGCCTTTATATTTCTAGGGTTATATTAATGTCAGTTGCTCCAGATTAGAATGAAAAATGCCTTCTAAATGTATTTGTTAATTAGATAAAAACTGCCACGAGTCACAAATCCGTCTGCGTTTTAACTAGATAGAGTGCTGTTCCGTTAGTGTCATGAATGATGAGATTTAATTTAGTTTTCCAAAAGTAAATATCAGTATGTAATTTGAAATATGAACAGGCCAATCTGCAATGTTTAGGAGTGATAAAGACACGGGAGTGAAACTTTTAAAAACCAAGTTGTCGCTGATGCCTAACAATTGCACAGTAATCTAGCTCAACAATTCAATGACTTGAATGCTATCTACTATTTTATCTCTAACATTACTGATGCAAAAATACTGCCTTAAATGTAGGGCTAAAAATTATTAGTTCTGAAGGTCTACCAATAAGTAACATTAAATAACAGCAATAACCATGCACTGAAGGTGTTGAATGCAAATGACAGGTGGCAAACATTTTCAAATGAAAATTGACAGGAGATTAATATATTAAAATAAATACTGTATGAAGTTATGAAGTAAGTATTTTACATTTAATTTTCAGTGTTTTTTAAAATATTTATAAACATTTGTATAGTTGGTATCAGATAATGTATTTAAAAATCTGAGTAGGACATTTTTTAAGTTCCAAAGCATGTGAATTTGACAAGTGAATGTTTAACAGTTTTACCTCATCCATAATTACAAAAAATTAATCAGCACATCTCGTACATAACGTGATTTGTATAATATAGAAGGATAACAAAAATGAATTTTTCTTAACAGAGCGGTGATATCCACAGAATATTCCGCACAAAGAGGAAAAAAAAATTTAATGTACAAGTAAAAGGGGTGTGTAGTATTTCAAGGATAATCTTCACCCAGGTAAATGTTTATTCTTGTGTGACTTTAATGTAATAATGCAAGAAAAAAAAATGAAAGTTAAACAAAATCCTTTCATTGTTCAGTCCCTAGAAGTATATCATAAGCACAATGAGTTGGGTGGATCTACTCTCTGTAGAAAAGATATACAGTTCAGGTAAAAAAAAGTGAAGAACACAATTTATGAAATCACATTTTCACAGGCTAAGTATGCATCAAGAAGCTGTCACTACCGTCATGAGGCTGGCTCAACATGTGGTTTAACAGAGTTGTCCTGAATAACTTTAGGGCGTGGCTTTGAAAAATGGGCCAATTTATCTTCAACTGATCCAATAATCTTATTGTTGATGAACCTATCAATATGATCGCCAACCTGAGGCTGGTGTTTATCTGGCCAGGCAAGTTCTTCCTTTGGCACAACTTCTAAGCTTGATACAAACTCTTCAATGAACTGGGTCCTATAACAACAGAAAAGAAATAGCTAAATTTATTTTGGGAAATTATATTATTTTAAATAATGATTCAATGACGAATTAGAAATAACAGGGCATTTTTATATTAACTACATGCATCTTTTTCATTGCCACTGTTAAAATTTATTGCAATCGATTTTGCAATCCAAACTGCTTCTTATATAAATTAGCTATGAATTTAAAAGATCAAAGACCATAACATAAGGTACAAAGCATTACCATTGAGTTTTTAACTGGTTATCTATATCAATTGGTGATGTGTTCTTGAAATAGTCCTCGCCAGACTTGATTAAACAGCACAATAAGGAAATGCCAAACTAGAAGGTAAAGATTGTTTTCAGCAAAGTTTATGGCAAAATACTTGTCAAACATTTAGCTTAATGTGATGTATCTTAAGCTTATAATCAGAAATCTTGATATTTGTGTTAGATATATTATGGCAACAATGTCCAAAATAAATTTTTGCTGGGCAAGCTTACGCAAGGATTGACCCATCTGGCTTCCCCCACCCCCCTCCGAGATGTTTTATTTAAAATTTGGTTTACTTCTTTCAGTCCCCCATCTTACCATATTGTGTAACCATAAGTGTTAAGTGTTAGCAGCAGTACCCGTTGAGGCTCGGGTTATTCCGAAGTGACCGTTTCGCCCCCACCCCCTCATTTTACTAGCAATGCCATTGAGCGGTGCCGGTTTAAGGCCAGGAGCACCAGTACGGATTAGCAAAAGGTACCCCGAAGAACGCAACGGACGCCAGCTCTGAGGAAACCTTTCAGTGGGGGTTACACCCTAGGTAGGTCATTGATGATCCCCCGCTTAGCGGCTGTCCTAACCATGGAGACTCGTGTGCTTTGCAGGGGTGGCGCCAAAGTGGCAGCAGGGCGAAGTAGGGAATTCCACCCCTCCTTATGAGGTCACTTTAGTGGGAGGCATTTTCGACTTTATGTCTTGGATGCCCAGGCGGCCGCTTCAGAAGCGACCGTTAAGGGGGGTCTCTCAGCTGTTAGGTTTACTTAGGGGGTGCGAGAGCTGAGTGGGGTTTCCGGGAAGACCCATGAAGAGCACTAGGCTCGGGGCTGCTGATTTTCTTGCACATGTAAGATCATTAGGAGCAGATGGGAAAGAAATTTGAGACCAATAAAATGTCTAAATCCCTCTTTGACAGTTAAAACATTTATTGTTAAAAGCATGTTTATGTCATACTATCATACAAACATCTTTTCATCCAAAACATAAACCATTTCATCAAACGTAAGCTAAATATAATGTGATCAAATAGGAACTTAAATAAATCAATATATATAAAAAAAGGTTAGAACTACTCACAGAATTATGAAATAATAAAGGAAGGCCTTCAACATTTTGTTTGGGGTGCTTTTGGAGGATTGAAGCAAAATGGACAAGGCACTCTAAGTCACACTGTGCTATGTACCGTGAGAGTGGTGGCATTAATACTTGCAATCCCTGTAAATGGATGTATGTTTCCATTAACATATTGAAAGTCTTCAAACAATATTCAATTTATTAAATTCCCATTATGTGGGCTTTAAGATTCTCTTTTAAGATTTCCATGCCATCACTTAATAAAATTTTTATTTGGTTCTGTGGTAGTGCATTAAACCCATAGCAAGTAGGCACTATGTTTAAATGTTTCCTGTATTGCAAAGCCAAGCAGTTTTTACAACAGAAAAAAAAGCAAAAAATAACATGCTAAAATCTAATGCACTAATGTAATCTTATCATTGTAGCAACAATAAATTTGATGAAATCAATTCTGCCATGAATCAAGTCAACAGAATATCTTAGGACTAATTCAATCAAGATATAGTATTCACACTGAGCCTCAAATTACCCCGTTATTAATGTATTGTTACTAAATAACTCTTTCGGACATATTTGTGTTCAAGAAAACAGCTTTTTATAACAGTTGAAAACTAATTGCCCTATTTGCTTGGTGATTGCCCTCTAATGCAGCAAGCAAAATCTATATAATAAGATGCCTTACTTCTTCATCTTGATCCTTTCTTATCAAAACTGGTAAATGGGACAATAACACTGTAGCAATTGATAGCCACTGAACCTGTATGGGTACAAAAAATTAAGCAAAATAAACATATTTTTATATTTTAAGTGATTTCCCATTCCATATTCTATCATTGAAGCACATATTTAGGAAGGCTATAGTAATTTAGAAAAAATAATTACAAAAAAGAAACATTTGCAATTAAACTCCTTTTTTTAAAAAAAGGTTTAAAATAATGTAAAAAAACAATATGCCCCTGAGATGTTTCAATAACGAGCAATCGTTAATATTTAAACCAGGTTAACTTACCTTGTCAATAAGAGCCATCAGTCGAGCTAAAAGTTTGCGACCTTTACGGACACCAAGTGTGGGCACAAAGTTTTTTAAGCTATCATCTTGCATAAAATAGTCATATACAATTTGAATTTTCTCCAATCTCTCTTCAAATAAAGGCATCCTGTGAAAAATAACTTTACAATGACTTATTTTGTTTAAAAAATATGTAATTAAAAAAAAATAGAGCAAAATTGTTATTTCTTAAATATTTTTTAAAAACTGTAAGGACTAATTAATTGCTAGTCCATGAATCTCTTTGTTACCTATTTTCACTTGGAAGGGCTAGGACTTTCTTTTCTATGTCATCTACATCAAGAATCACATTAAAACCCTATTTGAACAGAAATAAATTTAGTTAACAATTATGTCCTCTAAAATATATATTAAAATTCCTGCCACATACATTGTGTTAACTGGGGCCAGTTGTGCAAGAATTTTACTGAATGCCAAGCACTAGGCCAACAAAAGAAATTCTTAGTAAATAATACCCAGACGTTATACTAAACACATTACATATGGAATGGCGACAGAGACCTGAGTTTAAGACTCCCCGGGAAGTTCTTTTAGCGACAACCCTCTTCTCTTCAGAGAGGGGGTTGGGCAAAGGAATTATATCAAGTAAAATTATCAATAAATTGCATTGGTACCTTTTCAATGTCCATGAGCAGCTGTCTGTATTTTCTAAGTTCTTTACTAACATTTTTTTGTGTGGCATCTTCATTTGTTGGGGAAACATTTCGGCAGACATCAATAATTTGTCTGGGGTTGTGCACACTGGCTGCTGTCAAACGACCCAGTGAGCCTTCAAATTGGGCTGTTAACATACAAATATTGAAGTAAAACTTTCAAAGCAAGACACACAAAAAAGGGTAAAAACAATAAATTGACATGTGACTACTTTAAGGTGGTCCACAGGAAAAAAAAAGTTACATATTGTATTCCAAATATTTCATGTAGCAACTCTCAATACATATTGTGAATAACATTAATTAAAAAAATGTTAGGAGAGCCTTTTTAAAAATATGTGGATTACATAAATATTTGGGAAAATTTGGATGAAAGTATCTTTCCTGTAGTATGTGTGTGTGTGTGTATATATATGCAAATAAATATATGAATTTATAAAAAAAAATCTAAATCGCCTCAGTGGAAAGAAGCATGCAAAGTTAGGAATATTGTAGCTCTAACTATGATAAATTGTGTAATACAAAAGCCATGTTTATTTCATTTTAAGATTTTCAAGTAAAATAAAATTCATTGATGATTTAGCTAGTAATGCTGGAAGAGTTTACAGAAATTCTCATTGCGTTATTGTCACATTGCCTATGCACTATATCTGAAATCTCTTTCACATGCATTATTTAGATGCCATCTATATTTTACAAACCTGGTGTGTAAGTTCGTGGTTCTATTTTCACTGTGTTTGGTATCAATAATTCAAGTTCATTTAATTGTTTTTCCCCTTGTCTGTCACGGTCTGCAGCTTTCTTCTTCATTGTGTAGTACTAATGCAAAGAAATGAATACAATATTATAACAATAAAACGACCCATAGATAGGATGAAGCACAACAAAAATAAGAATAAGATTATTTAAAATATTTACTTGGATCAACATTTAGTTTGTGATTTCAGTTCATGCATAACCATTCTTAAAAGTAATATCAATATCACTGTTACTGAGAATTATGACCACTTGTACTTCAGAACATTTGTTTAGTTTTCAAATACTTGGAATTTTTTTTCTTATTTTGGAAGAGAATTCAGATAATTCAATATTTGAGTAACCTCATCTAGTTCATTAATGTAAAAAAATTAATTCTAACAAAAATACCCTTTAGCAAGGTTATCCAACTTAATATAATTTGTAAAATATTAAGATGATTTTTGTTTCTCAGAAAGTATATCAAATTAAACAAAATATACATTTATAATCCCCCCCCCACCCCTTGTCTCTGATATTAAACAATATAATTTGCAATGTCTGTCGGTGACGCTACTAATTTTAGAAAGCAGGGAAAACCAAATTACTGCACCAATGCATCAAAAGGTGTGCAAATTAAAGATGCGCTGTAAAAAAATATTATATGACGTCATTGTTTTCGCTCATACATGTATTTTAATTTTGGAAAAGGGATCAATGTAAAAAGAGGATTTGATGATGGTCAAAAAACATCCTACAACCCCTATTATAAAATACTTTTGTGTACATTTCAGAAAGTATAATATTTCGTATGTATCAAACCAAGGACAAGTTAGTTGGGCTTTTGAAAAGGTCGGCACCGTAGGCGCCCTAACAAAAGTGAATATTTTATAAAATAAATAGATTTCAGCTGAAAACTTCCATCATTTTTGACGGGTGATACGCTAGTATATATATAATGATCCAAAATGAAATCCAGAGGGGTTTTGAACTAAAGATAGATAATATATCATTTGGGGCCAGGGGCCCATGTAGTAGATATGTAAATATTTAATTTTAAACATTGACAATTGGATGGATGGATTGGTCGAATTAGACCAGTGGCAAACTTTCCTGTGTAAGGGCAGAATTAGTAAGAAATGAGATGTCATCACACCTAAATAAAATTTAGCCTAATTTCAAGTACAAACATCCACGTTTAACATTAATTTTTGATATTTGGATATTTCTGGAGGCTTCCACGGGGCACACAAAACTACAGATTTGGTCACATGGGGCTCCAGGGCCGTAGTTTGCCCACCCCTGATCTAGATCAAACTTAGCAAATAATTGATTGCCCATATTAAATAAAAAGGGAATTGAGCCCATAACATCCACTTCAGGACTGGAGGCCCCATATTCATTTTCTGTTAAATTTAATTGTATGTCTATTTTCCTCATAGATTTTAACATCATTTTGTTTTACCATAAAAAAAAATAATAAAAGGGTTTATCATTAAAAAAATATGTTTGGGAAAAGGTGTGCTGAAATCCTTACTTTTTTTATCATCTTAAATGAGCTATAAGATGTAATTTCACTATTTTTAAAGAGATCTTGAAAAAAAATTAACACACAAGCCTTTGATTATCTGCAAATGGCTGAAAAACCCAGATCTTTGGAGGGGAAAAGGGTTTGACAACACAATGGGGTTAAATGTGAAAACTGGTCTTATAATAATAATAATAATAAATTGATTATTTATATAGCGCTGTATCCCAGTAAGGAACTGGGCTCACAGCGCTTTACATGAAAGAAATAACATGCCTATAAATAATACATTAACTTTCATATCATAACAAACACAAAAATTACAGTACATTATACATAAGCTACGTTAATCATTTACAAGAAATGTTGTTTCATTAATTTTCAAAATAAATGTTGAAAAGATGTGTCTTAAGTGCAGTCTTGAAGGACTTGGTTGTTTGAATACTACGTATGTGTAATGGTATAGAATTCCATTGTTTGGCTGCACAAAAAGAGAACGACCTTTCACCAAATGTTTTGGTGCGTGTCGTAGGAACAGAGAGAACGCGTGTGTCTGCAGAAGATCGTAGCTGGCGAGTGGGTGAGTAGACCGACAAAAGTTCAGTAAGATACGATGGGCATGAGTCCGAAAAGAAGTTGTGACAGAGAACGGCCAGTTTGTAATCAATACGGGCTTGTATAGGCAGCCAATGAAGTGAGTGAAGAAGTGGAGTAACATGGTCATGTTTTTTTGCCTTGAGCACCAGTCTGGCAGCTGAATTTTGAACTTTCTGTAGTTTTTCAATGCATTGTTTTGGCGCACCAGACAGAAGAGAATTGCAGTAATCCATACGAGCTAGTACTAGAGCACAGACTAGAGTTTTTGTTGCACTAACTGTTAAGTAATGACGGATTGAGCTGATCTGACGAATGGCAGTGTAGGCAGAGCGACAGATGTGATTGATAAAGTTGTTAATAGACATGTTGTCAGAAATAATGTAGCCAAGATTCCTAGTCGATGTTGTGAACAGAATATCCGAAACTGGCTACCTGAATTGACTTCGGAAGAGACAAACTACTGCGTGATTTATTGTTGCAAAATAGAAGTGCTTCAGTCTTGTCATCATTCAGCTTGAGTTTGCTGAACGTCATCCAAGACTTTACCTCATCAATGCACTCTTGCATCAATTGGACAGCGGAGTCCAAATTAGAGGGATCTGTGTGAGTATATAGCTGAGTATCATCTGCAAATGATTGGCTTTTAACTGAATGCTTTTCGAGCAGTAGAAGTAGTGGTCTTGTATACAGCACAAAAAGTACCGGACCCAAAACAGAGCCCCGAGGCACACCATAAAGCAAGTCAGCTTTGTGAGAGATACAGCCATCTACTGATACTACCTGTGATCTGTTAGATAAGTATGATTGAAACCAAGCCAGAACTGAGCCAGAAATTCCAAAATAATTTTGCAGGATTTTCAGCAGTGTTTGATGGTCGACAGTGTCAAAGGCTGCACTAAGATCTAAGAGGACCAATATAGAAATTTTCCCACTGTCCAGTGCGAGTAGGAGGTCATTTGTTACCTTTAACAGGGTGGTCTCTGTGCTGTGAGAAGGTCTGTAGGCCGACTGATTGGGACTTAGAAGAGTGTGGTCATTTAGATAAGCAAAAAGTTTTTTTTAAGACTAGTTTTTCAATGACTTTCGACAAAATGAAATATTAGACACAGGTCGATAGTTGTTTAAATTGTCTTAAGCCAAAGGGAAGGCTATACCCTATATTGGTGAATTTAAAGCAGTTTTATTATTCACTTCATACAGGCTGATCTAAAATGTTCTAGAAAACTAATTTTATAGTTAGGTCAAGGACCTTTTAACGACTTAAATGGAACCACTTTTGAAGTTTTACTATATTATTGGTCAGACTAATGCGAGTCATAATTAACATACTTAATTCCCGTAATGGATGTAATGCTTCTTGGATGTAATGCTGATTTGTTCAATAGTGCACACCAAAAATTACTGCACCAAATATAACTCTTTTCGAAAGTTCTGCATAAAATTGTTCAATATGATAATAAATGAATCAAATAAAAATAAATGAAAGTTCTGTATTATGTTATTTTTTAATCTGATGTGTATTTATTTTGAATTTTTGATGGGTGATACGCTAGTTACATCATAACTTGATAGTGGGTAGTAGTAATTTAAACCTGTAATTTTCTAGAAAATTTTAAAATCTACTGGCAATTATACAAAATTTAAGAGATATAAAAAACAAAATTTCAATTAATTCCATTTAATTTCTATGCCTAGATGTCAGTATTATTAACCTGTTTCTTGTTTCACGTTTAATAGTTCCCTGCTATATATATGTAAATAAATTGAATTGTAAAAAAAACAACATAAATACTAATTGCCATAATTTTTAGACACGTTGGACAGGAGCAGTATGTTAATTTTCCTTTAAAAAACCAATTCAAGTTCCTTACAGTGTAATAATAGTCATCTAAATATGGATTGTCAGTCTGGAGTTGAATAAGTTGGATCTTGATAATCCAGTCTTTTTCCTTCTTTGTCATCAAACCTGCATACTCATCCTCCAAGTCTTTGTCATAATAATCTGATAAATTCTGATCCTGAGAGTGCCTGCTATAAAAAAACAACAAATAATAACTTATTATATTAAAGGAAAGCGCATATTGGCTGCACAAGAGCTTAACATAGAAATTCTATACAATTATTTACTATTATATTTTAAAAAAAACTTTACTTACATAGCTTGATCTTAGTTGATACGATCTAAATTGACATTAACACTATCTAAAATTTGTATTTATTGATTCATAATTAGTCCTGAAATCTTTTCTTCAAAAGCTGTGATTAGTTTCTGATTAATGAAACCTTGTGAAATATTACATGTCTTTGAATTTTAATTCTAAACCTGCTACGTAGTCAATTAATTTACCTTTGAAAATGACCATGCTGACCGGGACCTCTTTGTATATTGTAGTGATCCCGCGAATCTCCATAATGGGGATTAGGGTAGCTAACACCTGATCTGTTATCTGTGTGGATGCGATCCCAAGCATTAACACGATGCTGCTGGTGATAGTAAAATTGCTGTTGTTGCCTGTTAAAAAAAATCATTTTTGAATCATCTTGGACTTTTAGTTGTAATTAAACCATAGTTTATGATGGTATTGAATTTTTAACATCAAAGTTATTTGTTTCTTAAAAGTTTTTTAAATTTGTCTTCTACTGAAATGCTCATTTTATTTAGGATATATTCCCAGCTTTTTACTATTTATCAAGCCATTTTAAATTTAAGAGATCAACTTTTACAAATGGGATGGACTTTTCAGAGGAATGGTAAGATACTTGATGAAAGTACAATTTAAAAACCCAACAGAAAAAAAAGATTCCATCAATGATTTCATTTAGGGATCTGTGCCCTTTTCGTTGTCTTCCTTTTTTTATGTAGATAGAAAAATAAATGCTATTTAGATTTATGTTGAATTTATATTAGTTTTTAAAATATTTTTTTGATTGATGTGACTAATTGAAAAATCAATCTTATTAATTGCTCTTTATTTAAAAATTTTAAAGTCAAACAAGCAAATGAACACATTAGCATCACATTCCCAGATGCAAATGAATAGAAGATAAGGTCATTTAGGTCTTGAATATAATTGTATATTAAGCCATATATATTTTACCTTTGCAAATTCACACCAGGTGTAGGACTTCCAAAGGGAGAAACAACATTTTGATGTGGGTGACCAGCAGGTGGTGGTGGTCTTACCATGGTATTATTAAACAGGCAGTTAGCTGTAAAAATTGTATCATAAATTATTTTTGCTTTAGATGAAAAAATAAAAAACCATAAAGTCAATTTTATAAAACTGTAAATTATTTTACACATTATTTAACAGATTTTATCATTATTTTTTGTTTATAAGAGTCAATACTAGAATGCTGAAAACAAATTAGCTTCTTTCTCTCTAACTCTAATTAGCAGAAATTTTTAGTTTATTAATTTAGAAAAATTGAAGTGTAATAAAAGAATTATAAAGAGCTTTCAGAAAGATATGGTAATTTTAACAATTTATATGTCAATGTAAAATGTGAACATAAGACTATTTTGTCTGTAAATAGCAAACATTCCCCTTTCATACCATAATTTAGTAATGCAAGACAAATATGCAGAATAAATAATTCAGTCAAAATGAGGGAAAAAATCAAAGGGATAATAATAGCGATACCTTGGTTTCTCCAAGACAAAAAGCTAAATCTCATAAGTAAAATCAATTCTATACTTTGTTAAGTTCACTGTTGAAGAATCAAACTGATTCCTTTTCAAATCATATTTAAGAATATACACTCACCCATTAAAATTGCAGGGTTATATGAGCTTATCAAATTGGGAGGCGATGTTAAGAGTCCTGGAGGGGGTATGCCTGGTACAAACTGTGAAGATGATGGTGAAGGAGACAACGAGCGACCCATTACATTTGGCGACTCTGAAAATAAAATAAATTTTATGATCCATTATTATTAAACATAATAGGTTGTCACAAATGTGAGGACAGATGGTGCAAAAGATGGTTCCATGACAAAACGACAAGGTCTCATAGAAACAACATAGATAACTGTAGAACCTCTTAATGAAGTCCCCGTGACTATGTCACTTTGAACATAGGCTAAGAGTGTCAGACTCAATTGCTCAGCGACCAAAACTAAAAACACTCTTCAGTAAAAATCATGGGCCTTGTTTTCTTCGTTGTCCCATTTTGACCTATTTTTGTCACCATGTCGTTTTGTTACTTGTCGTTTTGTCACTTTGTTGTGTTCTCACTTGTCGTTTTGACTGGTTACCGCAAAAGATTGCATCGTTGATTTTTTTAAAGGAGGCTGATCTCATAGATGTCCCAAACAGACGTTATTGTACATTATTTTAACATGGATGTTAAAGTGAAAATCTAACTGCTGTTTTCAAGTACAGTCGAACCCACTTACCTCGAGCTCGGTCAGCTCGACCACCCCACTAACTCGACGTTTTTTATTGGAACCGCCAAATTCTCTCTTTGTCTTAGCATTTTTTCATCGGCTAATTCGATTTTTCTAAGTCGCCGAAACCTAATACCTCAAGCACAAAAGCGGGCCAAATTTGCAACTTAATGTTCTATCCTCGTGGGTTGGCCTAGCAATGCACTCTGGCATTTTTAGTTCAAAACATTGTTGACATCTCGCTTTCTTCGACTTCCGGCTATTGTGTGATTCTACGAGATTCAATAAAAATTACCGGATGTTTTGAGTGTGTGAATTATTATTTCGAAGTGTATCCATGGAGTATGTATTCACCCGAGGTACTGGACAATCGCGTTAGAGGTCGTTAATCGTCATTTCGCAGTGCATGTTAAATTATTATTAAACTTAATTCATTTTCTGATGTATTAATCATTTTATTTTTTAAGATAAACGAATATCTTTAGAAATGAAAATAAAGGTTTGTATCGAGAATCGACGGTGGTTTTTATTTAATCAAATAAAAAAATTATTATTCTTTTAAAAGTTTGTTGTTGCTTTGTTACCAGTAAGATACGTGACTGTGACTAACACGCACGTGACGATGAAATCAAATCATTTCTGATAAGGAATGATTTTTAAAAAAATTCGCTTAGACTTAGTCTTAGTTGCCCGCCGAGGTCAACACACAGCCCACAGCGTGCTGTGATCAACGGTCAAGGCCGCAATATTTTTATTTATATTACAAGTTTGATTGACTGAGGAAATTCGAGAGCGTTCTGATAGTAACAGATATCCTGCACGTCAAAAGCATTAAACTTAAAATTACCATATTGATTTGTTTATTTGTATTATAAACTTGCTGATACGACGGCAAACGCGAGCAGCTGTGACGAGGCGAGGCGAAAAATTTGACCTTTTAACGCATGCGCAGACAATTATAAACTGGTAACTTTTCTTTTATTAAATGGAATCGAAACATACCATAGAGACGTTATCAAAGTCCTTTACTTCGGCATAATTATATATATAAAAATAATAAAATATATATAAAAAAACTCCCGATTAGTCATATCATTTCCCGACTTTCAAGGCCGATAATTTTTTTTCAGAATTCCCGACTTTTTCCCGTTTTCCTGAGTGGGAACCATGGTTATATTTAAATTTTAAACGGTCCTTAACCCTAGAACTGTCCAGTCAATTTTTCTGTAGCGTCCTGCCATTTTAGCTTTTTTCATAGGCTTATTAAAAATGACAAAATCCCATACTAAATGAACTCTGAGACCCTAACTTGTATACATTTTCTGAAAGTACACTGGATGAGGTTTCTTATGGTATATAAATAATTTGTTTTTATATTATGTATGTTGACATTGACCTTGACAGAGTGAGTAAAATTTTACTACTCATCTTCTGCATTCAAACCACCCTCACACTCTATAACTTGTTCTAACTGTCATAAAACCAAGATTTTCAGATACTAGAAGCAATACTCTTTCAGAAAATGTATAGGTATATGTCATTTGTTTGACAAATGTAATTTTGGTGAATTTTTTTCTTTCATAACCTTCAAATTTCGGTCACTCCAAAAAAAAAGAAAAGGGACATTATATCACTTTGATCATTTAACTGACTTAACAAATTCCTATTCTATTAATTCAAACAATGTTTTATTACAATATTTGTGAAAACAAAGACCACAAACATGAATGTCTTTGATTATTTTTCTTTTCCGACTAAGACCCTGGTCGGTCTGATGAATGAAGTGAGGCTCGCAAAGCTCGTGGCACCCAACTTTGCAACCAGGACACAAGTGTCATTTCTGTCCTCTGCCCTATTAAGTTTTTTTGTCTTTTCTTCTGTCACTACAAACAAAGCAGTCCTTCTTGCTTTCAATAATAACAGCTGATGCACAGAGGTATCTGTGTATAGCAAGACACATTGAATCCCAGGTTGTTGAACCTTTGTGTCAGAATTTGCTTTCACTTTCACCGACATTCAACTTTGAGACTGTTAATAGTTCATCATCAGAAATTAAATTTTAAAATTAATAGGCTCTGATTCTGATTACTCTGAACACATTTCAAAATTTATATTCTGACAGTAAAATTAGGATCTATTCTGAGTCTGTTCTGCTCTATATCAATGCACTCCCAAACAAATTTGTCAGTAAAATCACATCACTATGACAGGGAGGTGCAATGCTAATTTTGTCAATGTTTGACTCTATGTCGTCCTCACCGCTACTAGCACTAACTATCATCACTTAGTTGTGGAAAGTCCATGAAATTATTATTTTAAATGGTCTCCAATTAAAATAAATTAAATGAAGATATTCAATGTTAATTTCCCGATCCAGATGGACCCTCTCCAGCGCCAGACATTTTGGCAGTCCAGAAAAAATTCAGAAAATTTTCACTCGGCTTTACTCACAAAATAACACTCGATAAGCACACGTTGTAAAAAAAACAACATAAGGAAACAGGAAGGAAATTCATTTATTAACAGTGATCTCCCCTTAATAAACGTAAATAAAATAATTCGCATTTTTAATGACGATTTTACTAACGGCCGTTTATATCGACCGGGACACCACAGAACGGGGGATAACGGCCGACCATCGGCCGTTAGGACAGTTCTAGGGTTAAAAACGAACGGTCATTACAACCTTAGGAAAGAGTGAAGAAATATTAGGGTTCCGATACGATTCCGATTAATCGTCCCATCACTAATTAACGCTAACTAATTAATCGCGTACATAAAGAAATTTCAAGCACATGTTAATATTTTGCCACCACATTGGTTTTTATTTTAACTCGATCATCGGTTATGTCGACGCCATTTTTCATACCCCAACGCCGTCGACTTAACCGGTTTCGACTGTACTCTGAAATGAATTGCTTTATAATGATACATTTTTTTATAGTTAGGAAACACAATTATAAATTTGAAATGGATGGATAAATTTCATGTTTATAATTCAATGGTTATAATTTAAAAAAAAATAATTTAAAAGAAAAAAAGCAGGTAAGAATTTTTTGTTTACCAAACATTTGTTATTTTCAAAAGAAAATACTCACCATGAAAGCCCCTAAGATTACTGGTTGGAGGTCTGATTATATTAATTGGTGAACTACCTCCATTGGCCAATTTACCTCCAAACTGATTCATAATAGTTGGGCCTTGGGAAACCTTGCAAGTGGAAAAATATTTATGGAGGCCTAAATACAAATTCTGTCAGTTAACTTTTGAACATTCCAGATTTATTCCAGTAAATATAACTTAGGTGAAACACACAGCTATCTAAACAGATAATTTTAATACCACAACAAGTATATTTTGGTGGTGTAATATCTGCCCAACTTGACTAATGGATCAATCAATTCCAACAAGATACTCACTCACACATGGCACTTGACAATATTAAACTGACAAAGCTTTGTTCATCTTATCATTTTAAATGCTTGTCTTCATTTTTTTGTGGGGGATTAAAATATTTTGTATCTTATAACTGTTCCCCCTTGAAGAAAAAAAATGTATATATCAAATTAGACATCACTAAAATCAACCTAATTACCTGTTTTCTGAATGCTACGGCAGTGCCTGGGGGAGGGATCTGTGTAGGTATTGAGAAGGATTTGGACTCCTGCAGGGGAAGAGGGGGATCCCCTCTCAGCTGACGTTCCAGTTCCTCTGATGTTAAAACACGGGGTTTGTGGTGCTCTCTGGCCAGAAACCCATGCTCAATTTCTGCCAATGTTTGAGCTTCAGCTGGCAATGTTGGCGGGTGGATAGGTGTGGACCTTGCATCATTAAAACCCTGGTAATCAGACATTCATCATAAATTATTATAACACTCAGCACAACATTAAAACATATCAACAATTAAATCAAAGTATCATTACATTTCAGTACTGAATGAGAACAAACAAATATTTGGGTAATCCTTTCATTGGATTTCACACTTGATTACTTATGAGTAAAATTTGGCTAAATAATTTTGATATTTTTTTTTCATGCTAGAAAACATATTTTACAGTACCCCAGGAAAATCCCTTAAGGCAGCTTGTTTGGCAGAGGCAAACAATGCTTGAAGTGTGTTACTGACTGGCTTTTGAAATGGATTGTCTCCTGAAGGAGAACCCCAAATATTTTTACCTGGGGAGGTCTGAAAATAAATTTGAAGTGAAAGAGATTAGAAAACAGAATATCAATAATTAAAAAAACTACAGACATTTAGAGATTTTTTTAAAAAATCAATAAGAGAACTATAGCTGCCAGAACTTTTAAAAAACAATTTTTATTACTACTGAACTATGGTGATTTAAGCAGTTGACTAATGTATTTTAATAAGTGTATATAGATCTTAACTAAGAACAATGCAAGGGATTAATGTAAATTAATAAATAAAAAAAATACCATGCGTGACATGCTTTTAACAACAAAAATAATTGTAATTATTAAGCGAAATAACATGAAATATATACAATCATGTCTTAAAACTCACTGCATTAAAAATAAAAAACAGTGAAAACCCTAAAAGAGATTATTTAAATGGAAACCAATAAATGACAAGTGCACCGAGAGAAGTTTTTGTAATTAATGCAAGAAAAAGTGCTATCACATATAAGCGCGCGCACACACACACACAGACACACCAGAGTTTCCAGATCCATATAGCCTGGGGGAGAATTAGGACCAAAGAGCTCATCCAGATGAGATCTTCTCATGACCTAGACATAATTAGATGATAACAAAGGTGTTAGCAAGAGTTGCAGTTAAAAAATACAATGTTAAAAAAAATTGATTAATTAATATAACACATCATTTTGTTAAATACAGTCGAACCCACTTACCTCGAGCTCGGTTAGCTCAACCACCCCACTAACTCGACGTTTTTTATTGGAACCGCCAAATTATCTATTTGTCTTAGCATTTTTTCATCGGCTAATTCGATTTTTCTAAGTCGCCGAAACCTAATACCTCGAGCACAAAAGAGGGCCAAATTTGCAACTTAACGTTGCTTAGCTCGATCCTCGTCGGTTGGCCTAGCAATGCACTCTGGCATTTTTAGTTCAAAACAGTGTTGACATCTTGGTTTCTTCGAGACTTCCGGCTATTGTGTGATTCTACGAGATTTCAATAAAAATTACCGGATGTTTTGTGTGTGAATTATAATTCGACGTGTATCCATGGAGTATGTATTCACCCGAGGTACTGGACAATCGCGTTAGAGGTCGTGAATCGTCATTATTTCGCAGTGCATGTTATATTATTATTAAACTTAATTCATTTTCTGATGCATTAATCATTTTATTTTTTAAGATAAACGAATATCTTTAGAAATGAAAATAAAGGTTTGTATCGAGAATTGACAGTGGTTTTTATTTAATCAAATAAAAAAATTATTCTTCTTTCAAAAGTTTGTTGTTGCTTTGTTACCAGTAAGATATGTGACTGTGACTAACACGCGCGTGACGATGAAATCAAATCATTTCTGATAAGGAATGATTTTTTAAAAAGTTGGCTTAGACTTACTCTTAGTTGCCGGCCGAGGTCAACACACAGCCCACAGCGTGCTGTGATCAACGGTCAAGGCCACAATAGTTTTATTTATATTACAAGTTTGATTGACTGAGGAAATTCGAGAGCGTTCTGATAGTAACAGATATCCTGCACGTCAAAAGCATTAAACTTAAAATTACCATATTGATTTATTTGTATTTTGAATCTCGCTGATATGACGGCAAACGCGAGCGGCTGTGACGAGGCGAGAAATTTGACCTTTAAACGCATGCGCAGACAATTATAAACTGGTAACTTTTTTTTTATTAAATGGAATCGAAACATACCACAGAGACGTAATCAAAGTCCTTTACTTCGGCATAAATATATATATAAAAATAGTAAAATATATATATAAAAACTCCCGATTAGTCATAACTTTTCCCGACTTTCAAGGACGAGAATTTTTTTTCCAGAATTTCCGACTTTTCCCCGTTTTCCTGAGTGGGAACCATGGTTATATTTAAATTTTAAACGGTCCTTAAAAACGAACGGTCATTACAAACTTAGGAAAGAGTGAAGAAATAGGGTTCCGATACGATTCCGATTAATCGTCCCATCACTAATTAACGATAACTAATTAATCATGTACATAAAGAAATTTCAAGCACATGTTAATATTTTGCCGCCATATTGGTTTGCGTTTTAACTCGATCATCGGTTATGTCGACTCCATTTTTCATACCCCAACGTCGCCGACTTAACCGGTTTCGACTGTACTTGAAAACATGACTAACAGACACCTATGCTTATTAGAGATGCGTAATGCAAAAATTACAAAATGAACTGAAATGTACCTGCCAAAGAAAAGTCATCACTCATTCAATAAGTAGTTAAGAGCAGCCATAAAACAACTGATAATTCTAATAAACAATACAGCTACATAAAAAAAAACCCAAAGCCTTCTTGGAGATACACAAATAAGTTTCAAAAGCCTAATAGTTAATAATATATATGTATGTATGTATATATATATATATATATATTTATTTAAGATTAAATTTAAAATGTGATCTTAATGGATTTTACAGCTTTGGTGGCAAACTCTTAATAAAAAGCTACCAATGAATTATATTTTAGTATTTTAACAAGAGCAACTGTCTCCACTGATCCCCATAAATTAGATACAACATTACCTTTACTGATCCATATTGTCTTATTGAAAATATCTTACATGGTGGTTTGTGTTAGTAAGAATGTTTACTTAATAATAGTGGTTTTAGAATTGAACAAGTAGTGTAAAATTAACATGCACAAAGATGAAAGCAATATCAAAAGACATACTCCGGGAATTGGCTGTCCATTAACATTAAAGCCTTTGCTGTCTCCATCATCAACAACAAGTCGGCTTATGGACTGTTCCAATTCATCCTTAAAGAATACACAAATAATATGATGAAACAAAATTAATTTCTTGAAAGATTATAATGCATGTAATGTTCATTGCAGTACTTGATGGGCAAAAGTAATAACAAGTCTAATGAGAAAAAATTTGCCCCAAATAAGTTACTATTTCATTGGTAAAAATAAGTGGCTAGATTTTATTGTTAAAAGCTAAACAAAAATATTGTCAATAATGGTAAAATTTATTACATTTCATTAAAAATAGACACACACACACATATATATATATGAAGATATAGATAATATTTTAAAAACTATACAACTTTTAAAAACTACAAATATAAGCTTGTAGCACTAGTTAGAACTAACTGAAAGAAGCAATTGATTGTGAGGAAAAAAAACTACTTACTTCCTGTGTAACAGAAGCATATCCTTTATCCATAGTGATAAAACCAGAGTCTCTGGTCTGTTCACCAGCATGAAGTGGAAGAGAAGAAGATCCTTCCAATTCTTCTGCCAAACGTTTTGTAGCATCTTCCCAGTCATAATCAGCAACTAGAGTATATTCAGCAGAGTAAAATTAAAAAGGAAAAACAATAATTCTCATAAGAAATGAAAGAACATGCTGCATATCAAATACCTTTTCTTAAATTTATTTTCAGGCTTCACCTGAATAATAATTTATTTCTTAGAAAAAAAAATACTTTGGTAAATGATTAAACTAAAATTGTTTGTTAATATGCAATCACCTTCACCAAGATCTCCAAAGGTTTCATCATTCAAAACATCAAACTCTTCTTCCTCTTCTGGTGCTTGAATGAGCTGATTTTCATCCTCTCCAAACTTTCCAACACCCAGTACCTGCACCATCAGACAAAATAACAGTAAAAGGCAACTTTTTAAAAATATATGCAAGACGATGAAAAATTTGTAAAAATAGTTCCTCTGTTCCATTAAACTTGCTTCAATATAGGACTGGTGAGATATGATGTCGCATGTCCATGAATATTTTCTTTTAAGATACAATTGGGATCTGTACAAATTACCCAGGTAGTAAAACTTAAAAACAGGTATCGTAATAACACGGCCCAAAAGGGAAAGTGACAGAATGAAATTTGACCAATTGCGCAAAAGGTGATAGAACTGTTCGACTGGCCATGCTTCCTTTGATTTAGTTTTCTTCCTTTCAGTCACACTTGAATTAGGTCAGTAGATGTCGGGCCTATCAATTGTTTATGAGCTGTTGGATAGTAACAGAGCAAAATAAAATATAATTGTGGACTAAATGAGGACCAGTAGATTTACACTCTTCCATTGTTTGCGATTGTTGTGTTATAGTTAATAGTGACACAGCAAAATGCAACATGTGCAATGAAATTTTGTGGGAAAAGGGTGGCGAACGCTATTTGACCACAATACATTATTTGGACGTTGATCTGCCAAATTCCCCCCCCAGAGCATGATCATTAGATATTCAACTAAAATTACTATTAATGTCGTCGGCATCTTTCCGTCTCGCGAGACGATTGTACATCACCGTTGGGTTGCACTTCCTCAGGTGGCTGAGCGACCTTGAGTGACAGTCTTTACCACAGCTTTTGCATACGAGTTCTGTGCTTCCCAATGTTTTGGCATTTCTCCTCGCTCTTCTGTCTGTAGCCTCCTCCATCCTTCGCTCCTCTGCTACTAAGACACCCTCTTTGACAACTGTGCGCCACGTAGTTCAGTCTTCTGCCTTACACTCCCAATCACTTGTGCTTATTCTGGCTGCTTTCATATCTCTCTGGCAGTCATCTTTAAATCGGAAACTTGGGCGACCTGTCTTCCTCTTTCCCGATGCCAGTTCTCCATATAGCATGTCCTTGGGCATGCAAACTGGGCTTATTCTTTTTACATGTCCTAGCCATCTTAGACGTCTTTCACTAAGGGCTGAGAACATGCTTTGGGTATTGGCACGCATCAGGACCTCACTATTTGGCACTTTGTCCTGCCATTTAATGCCAAGGATGCGACGCAGGCACCTCAAGTGGAAGCTATTAAGCTTGCGCTCATGGGATGTATAAGTGGTCCATATCTCGCTCCCATATAGCAGTGTACTGATGACGCAGGCTCAATAGACGCACAGTTTGGTTTTCTCCAAGTTTTCATTGTCAATATTGATGGAAGGAGGAGAACATGTGTCTTGGGCCATGATGTTTGTCTTTTTCAAGCTGATTTGCAGACCAAATTCTTTGCAGGCGTTGGAGAAGCTTGAAACGAGTTGTTGCAAAACAGTTTCTGTATGTGCTATCAGTGCCACGTCATCCCCAAAAAGTAGCTCGCGAATTAGGACATCTGTCGTTTTGGTTTTAGCTTGGAGGCGAGCAGTGTTGAAAAGTCCTCCATCAGCTCTGGTGTGTAACCAAATTCCATCACTGCAATCCTTGAATGCCTATCGAAGCAGTACAGAGAAGAATATTGCAAACAGTGTTGGTGCGAGTACACAACTTGTATAACTCAGCTGTTGACTGGAAAGGCTTCTGACGTAACTCCATCGAGCTGCACTGTGCCCTGCATATTTTCATGGAACTGTCTCATGATGGCGAGTAGGTGTGGGGGACAGCCAACTTTTCCAGGATTTGAAATAGCACAATGTGACTGACTAAATCAAAGGCTTTCGTAAAATCCACAAAGGCAATGTATAGTGGCACCTGCAGCTCTCTGCATTTTTCCTGGAGCTGCCATATGGAGAACACCATGTCTATGGTAGACCGACCAGCTCAGAAACCACACTGAGATTCTGGATAAACTCAGGAGGCTAAACTCTGTAATAGTGTTAGTATGACACGGGCAAAAGCCTTTCCTACAATACCAAGGAGTGAAATGCCGCGATAGTTATTGCAGTCACTTCTATCGCCCCTGTTCTTATATAGTGTCACTATATTTGCATCCTTTAGGTCCTGGAGGATGTATCCTTGTTCCCAGCAGTGGGACAGAAGCTCGTGCAAGGGCTGGAGTAAAACAGTCTTGCCGCTCTTTAGAGCTTCTGGTGGTATGCCAACATTCCCAGGGGCTTTTCCACAAGCTAGGCAGTCAATTGCTTTGCTCAGCTCTTCCTGTGTGGCCAGGACATCAAGTTCTTCCATGAGCGGCATTATCGGGGATGTCATCTAGAGCGGTGCTGGAGACTATGATAACTGCTGCATACAGTTCAAGGTAATGATCAATCGACCGTTTTAGCTGCGCTGCCTGGTTGTTGATGATTTCTCCCCTTTTGGACTTTAGGAGGGAAACCTTGGACGTCAAAGGGCCAGTTGCTTTTTTAAAAATACTTTCATACATGGCTTTGGCATTGCCCATGTCTGCAGCTCTTAATGTAATCTAGAATAATTTGGTTTGAATTTTAAAAAAGTCTGAATTTCTCCGTTCATTGCAAACAAAGTATTTCAAGCAGTTGATTTCATTTTCTTTTTTAATGTTTGTTTACAAACATGGATTCTTAATCAATCAGGTGATCAATCTGATAAAAGTAAAAATACTTCACTGATGAACAAGAAGTACTGTTGCTTACTTCAGACCTTTGACAATGTATCTCTAAAGGGGCTGCAATCTTCTATGCCAGTGGGGTCCAAACTTTTTGCATGGCTGGCCATATTCTTTGAAGTAAAGCTATTCGGGGCAGGATTAAAATAATAAACAAAATGACATCAGTTAAGAAATTTTTATTGCAAAATTTGACTGTGAAGGGTGATCTTGAATGCAGTAAATAGGTGAGGTCAGGCTCAATGCCACTGGTTTTTGATACGTATGATATCATGCAGGTGAGAGTCACTAATTCTTGTTCTCACACGGTTCTTGTTAAAATTCATTACTGAAAATGTCAGCTCACACAAGTATGTCAAGCTAAACAAGGTGAGCATTTTGTTAGCAACTGTTCAAATCTTGTTGAATCTATCTTTATCCATCTGACAGTAAAAGTCCATGAGTGAAAGCTGTTGTTGTCAGCTGCCACATTCAGAATCACTTTGCAACTCAATGAGTTCCAGCTTCAGATTGCCTCGGTAGTTTGATGTCATTAACAGCAGAACAAACGGAAGCAAATACAGTAGAACCCAGTTAAGTTGACGGCCTAGTGGTATGCCAAAAGGCTAACCGATGATCGAGTTAAACGAAAACCAATATGGCGGCAAAATATTAACATGTGCTTGAAATTTCTTTATGTACATGATAAGGTTGTTAACGGTTAACCGGTTAGTCGTAACTTCGGTATAAACTTATTCCGCGGAGTTAGTATTTTGTTGTGTTACAGCAGAATACCAGAACCAATATGCGCTTAAGCGACCGTGACATCAAAGCGTGTTCTTACCATTCCGGTCTATAAATAATATACACGTCATCACTATTAGTTCGTTCGCCTGCGGCAAGTTTTTTTTTAAAATTTTTACTTTGCTTAGTTGTCGAGGCACTGTAGGAGAGCTAACACTAACACACAGTGCGCGTATGATATGAGCAACGGTCAAAGTCAAGGCCGCGACTGTTATTGTTACCATTTATATTACGAGTCATTAGAAAGACGTAGCAAAGATACCGGGCGATTAATCGGTCTTTTAGTGACAGTTTTCCTGCAAGTTAAAGGCATTTGAGTAAGATTACCACATTAATATCAAAACTGATATTTGCTTTAAAAAATGCATACGGCTAGTGAACGATTTTTTTTAAAAAAAACTCTCTTAGTTGATGAAGCATAGTACAAGAACTAACACACAGTGCCGTGATGTTAAAATGTTACTATTCAGCGCATTTTGAAAACAAACGGGCTGTGACGTCACATGTTCTTTGAAGTCACCATCAGACGGCGCGAGGAGAAAATTTGATAATTGATACACTCTCTCTTAGTTGCTTTTTACCCGTGATGTCATACAAAACACCCCCCCCCCACTTATAATTATAAAATAAGCGTAGAATACGAAACTATTTACGCAGCAGACACGGCGGTGATGACACAATAGCCCGCGATTTACAAGGCTCGCTATTTTCTCTGCTGGTCTTCCTTGTGTAAGCATCATTTAAGATAGTATAAAAATAATAGAAACTGTGTACACCTTTCAATTTGTGCTAGATTGGTTTAGTTTCAAAATTTTTAAAGGTGAATTGTCCAAAATGAATGGTATTAAGGTAAGGGTTAGGTTTAGTTGTAGTGCTTCATACACATGAACTGTGAGTACCATTTTTCCTTTACTTTTTTTCTGTATTTTCAAAAACGGCAGGTTGCTAAAATAGTCTAAAATTTAATAATCTCCATCACCCCCCAATTTTATTTCCGTTTTTTTAAATAATCAGCATGTTGTTAAATAGCATGCATTATGATCGACATTATCATTATGAATACTGATACGTCATCGCCTGACTCTATTTGTCCAAAATTAGATTGCATTTCCCTGCGTTACTGTCCAGTCACTCTAAAAAATTTATGAGCCTGACAGTAATTGACCAAATTTGAGATTGAGTGTGATCAGAGGGAACTGAATCTTCCTTGAAACAACATTCAACATTGTGGATTCAATCACTGACTCAAAATGACTGAGACTGTCACATTGTCATTACTATCATTACTATTACATATTTAAAACGATTTTTTATCTATTACACGATTGGCTTGATCTCTTTCTGTCACGTTCCCTGCGGCCGCATAATTACAGGTCCCCGTTGACAACCCTAATTACTAGACTATACTAATACTTTTATACTTCGACTTATAGTACAGCACAGAAGTAAAAGTTTACCTAGATGAAATTGAATGAAGTGATAAGTGATGTAATTCAAGTAATTGTAATGTAGGCATTTTAGTTATAATATTTTATGTACGTGCCTTTATATTTTTGAAGTTTATATTATGTTTGGTTGGGCCCTTTTTGTATAATAATTCTAACCATCTTTCTCTATTTTTGATAACAGGGACTGCTTCATGCCAGTGACGTAAATAATACTCACACTGAAAATCCTAGGTTCTTCGCGAGACAGCGCCATGTTTACGCCATTTGTGTTGTGTGGTGATAGCCTCCATACAAAATTAGTTAATCTTAAATAATTAAAGCACTTATTTATATTAGTTTATAATCTATTAATAATCTTTTTATTAGTTAAGATAAACAATTTCATATTTTTTCTTTAGTTAATATATACATTAAATATTAAAATTAAATAATTTTAGTCGAGACTATATAATTTATTTCCGAAAAAAAAATCAACCTTCACCCTCTCCGGTCGATTTCTCCGCCATATTTCGTTAATCAACGGATATTTCCGTGAGGACCGTCTTAAATTTGTCAAGTTGCACACTTCCGAAGAATACAATATTAATTTAAGGTGTTCATAATAAATGCCGAAATATCCTTGTCATATTTCATGCCAGGATGTCAGCTTTGAACCCAATCTTTAAGATACTACTGATTTGGCGATGACTGAGGCTGAGATTGCCGGAGATCTCCCGAATGGTGACGATTCTGCATTCGTTGACGAGCATCAGCATGGTTCGGAGACTCCGCCAGAAACAACAACAGTTACCGTGTCTTCCCCTGGCAATGCTCTAACAGCTGATCATGTATTTGTTGCTACTTCACAAGGACTTATAAGTGCACAGCAATTTCAAGAGGCAACGAACGGTGGCATTAAAACTACCCATATTGTAATTCATGACCAGACTCTCGAACAATTAGCTGAAAGCGGTGGTTTGAAAACAACAACGCTGCCTACGACAACACCAGCTACGCCCATCATAAGTAAAGAAGATAATAAAGGATTTCGGTATCAGTGGGACGAGTCTGTTCACAATGAGATTCTGCCTGTCAGATGCAAACACACAAATGGAGAACTCTACAAATCTAAATTTGGATCTGGTACTAATTTCTCTCTCAAACATTTGAATTTTTTACATTGAATTTTAATTTCTGATTTTCATCCCGTCAATCACCAATGAGTCAATGACAGTATATGAATATGATATGCCAATTATATTATCAATATAATATTTTTATTTCTGTTTAACATTAGACATTATTTATACTTACGACAGACATTGAGTCATTGAGTGGAAGTCATTAGTGAGCCCTTCCCTTAAACTTAAAGTATTAATTTCACTGTACTGTAGAACATTTAGTAAGGTCGAGTCTTTCCATCTCACCTCCTGCAGCTCAGCCTGTAAATTGTAAATCTATACTTTCTCAATTACTCAATTCATCCCTGAGACTGGCCAGTGCTCCTGCTCTGTACCAACTTAAGAACAATCCAGGTCACCATCCAAAAATCATGTCCTTATCCAGGCATTCTCGAGGCCACAAGGTATCTGTGCATTTTTCAGACTGTATTTGGGATTTTTTAACAAGGTGCTCTGTACATGTCAGGGTCATCAGGCCAGTGCACAATAATGTCCATGTGATTGCCTTTTACAGCTTTTTGTTAAGCTGTCTTTGTTCAGATCATGTCCCTAGCCTTTGTGGATCCCACCACTTCCTACAAGGCAGAAGGTTTTGATTTTTGGTCTGCACAAGGCCTTTGTTATTTTGTTTCCCTACTACCCTCCTTCAATGTTCCCTATAAGCTGTGCGGCTGTGCAGATTTCTGACCGACGCCGCGCAGGAGTTTCGAATTACCAGCGCAGAAAATTTTGTAAAATATTTTTTTTTAAATGGATGCTGTGCAACTTTGCACACTAATATTTGTACTTGCACACGGACCAATGAACATTTTAGAGGGAACATTGCCCTCCATATCGGTGCATTTTCCCCTATCTGCCTTGAGAAGGGCTCAGTATCTCTGTATGAGTAGTCATAGATTCTATAAAATATTTATTTAAGATATTTATTAGTCAAATTAGTCAATAAATTTGTTGTTTCCTATTTCCAAACATAATAACCCCTATATGAAATAACATAAATTTCTGAGTGGTGTTGTGGGGGGAAACAAGTAATTTTTGAACTAAAGACAGTTGACAAAGGCCTAAAAGTTGTTGACATAAGTAATGTAGAGACCATGTAAACTGTGTCTGAAACATAGGTCATTAGGCTTTAAAAATATCACAACAAATAATGTGAAATATTGCAAAAGATTTATAGATTGTAGCTACTTAAGACATTAAATTATGTCTGTATGAAAGGAAATCTATCACTTTGTATCACTGAACCTTATAAGCTTTCTAATGGAGATAAGTTCACTGTCACTAATACTTATTTTAATACATACATTAAAAAAAATATGAATTTCTTTGAATGCATCCCATGATTTGTGTTACCACTTTTTTAAAAGAGTCATCACCATTATTAGCAAGCAAGTAAGTAAACTATGAGATTTTCTGCTATTTTTACTAATAAATATAATTATACCTGCAGGTGGTCGAGGGAAATGTATTAAAAGTAGTGATAATGAATGGTACACCCCAAATGAATTTGAAGCTAATGCTGGAAGAGCTAGCAGCAAAGATTGGAAACGTAGTATAAGATATGGTGGTAGAACTCTACAGTGTCTTATAGAGGATAACATTTTGCAACCCCATGCTACATCCTGCACTTGTGCATCATGTTGTGATGATGAAGCTGTGGTAAGTTATATAAATTGTGATTATTTGTTTTCTTTCTATTCCTGCTAGTGGTAGGTAATATAAAATCCTTAAGATGCCCCAAATAAAAGCTTAGAAGTCTTTCTTTCACCATTTTTATATCTCTAGCCTAAACCAAAAATTTCTTTATATCCTCTCTGTCTTGCCAATCTTAGCATTTAGATCTTCCATTATAATATTAAGATCTCACTGGGAATTTTTCTGCTGTAGAATTTTGTCTGTTTGTTTCATTTTCTTTATTGTTGTTATTTTATGACTAGGACTGATTAAATTCATTTTAATTTTCTTTGAAATGTTGCTGTCATAATTCTTGGTCCAACATAGCTTCCCATCCTATCTGTGGAATCATAAAAGGGGCTAATTTTGTGATTGAAGCATTTTCATCTACATGCCTGAAGTATTTATCCTGAAATTGTACAGCTTGTGTCAATCTTGTTTCACAAATGGCCATCAATGTGAGATTATAAGTTCTCAATTCTGTGCACATAATTTCCTGCCTTGTACATAGTAATAATATTCCCATTGTAACATTCTAGTACTGTCTTATGCTTATTGGCTATGAAAAGAGAGTGCTTGGCTTGAGTCTTGAAGTATAACCTGGTTTTGGCTGAAAGGCTTCACAACTCTTCTTGAGAAAGAAGGCTCCTCTTTTATTATGAGTGAAAATTATTTGGCATTTTATTCTTGTTCATACAAAATTTATTTTCAGATGAGGTAGCTGGCCTCAGGCTAAACTTACTCCTTTTGCATCCCAGGTTTTTGTTTTAATTTTTTTTTCTTAAAATGATTTCTTGAAGAAATGGAGGCGTTATCATAAGCCTTACAAACTTGGCTTTTTTAATGAATGCTTTTGGAAATTTCTTTTTGTTTTGTTTTTGTAACTTGATAATTTAACCTAATTTCAGACTGGACCTGTCCGTTTATTTGTGCCTTATAAACGTAGGAAAAAAGATAGTGAACCAGAGCCTATTTTGTCACCCAACAAAAAATCAAGATTACCATCTGTTACCCTGAAATCTCCAATAACTCCTCAGCTGGGACTAGCTGTACCTAAAATTGAAATTGACCAAAGTATGTATCAATTATAAAAGACTTGATAAGAAATCTAAACAAGTTTTAAAAATTAATGAAGCTGAGTGTTAATAAATTATCTTTTAATAAGTTATTTTATATTTGTCAATTTTTCAGTGCCCTAAAAGGAATTGTTATGAAGAATCTATAATTTTCTTGTTGGCTTTATGTAATATAAAAAATACTTTGCCTTAAAAAATTAATTACCTCTTTTGTCTTTCAGACCTTATATGGTTTTAACTGTATTTAAGTGACTTCACTTGTATATTTTTTAATAAAGGAATTTTTTGTGTTTTTGCCATGGCTCATTTCCTTTAAAATTTGGGTTTAACTTTAGATGCTACACAAGTGATGGTTCCAGTTGTGCCAGGGCATGGTGGAATGCCAACCACAGCTACTGTTCAGAGTGTATCACTTCACCACAACCCAGACAATAAAGCAGAAATGGTGCATATAGTGGCCACAGATGCCCAAGGGAATTTCGTAACAGGAGGTGGGTGTCTATATGGAATGACTATTGTGGGACCACATGATGAAACTTACCTGAAGTCTGTGGAGCAGAAGGCCATTGCAAGTATATATCACCTCTTCTAAAACAGCCCTTACCGCAAAATAGTAAATTAATAAATTGGATGTTGTGTAACATTGGCGTACATTATTACACATAATGAAGTAATCACTAAGACAAACTTTGCACTTATCAGCTCAAGAGTCAAAATGTATGTGCAGAGGGGAAAAAAATAGCAGGGCTGATATCTTTTATAACATGTGTCACTGACTCCAGCGTGTGATTGAAATTTAAATGTATAAGTTTCCAAATCAGGACCTAGAAAGATACATAATATTTTATTTAATGCAGATGCAGTGGTTATGACTCCAATAGCCATTGCCCAACCCAATCAAAAACAAAACCAAATTGTTACAATGGATGTACTGGAACAGAAAAATTGGTGGCAGCTAGAGGAGGTTGGTTTCCTTTTACTTTCTTTATAAAGAGTTTATTGTACTCAACTATCTGACAATGCATTTCTTTAAAATTATTTTAGGACAATGGAAGTAGTATTTTTGGTAAGGTTGTTAAGACCGCTCGTTTTTGAGGACCGGTTAATCTTTTTTTTAAAAAAATGGTTAACCGCTCCGTATTTATACAATTTATACTATGTTTAGTGAACCTTGAAGAGAATGGATCAAATTTTCCCATCGCGTCGTTTGATTTGACATCAAAGAGCCCGTGATGTACCGACTCTAGTGTTGCTGTCAAAACAGCGAATTCAAAAAAAAATAAAAAAAATATATCTGAACAAAGAATTAAACTGTAATGATATTCAAATTTTATGTAATAATAGTATTAAAACGGCATATTATCAATTGTCAAGTCAGTTTGTTTTTGCGGAACGGTTAATCATTTTTTAAAAAGCCCGTTTTACTGTCCGGTCCGTATTTTCCCTTAATTTTTTTTAGAACCAACACGGGAAGGCTGAAGGCATCAAATATTCGCCTCGCCAGTTCTGCTGGTGACGTTACAGCCCGCTTGCTCAGCGCTGTTACTTCTGGTACTATGCTTCGGTAACTAAGCGAATACACTTTTTTATTAAAAATCGGTCACTAGCGAACTCCACAAACAGTGATGACGTGTATTTTTATATTTTAGAACAGAATATTATTATTATTAAGAAAACGCTTTGATTTTGATGTCACGGTCGCTCGCGTGTTGGCTCTGGTATTCTGTCGTAACACAACAAAAAATTAACTCCGGGTAATAAGCAAATATACACTCGTCAACTTGCCAGAATTATCAAATTTCAAAGTTTGAAAACGTTATCAAAATAACTTTTGAGAGGTCATATTTCACTTTTCTGTTGTTGACAACTTTTCCTTTCTGCTGTGTGCTTTAATCCAAGGGTGTGTTGGTGAATTATAGCATTAAAGATTGTTTTATATCACTCTAGTTGTAGGCTCATACTCTAACTCTATGTGTAAAGTTTGCTCCATTAGCCTTTGATTTGTTCCTAGGTTACTGATAATTCAGTTAATGTTTACCAAAAGTAGTGGGCACAACTAAGATATTAACAAGGCAAAAATAGAATGGTTGGCCTTTTTTGTTTTTGAATTTTTGAAAATTTAATATCGGTATTTTTAGCTGAATTATGTCTCAACAATTTTGTGTGCATATTAGTATTTCTTTGAATATTATGTTTTCTCGTTTCAGATGGCAAACAACTTACTTCAGCAGGCACAACAATTAAAAATAATGATAGAACAAGTTAAGCAACAAAGTTTGATAGCAAAGGACAATGCCTTACAGATTCAGAGGGCTCAATTTGAAAAGGAGAAACAAGATGCAAGTAGAACCTACACGGTAATCATGATTTAGGGAAATAACAAAAACTTATTACATATAGTAGTACGTTTTAATATGTCAACAAAATAAAAAAGAATTTATATAGCTCTTGTACACCTATGAATTACAGTCGAAACCGCTTAAGTCGACAGCGTAGGGGTATGAAAAATGACGTCGAGATGACCGATGATCGAGTTAAAACGAAAACCAATATGGCGGCAAAATATTAACATGCTTAAAATTTCTTTATGTATATGATTAATTAGTTAGCGTTAATTAGTGATGGGATGATTAATCGGAATCGTATCGGAACCTAAATATTTCTTCACTCTTTCCTAAGGTTGTAATGACCGTTTGTTTTTAAGGACCGTTTAAAATTTAAATATAACCATGGTTCCCACTCGGGAAAACGGGAAAAGGTCAGGAATTCTTACAAATAAATTCTCGCCCTTGAAAGTCTGGAAAAGTTATGACTAATCGGGAATTTATATATATATATATACATATATATACACATGTATATATATTTATGCCGAAGTAAAGGACTTTGATTACGTCTCTGTCATGTTTCGATTCCATTTAATGAAAAATAAGTTACCAGTTTATAATTGTCTGCGCATGCGCTAAAAGGTCAAAGTTTACGCTTCGCCGTGTCACAGCCGCTCGCGTTTGCCGCCGTCGTATCAGCTAATTTAAAATACAAATAAACAAATCAATATGGTTATTTTAAGTTTAATGCTTTTGACGTGCAGGATATCTGTTACTTAACTATCAGAACGTTCTTGAATTTCCTCAGTCAATCAATCTTGTAATATAAATAAAACTATTGTGGCCTTGACCGTTGATCACGCTGTGGGCTGTGTGTACTGTGTTAGACCTCGGCCGGCAAATAAGTCTAAGCGAATTTTTTTTAAAATCATTCCTTATCAGAAATGATTTCATTTCATCGTCACGCGCGTGTTAGTGTCACAGTCACGTATCTTACTGGCAACAAAGCAACAACAACAAACTTTTAAAAGAATAATAATTTTTTATTTAATTATATAAAAACCACCGTCGATTCTCGATACAAACCTTTATTTTCATTTCTAAAGATATTCGTTTATATTAAAAAATAAAATGATTAATGCATCAGAAAATGAATTAAGTTTAATAATAATATAACATGCACTGCGAAATAATGACGATTCACGACCTCTAACGCGATTGTCCAGTACCTCGGGTGAATACATACTCCATGGATACACGTCGAATTATAATTCACACACAAAACATCCGGTAATTTTTATTGAAATCTCGTAGAATCACACAATAGCCGTAAGTCTCGAAGAAAAGCGAGATGTCAACACTGTTTTGAACTAAAAATGACAGAGTGCATTGCTAGGCCAACCGACGAGGATCGAGCTAACCAAGTTAAGTTGCAAATTTGGCCCTCTTTTGTGCTCGAGGTACTAGGTTTCGGCGACTTAGAAAAATCGAATTAGCCGATGAAAAATGCTAAGACAAAGAGAGAATTTGGCGGTTCCAATAAAGAACGTCGAGTTAGTGGGGTGGTCGAGCTAACCGAGCTCGAGGTAAGTGGGTTCGACTGTATTGTAAAAAGATTTTTAAAATTTATAGTTTGTATAATTTTAAAAACAGACAATAATTTTGTTGTTGGTCTCTAAAATTGCATACACTCTTAAAGGTCATTCAATACATTTATTAAGGCTTTAAATGCAAGTAGAATGGAAGCTAATATGAACATAACCAGAGTGAGGATGGAAGAGAGAGCCCAACGAGAAATATTGGTTCATCAGGCGCTGACAAGAGCTGATATTCATGAAAAAATGGACACTGTTACTGTTCTTACTGATGATAAGGTAGATATATTTTATTTAAGAGTCAAGTCTTTACAATAGCTCCCTATCATAGCACCCAGTACTAGCCAACCCCACCAGTCTTTTGGCAAGCGAAACAGCTGGCTGAGAATCTTTGACTTTAAAAATTCCCTTGTTTTTTTTGGCTTAATCGTTAATATGAGAGCTAAGCTTTTCTTCCAAAACAAACATTTTTTGAAATAAAAAGATTGCTATGTCTCTTTTCCATCCATTTGTTTTAAAAAAACACACAAAAAACTACACCTTTATTTTTATTAAAAAATGTAATAGAATCACTGCTTTCATTTTTAAATGTTAGGTTGAGATTTTTATTTTATTTATGCATCATGATCTTTGATAGATAAGTGTGTGTCTTAAACTTATAACAAAAATCTCTTGCTGTTATGGGTAAATAAACGGCTAAATTTAAATAAATAGCTTAATGTCAATTACCAATGAATCGGCTTCTAATAGGATTTCGTCATTTGGAACGAATCCATATAAAATTTAATATAAGTTGCATTCCAACTGATAATATGGAATGATGCTGTCAAATACAATGGGTACCTTTTTATGATACTCATGCTTTAATTTATTTTCATTTTTTACAGGGGAATTACAATGTTGCTTGGCCTCCATCAGCATCTGGAGCAGGAAATATTACAATGGTGATGTCTCAAGAAGATGATGAAGAAGACAAAGATTCAAAAGACAGATTGTGATATTAAATGTGACACCGAAATTTATATTTTAAATAACAAGAGAGGGTTGTATATGTGAAGCTGTCTTTTTTAAATTGTTTTTTTTACCAAATGGAAATATTGCCTTTCTAATATTATTTATTATATCTTAAATTTTCATTTCAACATCTGCTTCAAGAATCTTTATCTCCAAGGTAAAAACTTATTTTTAATGATTATTTCCCTTTAGTAGAAAATATCACATTTGCTTGAGGGTATTTGTGAATTTTATGGACATGAAGTTTTACATAGTAAAAAATTGGATATCAATAGTAAAGATGAATTTAATTATTATAATTGACATTTTTTAGTTACAGTATTTTTTTTTACTCAATCTCTTTTTGTTGTATTTCTATAAGCATTAAAAACTTATGGATAAACTGCAAGTGTACCTTAACTGAAATTCAACATTTTAAACTTAGGCTATTTTTTAAATTGCATTGCATCTTTTGTGTCTTAGGAAGGCATTTTGTAACTTTTTAGGCATCATGTTGGACACTTCTGAGCTACTTTTTTTTTACATTAAATGAAATTTTAAAACATTTTCAACTACTGTTATATATTAACTAAACATCTATTCTTTAATATGATAAAGACTCTTAGCCATCATGGTTATTTAGATTTTGTTTTCATAAAGCTTGCACTGTTTCCTTTCAATTGTAATTCGACTTTTTTTTTCTTTATGAGGCTAACTTTTCAATTAGAACTTAGTAAAGTGTATTCTTTTAGGCAAGATCTCTTTATAAGACAAAATCAGAAATTCTTCGTGGAAAGTATATAGCAAGAAAAAACAAATTGTAAAAAAATAAAAATAAAAGGCATTTATTTTTCGGGTGAATGAGAAAATCAAAGTTGGATTAGAAAAGTAAATGCTTGTAGAAGCTGTGCAGCATTATTTACTCTTTATTATGGCTTAAACTATTCTTAATGGAACCAATAATATATCTTATAGAATAGGAGTGCGATAAAGCTTTTAAATAAAATACACAAACAAACTGTGTAGTCAAAATAAATGAAAGCTTTATTAATTAACAAATACGTTAGGCAACATGTTTACTTTTGTATTCATTAATTATTAAAGCTTTCAATTCATTGTTTTGATTGCACAATTTATTTTATGGAACCAAGAATGTCCTATCTTTTTTTGTTGTTGTGGCTTTTATACGTTTTATCGACGTCTGAGGAAAATATATATTGTAATAATATACTTAAAGAAAATTTTAATGAATAGTTTTATTAATAAGCTTGGTCTTGAGGATGCTTGCTATTAACTTTTTAAATATTTAGATACTCCTGAGAAATGAAATGTTAAAACAATGTTGAGTTTGAAAAGTTTATGAACCTTAGTAGGAAAGCTGTGTCGTAAAAGATAATTGGTACTTGACGATGCCACAATTACTGCCTTTCAAAGATCTGAATTTGAGTTCCTCCCAAAACAGCCCACAATAATAAGCTTGGGAAGATTGATGAATTTTTATGTTTTAGTCTCTATATTAAAGCTGTCAATTTCACCCACAATTTTGATGATTTAATTGACTGTGTTGTCTATTTGAACTTAGTTTAAATAATTTTTATTGAGGTAGAGAACTATTTGCTACTCTTTAAGTGCATTTTAAATTGAAATAAATAATTCTGAACATTTGTTGTTTAACCGCATGTATATCAGAGCTTAGAGGTGATGTAAGCCAGACTTCCTCAACAATTTAAACTTGTGGTGTTTTCTTCTCGACTTTCAGCACTTTATGGTCTGCACAGGACTTGAAAAACAGGATATTTCTTTAGGAAATTTAAAAGTATCTCAAATTGAAAAGAAATAACCTATCATTCTTATTAAATTTGAACCCTTTTTTTTCCCCTCCTAATTTCTATTTTCTGGTGGCTCAATTCTTATTTAGCTTGTTTTGCCACAGACTTGTGGAAAGTGCCTGGACCTTGATGAGAAAGGATTGCAGAGCGATGATTAGAGCAATTGATTTTACTATGTAAATGTGTGTTAAAACATGTATGTAACAAATCTTTCATGAATGTTCATGGCTTCCCAAGCCTGCAATTGTAAATATAAATAGTAAATTCACTTTCTGACTCATCGTTAATAATTTTATATTGTATCAATATGAAAAGACTGGTGAATTGAAGACTTGTAAATAACCAATGATAACTTTTCTTTCTGTACGTAACTTTTTACTGCATTGAAATCATTATGTTGAGAAATAAATTTATTTTAACCAAGTTGTGATGATTAGTTGATTAGTCTTATCTATTATTAAGTTGTGCTTATGTTGTTTGTCATTTTTGTTATAGTTATAGACAAATACCTTGCAAAGTTTTTTTCACTTGAGCCCAACTCCATTTGTTACTTAAGTTTTGGACTCTGAGCTCAAGTGTAAACGGAAGCCAAATGATTTAGTTAGTATATTATTACAATATTACACTGGTCGATTGTCTTTCAGAATTCAGGGTCACCTAATTCAGAATTTTAATCAGAAGTATCAAAGTGTGATAAAATGTATTTCATTTTTGAAAATCAAGAAAATCTTAGGTATATTTAAATGTACATAATTTAAATTAGCCTAATATCACAACAAAAAATAGTGGCTTTTGTGACTTTATAGGTAGATGTAAGGATTTATAGAATCGAAGTTAAGGTCATAATGAAGTCTGGATTGGTGTGACTGATGAAATTTTTTCCCCCACAAAGTTCAAGATAATTTTATTAAAAAATTTCATTGCTTTTTAATTTCGGCAATAGGCGTCCACTTTTTAATAAAGAACATAAAATGAGATTTTAAGATTGTCGTCGTATTTCAGTCCTCTAACTAATAGAAATAGATGGTTCGGCACCACAATATTTGAAAGAACTGATTTCAAAACGTGTTTAACGCAGCCTTTTAGAAACACTACACAGTTCCCGGACCATCCACAGTAAGAAATCTCTTGGACAGTGCTCTTTCGAAGCAACTGCACCAAAGTTATGGAACAGTCTTCACGAATCACAGGGAGAATATGACGACAAAGAAGCATTTAAAAAAATCTAAAGACTTACACAAATTTAAGCTAAATTTTGAAAATCAGATCGCGATGATTATGGTGGACAATGAAAAGCTGTACAAGAAAATATCATTTGGACACATTTTAAAGTACCCACTTACTTATTTGAAATCATTCAAATGCTTTTTCATTAAATCCGGTGGCAATTATTCTATTATTTTTTCTGCTTTATTCATTTAAAAAACGTACCAGCACTGTTTACTTCAATAGATTGTATAATGTATTGGCAAAAATCATTACAAGGGTCCGTCCATTACATAATCTATCAATCAGGGACGTATTAAGACTGCATGGGGCCCCTGGCTGCAATTCAATCTGGGGCCCGGTCCAGCCAGCGTCCATTTAAATAAAATGATTGCTAGCAGCTAATATAAGACTTTAACTTGTAAGGCAGAGTGTAATAAGACAAAAATAAATTAAATAGACGTCAATTTAATTAATATAAATTATTTTGTTGTTGTTGTTTTTTTTAGTCCCATAACCTTTTTTCGAGGTCGTAGGGGGTTCTAATGTTTCCATTAGAACATTCTCGGGCTTAGTAGACCTTGGCGCCGCCCATCCCTCTCCAGGTCAGCGGAGGACTTTCTTTGCGTCAGTCATTCATCAACAATTTTATAGTGGCTTTAACGTGGGCTCGATCCAACCCCCCTCAGCTTGGATATAAAGTTACATGAATCCAAAACTCATTAAAATATTCATTATTATTTATTTCAACCTAGAACTTTCGTTTGCGAACTTTTCTCATAGTGAAGTTATCGATCAAGTCAGTAAAGCTAAGAGAGCTTACAAGTTCCTTTTCAATGTTCTTTAGAGAAAGCATATTCAGTCTTTGTTGTCCCATGCAACTTCTAAATTCATTGTGTTATTCTTTTCACCTTTGAAAATGATCGTTCTCCACTGCAGTTTGATGTCATCATTGAGAGATAGATATGAAGTGCGACGTGTATTTTGGAAATGACTGTAAAATGTTACTAATTAAAAAAACAGCAACATCTTTAGCTCTGTGCATGTGTTTTGAGTTTCACATTGTGCTACTTCCTTTTCCTGACGCAAAGCCTGTGGCTGAACAATAACTCTTTGAAGAGTTCTGAAAATTGGACTAATTCTGAAGGAAAGCATTCTTGAATATTCTTTCATTAAGTTGGCATCATTGCTGAGCTCAGTTAGGTTTGTAAGAAAGCCAAATTTCTCAAGGATGTCTTTATATGCGTCTAACCGATTTTGAAGAGCTGAAGAGAGTTCGTCGATGATTACCAGAAATACCTCAACCTTAAATTTTTGTCTCGGGGAAAATACTGTTTCGGTTGATGGCCCTTCATCAAACTGACACTTTCTCTTTTTAAATCCCTTATATTAACTTCGCGGCCGTCTCTCTCTCTCTCTCTGTCTTGGGCTCGGCGGGCGGGCGGAAAAACAGAAGTCAAAAATGAACCACTTCCCATGATCCGATCGAACTGAAATTTGGCACACGGACCCGTCTGACCTAACAATGCATCGTATCAAAATTTCAGATCGATCGAACGTACCGTAATTAAATTAATGCATTTTTAGTTTATCCTTATATGAGGTATGTAATTTAAATTCACGATTTGTTATTGTTTTTTTGCCACGTGAAAGTTTGAGCATTGAGGCGACCCAACGAAACGACGGTGCGCTTTTGTTTACATTTTACGTGTCACTCTGAGCTCGGTCAAGCGAATCGGTGACCAGACTTTTCCCCTCTCCCCCCCCACCCACCCCCCCACACCCTCCCCCCCCACTAGGGTTATGAAGCAAAGTTGAGTTAAGACAGATTCAGTCTGTAAATGTTTGAAAATAATCAATACTGTTAGTTATGTCTCATATATAAGGGATTTATAGTCAAAAACTTTGTTTTTACGGGTTTGTTTTTTAAATCCCTTATATTAACTTCACCGGCGTCTCTCTCATCTCTCTCTCTCTCTCGTCTCTGGGCTCGGCGGGCGGAAAAACAGAAGTCAAAAATGACCCACTTCCCGTGATCCGATCGAACTGAAATTTGGCACACGGACCCGTCTAACCTAACAATGCATCGTATCAAAATTTCAGATCGATCGAACGTACCGTAATTAAATTAATGCATTTTTAGTTTATCCTTATATGAGGTATGTAATTTAAATTCACTGTTTGTTATTGTTTTTTTGCCACGTGAAATTTTGAGCTGACTCATTGAGGCGACCCAACGAAGCGACGGGCGCTTTTGTTTACATTTTACGTGTCACTCTGAGCTCGGTCAAGCGAATCGTGACCAGACTTTTCCCCTCTCCCCCCACCCCTCCCCCCACCCCCACTAGGGTTATGATGCAAAGTTGAGTTAAGACAGATTCAGTCTGTAAATGTTTGAAAATAATCAATACTGTTAGTTATGTCTCATATATAAGGGATTTATAGTCAAAAACTTTGTTTTTACAGGTTTGTTTTATTAAATCCCTTATATTAACTTCACCGCCGTCTCTCTCTCTCTGTCTTGGGCTCGGCGGGCGGAAAAACAGAAGTCAAAAATGACCCACTTCCCATGATCCGATCGAACTGAAATTTGGCACACGGACCCGTCTACCTAACAATGCATCGTATCAAAAATTTCAGATCGATCGAACGTACCGTAATTAAATTAATGCATTTTTAGTTTATCCTTATATGAGGTATGTAATTTAAATTCACGATTTGTTATTGTTTTTTTGCCACGTGAAAGTTTGAGCATTGAGGCGACCCAACGAAACGACGGTGCGCTTTTGTTTACATTTTACGTGTCACTCTGAGCTCGGTCAAGCGAATCGGTGACCAGACTTTTCCCCTCTCCCCCTCCCACCCACCCCTCCCCCCTAGGGTTATGAAGCAAACTTGTGTTAAGACAGATTCAGTCTGTAAATGTTTGAAAATAATATATACTGTTAGTTATGTCTCATATATAAGGGATTTATAGTCAAAAACTTTGTTTTTACGGGTTTGTTTTATTTTGATCGTATTGAATATTGTTTATACTCTTTCTCCGTGGACTTGCCTTTTCCTTTTTCTTCGTAGGAATCAAATTCAGAACGCTGTCTTTTAACAAACTTAAGGAGAAATTTCAACAAATGCATGCCGCCATGGCTGAATTTAAAGGTAGTCCCCGCTCTTGAAGGGATACATTCGTTTTCAGAAATCTTTCTAAAATTGTGTCTCAAATTTCAAGTAAAATAGCGACTTCCAGGTGTTCAAGTTCCTTCCGGAACCCTTTTGCTTCAAGTCGACTGTCACGCGCTGGCTTTAGCCCGTTCAGCCCCCCTCTTAACCCAATAACTGCTCTGGAGAAGAAAGGGAAGGTAAGATATTGTTTGAAACTTCGAGTTCTTAAATAAATAAATTTTTGTAAACATTACTTTGACGCGTGTTCATGGAGAAGTCGATGAGTTATTAGATGCTAAAGTTACATAAAAATATTTTCTATAAAAATGCCGAAATTATGTGTATCTTTAGAGACGCAATTAGCAACAAAACCCCGTAAAAACAAAGTTTTTTTTTACTATAAATCCCTTATATATGAGACATAACTAAAAGTATTGATTATGTTCAAACGCGACAAATATTTACAGACTGAATCTGTCTTAACTCCCGTTTGCTTTTAACCCGGGGTGGGGGGGGGATGGGAGAGGGGAAAGGTCTTGTCACCGATCGCTGGACCCAGTTCAGCGTGACACGCAAAATGTAAACAAAAGCACGCCGGTACACCTGGTTAAAACACGAGATGTGTTCACCTCTGGCTGGCGTGAAGTCAAGTGACCCGTAAAATGTAAACGATAGCGACCCGCTACATAAAGTTTATATAGATAAACTAAAAATGCATTAATTTAATTATGGTACGTTCGATCGGTCTGAATGTTTGATACGATGCATTGTTAGGTGAGTCGAGTCTATGTGCCAAATTTCAGCTCGATCGCATGACGGGACGTGGGTCATTTTTGACTTTTGTTTTTCCGCCCGACCGACGTACGAAGAGATGACGACAAGATTTTGAAGTTAATATAAGGGATTTAACAAATTACTAGTTTTCCGCGTAGATAGATATGACTGATTGGTGGTACATCATTTGACACGAGGTTGTGTTAAATTGAAAGTTATTTAAAAAAGCGTGAACAGGATTTAGTCGGGCATGTTTTAATGCATGCAGACACATTGTGTTAGTTGTGTTCACGACGCACGGAAAATCTTCATTAAACATTTTTTTCTCTTCAAAAACATGGGTTTCGAAAAGTGATACCTTCATGTTTCAGGAGCGAATATGCATTTTTCTTTTCCACGCTCCAACACCATGACAGCCAGCCATAAATCATTGTGTAACATTTATAGTTGTCTTTTCTTAAAATCAATTTTGCCCGATTAAGCTAATGTAATGAAATGTGCACTAAACAAAAGCAATACATGTGTTTAAACTATAATTGATATAAGAACAATATGTTATGTAGTGTTGTTATTATTTATTTTTTAGTTCCCCTTTTCAGGCGCCTTGGATGTCTATTGGGGTAAGTTCATAAGTTTCAGTTAGCCACGGCATACTAGGGAATTGTGTGCATGGCTAACACAGAGCCCGCAGCCGTCTTGTTTTCCCCAGCTCTTTCCTCCCCCCCCTCTCTTTATTTTATGCTACCTTTAAAATTGTATGTCCTCGCATCTGAGCATTTATGATAACACTAGCAAACGTAGTATGAAGCAAAAGGTGATGGTGGGGGTGGTATTGACATGCCATGGATATATAACCCTTTGTTTGACATCCCGTAGATATATAACCCTTTGTTTGACATCCCATGGATATATAACCCTTTGTTTGACATCCCATGGATATATAACCCTTTGTTTGACATCCCATGGATATATAACCCTTTGTTTGACATCCCATGGATATATAACCCTTTGTTTGACATCCCATGGATATATAACCCTTTGTTTGACATCCCATGGATATATAACCCTTTGTTTGACATCCCATGGATATATAACCCTTTGTTTGACATCCCATGGATATATAACCCTTTGTTTGACATCCCATGGATATATAACCCTTTGTTTGACATCCCATGGATATATAACCCTTTGTTTGACATCCTATGGATATATAACCCCTTGTTTGACATCCCATGGATATATAACCCTTTGTTTGACATCCCATGAATATATAACCCTTTGTTTGACATCCCATGGATATATAACCCTTTGTTTGACATTCCCATGGATATATAACCCTTTGTTTGACATCCCATGAATATATAACCCTTTGTTTGACATCCCATGGATATATAACCCTTTGTTTGACATTCCATAGATATATAACCCTTTGTTTGTCGGCATCAAAATCCAGGTGCCATCTCTTCTCGCTCTTAAAGGCTTATGGCATTGGGCATGACTTAAAGGCTTATGACATTGGGCATGACTTAAAGGCTTATGGCATTGGGCATGACTTAAAGGCTTATGACATTGGGCATGACTTAAAGGCTTATGACATTGGGCATGACTTAAAGGCTTATGGCATTGGGCATGACTTAAAGGCTTATGACATTGGGCATGACTTAAAGGCTTATGACATTGGGCATGACTTAAAGGCTTATGACATTGGGCATGACTTAAAGGCTTATGGCATTGGGCATGACTTAAAGGCTTATGACATTGGGCATGACTTAAAGGCTTATGACATTGGGCATGACTTAAAGGCTTATGGCATTGGGCATGACTTATGTGACGCAGCAGCAGCGACCGAGCCCTCTGACGCCTTATTGTACGGAACGGGGCAGCAACCTGTGAAGCAAACATCCAACAGGCTTTCAGAGTTCAGAAGACAGAACAGGAAAGATCGTGGTCGAAACCCACCTGATGACATCCCGACCACCTCTTGTCCGACATGTGGACGCACCTTTCCGGGAAAGATTGGTCTTATGAGCCACCAAAAGACACACCAAGCTGCCACAGATCATAGCTATAGTATGATGAGAATTGTCCTCGTCAATCACGACGAACAAACAACAAAACTATGCGTAACTGTAACAACCGTTTCTTATTTCAGTGATACTACTGTGATACCAACATAAGTCACCAGCAAAAGAAGTGTCTAAAATAATCACATTTGCAATGTGCATGCTATATGTGTTAACAATCTCCGAGAAACATCACGTTGGATTTAACAAAAATTATTGATTAAAGAAAACTATTTTTTTTTAAAATAATAAATATTTTTTAAAAAAAACAAAGGATTTTACCATGACAAATCTTTATTGTACACACAATCATTTTATGCAAGTTTCATACGGTTAAGTACATGTGAATTAAAAGCTACAGTAAAACATCAAGGACCATTGTAAATAACATTTACAAAACAACTTATATTAGACGATATCTTATTTGTACATGAGCAGGATCTGAGTGGACTCTGGATGGAAGTTGAGCAGAATAATTATAAATACTATAGCCAATTTGAGCAATATCAAATTACAGCAATACTTAGACTGAGCAACATCAGAGTAAATGAGCAATATAATACTAACAGCAAAAATAGACTAACAAAGTATTAAAATATTTGAGCAGATGAAGTCAATAGGTAAGGACAAAACAATGTTTTGCAAGCTAATTTTACATATCATCTAACATCTTTGTAAAATTGTATATATACTTAATACGAAAGCGCAGTAATATGCTGATTTCCCAAGATTTCCCAATTATTTATTAAATGCAGGTGTAGTTTTATACTATAGTTTTCATTTAAAATCAGAATATAAAAAAATCAAGAGTGAAATGAGTACCTTCTGGAAAAAGTCTTCATATAATGAGCATTGAAAATGGAAAAATCACAACGTTTACATTAATTCTCTTGTATGTTTCTAAACGGACAATCAGATGACCTAATATTTTTTTTTAAATTTACATGCACATACATTTTTGTGTTTAAAATTAAAACATAATATAGACAAAACAGTTTTTTTCTCTTCGGAATGGGCCTTGGGTGGGGTACATCCGGTGTTTATTACTGCTTATGGGTGATGTGAGAATGTGGTAGCGGCACGTGGGTATGGAGTGGGGTGGGGGCACAGCGATGAAGCGCCATCTTTTTAACTTTTCGTGCCATGCCCATTAAGGACTTTCTACTCAATACGATTAGGTTACAAGATAACGAGGCTTTAAACTTTCAAATTTTGGTCACTACGAGTTAAGGTGCATGGGGTTATATCTCATGAAATATTAAGTTATGAATACAACCATAATAATTAATGATAGTTCTATTTATTTATTTCCTCCTAAATTTGAGCTTATATCTAATTAGTATTAAGTCATTATAATAAATAATCAGAGGGTAATTTTATTTTCCCATTTTAAAAATACAAATTAATATACACATAAATAATTATCATAAATAACATAGTAATTTAGTTATCATACAAATCATCAACATCTAAAAACTACAAAACAATAATAGCAAAACGTAATATAACTCCTTTTTGTAAATAGTCAACAAATAGAAGCAGTGACGTCTAACAATCAAGGCAAAGCTTGTGAGCGTTTCGAGCTTCCTAGGCAACGTGACGGGAATCACCAAACATTAAGCCAAATTGAATTGAGAGAATATCACATAGTGTATACACGCATGGAATAAACATTTGGCAAAAACAAAAATCCACAATCTTGGATTATTTCCCAAGTAGGCCATAGAATATATGGAACACACTTGCCAGGAAATATGCTGACATCATGACCCCCTTGACATGAAATATACTGACATCATGACCCCCTTGACATGAAATATACTGACATCCCTGACCCCCTTGACATGAAATATATCAACATCATGACCCCCTTGACATGAAATATACTGACATCATGACCCCCTTGACATGAAATATACTGACATCCCGACCCCCTTGACATGAAATATACTGACATCATGACCCCCTTGACATGAAATATACTGACATCCCGACCCCCTTGACATGAAATATACTGACATCATGACCCCCTTGACATGAAATATACTGACATCTCGACCCCCTTGACATGAAATATACTGACTGCATGAACCCCTTGCCATGAAATATACTGACATCTCGACCCCCTTGATATGAAATATACTGACTGCCTGAACCCCTTGGCATGAAATATACAGACAGCCCGATCCCCTTTACATGAAAAATACTTACTGCATGAACCCCTTGACATGAAATATACTGACTGCTCGATACCCGTGACAAGAAATATACTGACTGCATGAATCCATTGCCAGAAAATATACTGACAGCTCGACCCCCTTGCCAGGAAATATACTGACAGCTTGACGCCCTTTCCAGGAAATTTACTGACAGCTCAAGTAATGGTCCCAGATATGTCTAACAATCATGAAGTTAAGCCATGACGTACCGCACCTTTGAGAGCAAATATCATACCATTGCTTTAGACTTTAGATTATCCCGGCTTTGTAAATACATTTCTCTTTGAATTAAAAAAAAATGAAACTAGTGGTTTTCTACATGTCTTCAATGTCTCCGCTAATGAGAAGTGAAAAAAACAACAACAACAACACAAAATGACGTGTTGATAAATCAGGATAAAGTACGATCCGTAGGAACGCATGTTTACGCAAAGATAATGGTAGTCAGGGCCGTCTTAACGCATAGGCCCGTTGGGCATTTGCCCGGGGGCCCACGAGCATAGGGGCCCCATGGGAATATGTTTATTTATAAATAGTATGTATATTTATTTTTTTATTCCTGCGACGGAGGTACCCAACACTATTTTTGCCCGGGGTCTAAAGACGGCTCTGATGGTAGTGTTTGAGTTGTTATCCATTTCTTCACATGGAGGGGTGTCATGACATGCCCCCCGCCAACCAACCAACAAGTCAACAAAGTATTCATGTCTTTTCTATTGCTACATCTCACTAGCAAATTAAACATCTAGGACCAATGTTCCCTTTAAGCTGCGTGGCTGCGCAGCCGCGCAGATATCTAACCGACGCAGTTTAGAATTACCGCGCAGTAAATTTGGTAAAATATTGCACAAAAAATAAGTGCTGTGCGACTTTGTACATGAGTTTTGTTGTTGTTGTTTTTTTACTTTGCACGCGGACCAACAACCTTTAGAGGGAACATTGTCTAGGACCTAGGTGAAACGCTTTTTTATTATATTTTTTTCTTGTTTTGTTTTCATTTTTTTCAAAAAAATTTATTAAATTCATTTAAAGCTTCAATTGACATGAGAAAATGAAATATTTCAATAACTCTATGTAAATACAGTCCCTTTAAACTAACGATGAATTTATCTGTAATAGCCTACCAGTCCATTACGAATGGCAGTACTACATTTGTTGGCAATTCTAATTTTAAATATCATTTATACGCCATGGGTAATGTTTTCAAGAATTTGTTTATACATTATTTTCTCTAAAAAAATTTGTGAAGATAATATAATATTTCAATAATATTTGTCATTTGAGAGGGTCTCATTGAAATGTAAAATGTAGGATTTAGGGATTTTCTTTCTCGTACATTGTTCAGTAATCACTGATGCATTGCACCATTCGGAAAGCGAAACATACATTTGATGTTGTAAATTTAATCATGCATTATCCCCACACTCAAGAGCTCTCAGGTGGCGCGTGTCCCGTCGGAAATGTTGGCCAATCAAATGAGGTTATGAGGTCACACTTTTTTGCATCACCTGCTGACGGCGAATGATGTTCCTTCAGAGTTAAAATCACTCATCTGTTAAAAAAAAAGACAAAACGAACTCATGAAATATGAAGTACATTTATTTTAACGATGGCTATGAAAAAATTATTATAGCGATTGTTTTCGTTAGAGATAAATACGTGTGAATATATTAAAACTTTTATAGACTAGATTGGTATTTAAATAAAATTATTTTCTTCCCTTTTAGTGTTGCGCCAACTGAAAATATGATATCACTTGATCGCTGTGAAGATGCGACGAGAAAAGAACGGCAACAAAACAGGATAACATTGAAGCATAAGTTATAGTTGTGTGGTATTTGAGAATAGAAAACAGGAGGCAGAAGGCGTTTATTATGCAGGTCGAACAAGAATCGGCTGTTTTGGGGTGGAGAAGGATCTACAGCTTTGGGGACTCCGAGCATGGATCACTCAGGGTGGAAGAGTGGGAATAAGTATTTAAAATGATTAATAGTCCGACTAGAAAAATGTTTTGCTTTTAAAAACCACATCTTCATTCTTTGATGTTTTTTAATAAATAGTTTATTGTTAAAATGAGAGAAAAATGTTGTTTCAACTAAAAATTAAAAAAAAACACGTAAAAAACCAAGTTTTTGAATATAAATCCTTTATGTACGAGAAGTAACTAAAAGAATGTTCATTATAATACGCAGCGCAAGACCATCCAGAAATACAAAATTGCAGTTGTGTCGTAAAACATTTTTTAATATAATGCGCACCGATCAGGAATATGTTTATGAAAAGAGTTGTCAATAAAATACGCCCCTTATTGCGTGACAGGAAGGTTGTTCAATATAATACGCACCGCGACACTCTATCTCAAAAAAATAACATGATACACAGGAATAAATAAAATAATCTAAAAATTCAATAATTTAATTACAGTACATGCGATAGATCTGAAATTTTGAAACATAGTTTTTATCATCGCCACGAAACCGCCTGCTAAATTTCAGCTCGCTAGCTTACGAGGAAGTGGGTTAAAAATCGATCCAAAGTTTTGGCGACCGACAATCAAGCAAGCAATCAAGGGTTCAAACAAACAGACACCACGAGTTAATATAAAGGATTTAAAAAGTGTTCTTTCCCACAGAGTGTATTTTAAAATTTATCACGCGTGGACGTGGTTGTGGTTGTGCTTCCGTTGAAATATTGTAACCTGAGTATCAAGGGTTGCAATCTTGACTTCTTTGCTTCCATTTTCAAATCATTTACACTGTTCGTAAACAATTGTGCCTTGAATGAAAGGCTGGAATTTAAGAAATTTTTAGCAAAAATAATTATATATAAATATTTGCTATGTTTTTTTTTAAAGTTATGTTTTCAATTACACATGAACTGACTGTCTTTAGATTATAGTGAACGCATTTTACTTATTTGAATCAACGCGAAAGAAATGTTTAATAAAAAAACATGTCGACGGTTGACTTTTCGGATAAAATATGTAAGTTTCAATAGAAAGATGAAGTGGTTTACGTTCAAGCGATGCCAAATAGTTTTTTTTTAAAAGATTTAAATCATTTTCATAAATTTTTGTTGTTGTTTCTCAATCATTTATTGTAGTTGACGATGTGTGTTTCTTTCAAATTTCAGCTCTCTAGTTAAAACAATTCATGTCTTTAATTTTGCTCAGACACGCTCGCACACATTCAGCTTAGTGAGTTGATTAATTAAACAACCCCGTAAAAACAAAGTTTTTGACTATAAATCCCTTATATATGAGACATAACTAAAAGTGTTGATTATGTACAATATAATATGCACCGCGTGACAAACATTTACAGACTGAACGTGTCTGAACTAACCTTGCTGTAAAACACGGGGTTGTGGTAATCGATGGCTGGAGTGAACTCCAGTGACACTTGAATGTCAACAATAGCAGACGGTTACATAGAGACACATAGAGATAAACTAAAATTGCATTAATTTAATTACGACTCATTTCGATCGTTCTGAAATTTCGATACAATGCATTGTTGCGTAGCAAAAATGTATGTGCAAACATTTCAGCTCGATAGCTTCACGGGAAGTGGGTCAATTTTTACTTTTGTTTTTCCGCCCACCCGACCGACCGACCGCGAGCCTACGACAGACAGAGAGACGAGACGGGGAAGTTAATATATGGGATTTAAAAATAATTAATGGGCTGTTTACAATACGAAATTCGGAAACATACAGAAATAATCAGGGCGGGATTAAGACTTGATAGTACCCCAAGATATTTGAGATATGGGGTGGCCCTTTGAATTCCAGATATTTTACGTCATTGCCAAATATGAAGAAAAAAAATTTCCGGGGGGGGTGCTTCCCAAGAAGGTGGGAGCCCTAAGCTATAGCTTGTTTACCAAGTAGTTAAATCAAGCTCTAGAAATAAATTGAACGGTTTAAACAAAGATTAAAAGTTTGCTAGTTGCGTTGCTAATGTTACCCTCTGTAATATTTTTTTTGCCTATTACCTAATAATATATACTAGTAGTTGTCTTGCACCTTAGGCGACTGTTGAATAAAAATGATCTTACAAATCTCTTACCCGCACAAAATAGAATGCCACCCCCTTACTCCCTTTTTCATTGTAGCTCATACCAGCGACGCCTTTCAATTAAATGTCATAAATGTTTAAACTCCCATTTCAACTCTGTGGGCTCACAATTGCGTAATTCATACAATTCTTACAAAAAGACCCAGCAGCATCATTCAACGAGAACGAAAAGCAAAGCAAAAGAAATCAGACCAAAGACTGATCAGACAAATTGATGGATATGAATGGGCATTTCCCTTACTCCTGTTTTTTTTGGGCTTTTTAATACGGCACAACAATTGTAATTATGTTTCTTTGTGGTGACGGATTCTGTAATCTTTTTATACATATATTTAATTTAATTGTTATCAATTGATAGAACAACAAATAATAATTTCAAATATGTGGGGTTTTGCGAAACAAACAATTTCCGTATAGTATAGCTAAAAGTCAACGAAAGATTTGTAAATGTGGATTATGTTTTGTGACATTTAATTTTTTAAAATTTATTATTATTATTATTATTATTATTTATTAATTTTAAAAAATCTGAATCTTTTTTGTTCACCGGTTATTTATGTGATCTTATCTTATACATTACATATGTTCTGTGCAGAAGATAATGGAACCTAGGATTATTACGTCCCCTAAGACGTTATAGAGACAGTATGGGATTTTGGGATTTGCTGACGATCGTGTTTAATTATATATGTGTGTGTGCATGTGTGTTTGCGTGTGTATGAGAGAGAGAGAGAGAGAGAGAGAGAGAGAGAGAGATAGGGAGAGAGAGAGAGAGAGAGAGAGAGAGAGATAGGGAGAGGAGAGAGAGAGAGAGAGAGAGAGAGAGAGAGAGAGAGAGAGAGAGAGAGCGAGAGACAGACAGACAGACACAGACAGACAGACAGAGAGAATGCCAAATTAAAAAAAAACACGCTTAATTAATCTTGGAACACCACTGGTGTCTCGTGTCTGTGTAAAGTGGCTGTAATATCTTGATATGACCGAATTTCTATCTTATACACATGCATTAATCTGCTCTATGATACAATACTGCAGTTCTCTGGCTGACATAACGACACACTCACCCACGCACACGCAACAAAAACTTACACACCGCCTACAACACACGTTTGATTTAGAATTGGTTATTTCTGCATGGGGCACGCTTTTTTTTGATGCATCTCAATTTCCACATGTTGATTGCGAAAAGAGTTTTAAATACAATATATGTATTTTTAAAATAATAAGCCCTCATCCGCACTACTGAGGGCTAACTAGTGATAATTCAATAAAGTACTTTGTTTTAAAACAAAAATTAAGCTACACATATAGAAATATATCACGTTTTTAATGTGCATATGAAAGATAGAACACACCCCTAACTTTACTTTCACTTTCAGATGGAAAGCTTAGGAATACGAAAATAAAACGATATTCCTAAATGCATCTCCCACCCAAACCTATTTATTAATGAAACAGTAAACCATGTTGTACTGAAATATTTATGTGTGTTATTTAGTGTATGTCAGTTGGCAGGTCATTTGAGTGTATCATAATTTATTAGTGAAATACTACTTGAACGATTAACCCATAAGCTTCGCCATTTCACTTCGACGTAAGGGACTTAAATATCTTACCCGGATCCTTAAAACCAGTCGACAAAATCAACCAACTGGTCATTATCGTGGCTGGAGATAACGTCATAGGATGCGTCCGAGAACGGGGATGCCTCGTTTGAGCAAGTGGTCATTGGCGAATCCGTTTTCTCCTTACTGCACAGCGGCGAGGTGACGTCGCGTTTGTTCACGTGGTCTAAAGAACACGTGGCTACCATGTCACTGCATGGGGACTGACACAGCAGGTATCGCTCCTTCTCGGTGGCACACCTTGCCCGCGAGCTGAACTCCTGGTAGCTTTGTCTTATCTCTTCCTTGGAGTCCCCGGGTGTGCCAGAACCTGTCAGCCTTGCGTTGAACCCGATCTGCATGTGCTTGGTGTCGACCAGGTCTTGCAGCTGGCGTATGTAGTCTATGGCCGATCTCAGAGTCTGGACTTTGCTGAGTTTTCTCGACTTTCCCTTCGTTCCGCTCCCGTGCAGGGGTAGGTGCTGCCTGAGGGTGTGGAAGGTCATGTTGATGAGCTTCACCCGATTCCTCTCCCGTTCGTTTCGCTTGGCCACCGTCCCGGGGCCCAGCTTGGTGACGTCCACGAACGCATTGTGGTTGAAGTCGAGTCTCCTGCGGCACGCGGGGCTGCTCCGCAGGCCGGAGTTTTCCTTGTAGGACCCGATGGTGCTCCCGCAAAGATCCGGCGAGGCCATGGACTGTGAGCACGGCGAGACGCTGCTGGCGTACATGCACGACGAGTAACCGTGCGGGCTGACGGAGAAACTCTCCACGTGATACTGGTTGGAAGTTGTTCGACAGTAGGCCCCGTCGGTCTCAGTTTTCACGGAGATGTACGGAGCCAGCCCGTACGGTTGTACGTGATGGTCACACGGGTGGAGCTGACCATTGTCCGACGATGACATTGTAATAATCACTCTCCACGGCGTAGAATCTTAGGTCAATGTGACACGTAAAGCATCCATAATTTTGAAAATTTATTAACAACACTCGATGCTACGGCTACGGTCTATGAAAATGTTGTTACTCAGAAAATAACTGTTTGAATTATGATTAAAACTATCCGCTTGATATGACCATTTGGTGAGTCTGTGAAAATATATATGGAAATGAAAAAAACCAAACCAAATTTTCAAAACAGTTACGGTTCCTTTTTTTGAAATAGAATCATGAGCTCTTCTTCGTTTTGAATCCTGCACAAATGAAGCACTGCTTTTTTAAACAAAAAATTTTAACTGAAAGACACACTTCCTTCAACTGTTTAAAAAAAAACCCAACACATTTAGAAAACAAACGGGTTTTCAACATAAGCTCTTGTTCCACGACTTTTCAGATCTGTCGTAATCGTTGCCTTATTGAAATCTTGAATGATGAAGCTTTCTCCGGCTTGGGCTATATAAGGCACCAAGCGTCAAACGACGACGCTATAACTTGGTAGACAAAGACTTGGGCTCGGAGTGAGCATTGGACGAGCTCGAAATTCAGATTTTTTAAAAACAGGCAGGTTCCCGACAGGCCCCCCTCAAGGTGCAGCCAGGACAATAGACGGTGCGCAACCAGGTCTTCAAGACATAACGCACGCGCTCTCATGCTCATCTTTAGAGTCTTATCGGGGGCCTTAGACGGGCTGAACAAATAAATGAAGCGGTTCAAGATATTCGGGTAGGGAGATGGCTGGAGCGCAAGCGCGTCGTATAAAAAAAAGACTAAATGCAGGGTAATAGAAATGGAAGTAGGAGAAAGGTGGTAGCGGTAAAAATCATTATTTGCGGGAGGTACTATAATATAATGAGAACAATGTTGGGGACATTTTGAAGAGGCCCCGCCTTTCTTTCGATTTTTTCTTTCTTTCTTTTTGTCTTGTTTTTTTCTTTTCTTCTTCTCTGTTATCAAGCGATGGTGAGGCTGGTGTTGCTGATGTCATGACTATAATTTACTGCGGCTCTATTCTTCTAATGGCCGCTAATCGGATATCGGTGGTTTCTCCAGACGAGGCAATTATTTACCAATGAGGAGGACATTAGCGCCAACTAGGGGCATTTTGTCAAAGCGATCTTCCAGAATTGTGTAGTATTAAACTAGCAACACGGAACTTGCTAAAAGGCCATGGGGGACTGCCGTGCATCAGATTTATATTCATCTGGAAATCCTTTCTTTATTTAAAATGTAATACAGAGTAACTAAAGTTTCTTCTTTTGGGTTACGTGATAAAACAATATAGCGAAATTAATAACAAGGCTGAGAGTCTTTAAGCATCAACAAGACTATTTTACGATAAAAGAACAATTTCATCCAAATTTTGACCACACCAATCAGTTTACACTCCCTTGCCTGTATTAGTTCTTAAATAAAGCTTTAATTTATAATTGCAATGACATTTTTTTTTAAATTATTTTTTTTTATCTGGAGTTTTATTGAAAAGAAGTAGGCCTGGGCTTACGGGCAAAAAAAAAGAAGAAAAAAAAGAAGCGAAACTAGATTTCCACCAACAACTCTTCTGCTTATCTTTATGTAAAGTTAAAAAGATAAGAAGTATACTCTAGGTAATCCATCAAATACATTCTCGCATTTTGAATTTAGAAAGAAAAACTTGTGACCTACCCTAAAAAAATTGTATTAAAAAAAATAAAAAAATTGTATAATGGCAAATTCTGCTTAGTTGCACTTCTTCAAAAAGAATTCTTACATCGTTTATTAAGCAATCCTGAAGTCTAGTCCCTCCTTCTAAACAAAAATTAATCTCAGGAACAATCCTGGACTCTCGACCCTTGTTTAAAAATATATATATCTCAGTAACTACGACTCCAAATATAAATAAATAACATTATTTTATTATTAAAACTCCTCGATGATTTTTAAATAATTGCTTAACTCATAAAAACATAACCTCCGTCCTTGATGCAATTAAAGCTTTCTTAAGTTCATCGTTACAACTCTATATCTCCACTGCATGTAGCAAAAATATTTGAATTGATAAATGAAAAATTATTTATTCGTATTAACTTTTATCTTTACCTTGAGGCCCACATTGGTGGTCCTTAGAGTAGTGGTTCCCAACCTTTTTTTGGGTGGCAACACCTTTTTATAAAAGCCACGTGACCCGCGACCCCCATGAAATTTAAATAAGTCATTTTCAATAAAGTTTTTACAAAATACAGCACATGTGAATATTTTTAGTCGACAGTTGCGACACAAAACTTCGGTTGGGAATCGCTGCCTTTGAGGATGCATGGAATTTATTTACCTCTTATAATAGGATGATTCACATCCCTTTACAGCGGCGTTTTTAGATTCTTTTATATGAGGCGTGTGTAATTAAATATAAGGTATCTATACGGTTTCTATTATCATGATGATTGTCTGTTGTTTACCTCAGATCTCTATAGGTATTTTAGGAGAGCTTTTTCTCTGTGATTTTTTTTTGTTGAGCTTGCTGCTGTTCTAACTACAAGTCCAAGACGTCTTGTTTCTTCATTTAAATTTTCGCTGACCAGAGGATTTATTGATTATTGTAGGGTATTTTGTTTGGGAAAATACACTAAACAAATTCAAACACGAGACATAAGCTTAAACTATGCAATTAATGTCAACATGCCAGCTGCATTGCATTGTCGACTCACTCGTCGATTTCATGGTCGTGGTTCGTGCTCCATTAAATCCCAAACCTTTAGTTTACATTTGTAACTTTTGTTTTTGTGTATAAAGCTGCTATGAATTTAAACGGTTGTCTTCCTTCGCTCGTTAAGGTAACTCTTAATGTTTCAATCTTTCCACCCTGCACCCACATGTGTTATTGTTCACGTTATTGCTGTTGATTGTTAGTATTTGATTTTCAATAAGATGCACTCATATTTGATTTTGCAATCATTCACTTCTATTCAAGGAATAAACTTAACGAGTATTCTTAAAGTTTACAAAACTGCTTTAAGATAGCGTTCTGTATAATCTGACTGGCGATTAAAATATGACATTCTGCATTGTTCAGAGTCGATCGAGTTAATAATTATATTCTTTGCAATTTTACTTTATGTCAAGAGAGAGGCAGGGGCTCGGGGTGATAGAGACAGGCTGTTCATTCGCATAAGCAAGACAAGGTATAAGAGCTGCTCTTTCCTGGCAAAGACGATCGGGGACAGGAACAAGTGTCCAAGAAGAACAGTTGAGGTTACAACACGTAAAACGTTTGTGTATATTCTCCGCCCTTCCATACAGCTTCAGTTTCTGGCTGGCTCTGTGCTTCCAATAAAGTATCATCAGATTCAGTTTCTGGCTGGCTCTGTGCTTCCAATGAAGTATCCTCAGCTTCAGTTTCTGGCTGGCTCGGTGCTTCCAATAAAGTATCCTCTTCAATATCACAGAAACATCGCAAACCCTCTCAGACCCAGCGTTTCAATACATTCAATCACGGGTCGTTAACACGAAGAAGAGAGGTAAAAAATGAATAAGGATAAGCGATGCCGTTTGATAATTAAATTTAATGAAATTATCTAATTTTAAGTAACACGTGTTAGTCTCGTCGTCAATAAAATAAAAACTATGTTTATTTCTTTGTTTAATTTTAAAAAAATTACAAAACACTCTCACCTTTACAGGAAGCTAAAATATAAAAAAATTTACAACTAATCTTTAAAAATGATTGGCTCTCTGACCTTAATGGTAAATTATTTGAATGTTTTCGCGATGCAATTATTACTATTTTTATTTTGTCAACTTTTTGTACCTGTCCACACACATTTAAAATGTGGAGGAGGAAAAGTTTAATAAGCAATAGCCATAAATTTGTTTTAACTCGTGGAGCAATCCATTTAAAATATATTTACGTTATTTACATGGCGCCCGTCGGCAAAGCCAAGACTTGATTTCTCCACTAAACGCCCGTGCACCAAGCCCATGCACCTGTATGTTAATGAGGGGGGACAAAATAAAGGTTGGGGAGGGGTGCGGCTCAAGAGGTAAAATTAGAATTATTTTATTACATTTTTTTTTGGGTAATGTGTTGACTTAAAGAAGTGATGTCTGCGGCAAGAGATTAGAGGAAAGGGACGTCGATTTAAAAGTCGCTCTCCTGTACCCTCACCAATAAGAAACTCTAAAAACTTTTATAGCATAGGCCATTAGCAATGGCTAGAGTGAGGCGTTGGGCAAGGGGAAGGAATTCATCATACAAGTAATTGTATCGGTTATCTCTGGTATCTCCTTCGTGCAGCGCGCGCTGGATTCCCATGAAATTAAAGATTTGTTTAAATGTTGTATGTAAGAACTAAGATCAATATTTCCGTCAGTTTGTACTTTTCCAAAATGAAATAAAAAAAAACAACACAAACAATAAATGATATTTATAATTAATTAATTTTTCTAGAATTGTGTCCTTAGATTTTTAAAAATTAAAAATAAAAGACCCCCCCCCCTTTTTTTTTCTATGTCGGTAAAATAACGTACCAAAAAATAAAATAATGACAATAATTTTAGTAATAAAATTAATGAAAGGAAATTGGAGTTATAGAAATGTGTGCCCATTGTTATTCTTCTCTTTCATGTTTAAAATATAGGAAATACAAACAAACGCACGTGTGCACACACACACACGCGTACATAGACACACGCTCGCACACTCGTGCACGCACACACAGACACGAGCACCCACCCAAGCTGATTATAAGTTGATTGCGAGAGTTAATTCCCCTACGATGTTTAAAAGAAAGACGAATGTAGTATAGATTGGTTAAATTATTATTGGTCTCGAGTCTTTACCAATATTCCCTCTGAGGTTCGTTGGTTCGTGTGCAGAGTAAAATAACTCGTCAGCTAAGTTGCACACCATCAATTTGTTGTGCAATATTTTACAAAATTCGCTGCGCGGTTATTCTTAACTTCTGCGCGGTGTCAGTAGGATATCTGCGCAGCCGCGCGACTTTAAGGGAACTCTTGGTCTTTATATGTTATTTTACAAGTAAGGGATCTGAGTTTGAACTTTGCTCCTTGGTTCAGACCGAGAAGTGCGACCAAAGCTGAACAGAAGAGTGTAATGAGGAGTCTCGTATGGACAACGAGGTTCATGGATACACGTCATATTAGAGTTAGAGGCTTTGGTGCGATCAATGTTGCTGCGCGGCCGCGCATATATCTGACCGACGCATCAAGGCAGTTTAGAATTACCGCGCAGCAAATCTTGTAAAATCTTTGCACTTAAGATTGACGCTGTGCAAACATGATGGTTGAGAAGTCTGTCTTATTTCCCGCATCGTGTTTACTTCTTGATTGCAAACAGACCTGCTTGTTACTTATATTTATGTTTTCAAGTTCAAGTATCAAATTGTTTGTTTTTCTAAAGCTTCAGAACCTTTCCTCTAGACAATATATAGTCGATAGGCTCACGGATCGAAAATTTTTATTCTCTTCTTTTTAGTGCACTTTCTATATGTAAATAAAAGCGTGTACTTTAGATTTTAAAAAAGATTTTATTTTCTACTTTTTAGTAACAAAATTTTTTAATCAATTTTTCGACATACTCAATTCAATTTAATTAGTCAAACTTAGTTGTCTATAAATTAAATGTGATAGTGGTAAAAAGATAGATTATTAATTACAAATTTATGTATTAAAAAAAAACCAGTTTCCCCAACTGAAAATTGAACCCAGCACCTCCAGGTCGAAAATCCATTAAGCAAACAATTCAGCCAACTAGGCTACAGAAATGCCAGTTGTATTATCATGTCAATTTAGATTTAGTTTCGAATTACTGAGCTGTTTAACACCTGGAATGTGGTCATCGATGGCTGGTGGTGAACTCCGGTGACATTTACGTGAAAGTCAAGAGTAGCACGGATACAGATTATATAGAAGGATAAACTAAAAATGCATTTATTTAATTACGGTACATTCGATGGATCTGGAACTTTGATACAATGTATTGTCATCCAAGATCTATCTGTGGTAAAATTTTGAGATCTCTAGGACCACCAGAAGTGGTTTAATTTTACGTTACAAGATTTGCCGGATACAACATACAACATACAAACAGTGTGAGTTAAATAAAAGCGTGTAAAAATATATAATTTGGATATTCGTTATTTAATAGAAACTTTGAAGATGAAATGTGGTAAAGGGACTGAATGAGATTTTGGAAAGCAAAGAGTTTGGATGTATAGTTTATCGATTGAGTTATGTTGGTGGAAAATTGCGGAGGAGTTGTTTTGGGAGAAGGTGAGGGAAGTGATGTTGTGAGATTGAGGTTCGCGAGGATGATATCTGTATGTGGAAAGTTGGTATCTGAATATGGGATTAAGGTGTGCCGCGCAAATTTTTTACCAGTTTAGTATGCCGTGAACGATTTTCGGCTGGACAACACTGCCGTAACGTTTACCATACAGTTCCATATACCATACTGTACAATCTACCAAACCGTACCATTTACAATACAGTAACATATACAAAACCTTATACTGTACGAATTACCATACCGTAACGTTTACCATACAGTTCCATGTGTTCGTTCGTCCGTCGATACGACGAGGACCACTCTAGTCATCCGAGGGTTTTCTGTGCGTGCGCAGATGGCTGATTAGGCCGATCCTTGCACGAAAGGTTCGGGAACAGAAGGGACAGGGGGCGAGTGCGACATCTCCTGGAGGGTTGACAGCATGGGCCTTTCGGGCTTGCCTCTTCTTTTCTGCGGCGGTAATCCGGTTTGCCTCACATGACCTGGCACCTTCGTGGATGGAAGAGCGCCAGGTGGATCGGTCCATTGCAGCTCGTTCCCACGTGTCTGGATTTATGGCAAACGCTTTCATTGAGGCTTTCAGTGTGTCTTTGAAGCGTTTCTTTTGCCCACCGTGGGACCGCTGGCCATACTGGAGCTCACCATAAAAGATTCTCTTTGGCAGTCTCTCGTCTGGCATTCGGACAACGTGCCCTGCCCAGCGAAGCTGGGACTGCATCAGGAGGGTGAAGATGCTGGGGAGACCTGCCTTGGTCAGTACCACTGTGTCTGGAATTTTGTTCTGCCACTTTATGCCGAGAATCTTCCTGAGGCTTGTTATATGAAAGTGGTTCAGCTTTCTTGCATGGCGCTGATAAACAGTCCAAGTTTCACAAGCATAAAGCAGTGTGGGGAGCACCACTGCCCTGTACACTTTCAGCTTGGTCTGGATGGTAATGCCTCTTCTGTTCCAGACATTAGGGTACAACCTGCCAAAAGTGGAGCTGGCTCTGGCAATTCTGACGTTCACTTCGTCATCGATGGTGACATTTTGAGACAGTGTGCTGCCTAGGTATGTGAACCGGTGCACTGTATTGAGTCTCTGGCCGTTGACAGTGATGTTGGGCTCTACGTATGGTCTTCCAGGCGCAGGCTGATGGAGGACCTCAGTCTTCTTGGTGTTGATTGACAGACCAAAGTTTGTGCAGGCACTGGAGAACAGGTTTACACTGCGTTGCATGTCGGCTTCTGAGACAGCGTTGAGGGCACAGTCATCAGCGAACAGCAGGTCTCTGATTATGTCTGTCATAACCTTGGTTTTTGCCTGGAGCCTCCGAAGGTTGAACAGCTTGCCATCTGTGCGGTATTTCAGGTTGACACCAACATCCTCGTCTCTGAAGGCCTCTGTCAGCATGGCGGAAAACATGAGGCTAAACAGTGTTGGTGCCAGGACGCAGCCCTGCTTGACTCCGTTTGTGACTGGGAAAGGATCAGAAAACTCCCCGCTGTCCTGGACTCTGGCCTGCATGCCTTCATGGAATTGTTGCACCAAGACGATGAATTTCCTTGGGCAACCGTACTTGGCCATGATCTTCCACAGACCCTCTCTGCCAACAGTGTCAAAGGCCTTGGTCAGGTCGACATAGGTGGAGAACAGATCAGAGTTCTGCTCCTGACATTTCTCCAGCAGCTGCCTGGCAGCGAACACCATGTCGATGGTTCCTCGCTCTTTTCGGAATCCACACTGACTTTCAGGCAGGAGTCCTTGGTCAAGGTGCACTGTGAGGCGGTTGAGCAGGATTCTGGCGAGGATCTTTCCTGCAATAGAAAGCAGGGATATGCCTCTGTGGTTGTCACAAGCCTGTCTACTTCCTTTTCGCTTATATAGATGTATGATGGTGGCATCTTTGAAGTCCTGCGGGATCGTCTCTTGCTTCCATATTAAGAGAAACAGCTCATGGAGCCTTTCAGTCAGGGCTGTTCCCCCCTCCTTGTAGACCTCAGCTGGTATGGCGTCAGAGCCAGGTGCTTTGCCACTGGAGATAAGATAGATTGCTTTCTGGGTCTCGAGCAAGGTTGGTGGGTCATCCAGTGCTTTGTTTGTGGGCACTTGGGGTAGACGATTGATGGCTTCGTCGTTGATTGTCGAAGGGCGATTTAGGACGTCATCGAAATGTTCGACCCATCTCTCCAAGATCTTCTCTTTGTCTGTGATTAGAGTGTTACCGTCTGCGCTGAGGAGGGGGCTTGATCCTGAGGGCGTGGGGCCATATACTTCTTTCAAGGCGTCGTAGAAGTTTTTATAGTCACGCCTGTCTGCATAGCCTTGGATCTCGTCAGCTTTGTTGCCGAGCCAATCGTCCTGCATCTGACGGAGCTTCTGCTGAACAGTCTTGCGTATGTTGTTGAGTGCATCTCTCCTTGCCGTGGACTTGGGGTTATTGATGTATGCTTGGTGAAGGTGGTGTTTCTCATCCAATAACTGCTTGATGTCTTCGGAGTTCTCATCGAACCAGTCCTTATGTTTCCTGGTCTGGGGCCCCAGGGTCTCTGTAGCTGTGGAGTAAATCAGCTCTCTGAGTGATGCCCAGTCTGCCTCCACGCTCTGGTTTCCCGGAGAGGTGGATTTCAAGCACTTTTCCAGAGCATCTACAAAGGACTGTTTGCAGCTGTCGGTATTCAGTTTGGCAACATTAAGCCGTTTCGGGGCCTTCTTCCCTTGCGGGCGTCGTTTAGGCTGAATGCGGATGTTGAGCTTGGTGATGATGAGGCGGTGGTCTGTCCAGCATTCAGCGCCGCACATGGATTTGGTAACTCGTACATCCTGCCTGTCCCTCTTCCTCACGATGACGTAGTCAATAAGATGCCAGTGCTTCGATCGGGGGTGCATCCATGACGTCCGGTTACGAGTGGGGAGGCGGAAGATCGTGTTGGTGATCAGCAGTTCAAGTTCAGCGCAGGTCTGGAGTAAAAGAAGACCGTTGCTGTTGCATTGACCCACTCCATGGTGTCCAAGGACTCCTTCCCAGGCAACGTTGTCCTTGCCAACTCTTGCGTTGAAGTCACCTAGCAAGATGAGTTTGTCCGCCTTTGGAACGTCGGCAATGACAGTGTGAAGTTCTTCGTAAAACTTTGCCTTTACGTCATCTGGATTAGTCATGGTTGGAGCGTAGGCACTGATGATGGTGAGGTGCTTCTTTCCAGCCAGTGGGAGTTTCATGGTCATGAGCCTGTCGTTCACTCCCTTGGGAAGTCCAGCCAGCTTTCCGACAAGAGTTGTCTTAACTGCAAACCCAACGCCTGCCTCACGTCGCTCCTCGCTGGGTCTGCCACTCCAGTAAAATGTGTAACCAGATCCTCTTTCACAGAGCTCTCCTTCTCCCGCGAGCCTGGTCTCGCTCAGGGCTGCGACGTCGATGCCATATCTAGCGAGTTCTTTACCAATCAGGGCTGTTCTCCTCTGAGGTCTGTCTGCATCGTCTCTGTCCAGGAGTGTGCGCACATTCCATGCGCCCAATATGAGAGGAAATATCCTCGTTTTCTTCTTTTTGTTTCGACCGCTGGTATGGGATGGATGACAAAAGTGACTTGCGCGGTGACTTGGATTTAAGTGAGAAGGAGTTGCGCAGTTCGTCGATCTCACTCTCTCGCCCGAGGCCATCTTATCCAGCGGCAGGACTAAGTCGAGACGGCTGGTGATGGAGACGGGTGCAGTGGATGGCCATGACGTCCTGTGTGTCTTGTCATGCCCTTAGCGTTCCACAACGCTTTGCTGAGATTCGCCTTTTTGACCGTTGACCAACTAGTGGTTCCTCCGCTCTGTCCACCGAATCCAGTCTTCACGTGCATAGATAGACATATCTAGATCACCGAGGGTTTGAGACCCGTCGGCTACCCTCACCAGGTTTAGCCAGCCATTCAAAGCCGTTGCCCGGGGTGTGGCCACTGCGCACGTTGCAGTTTCTATGAGCCACTGGTGATAGCTGTGAGACAACTTCCGGATTAATATTAATAGTATTAACAGCCACAAAATGACAATTCCAAGTAAAATACAACCAGAAGAGCATAGAGGGAATTCAATTTGAAGATCAGTTCCTTCATATCTTTAATTTTCCTCAATTTACATTTGTATGTTGTATATTTCTCCAGCGCTTGATTATTTTTGTCTTTTAATGACAGCAGAGAAATTTAGGTTCCGCCATTTTGAACAACCGGAAGTTTTTTTTATCTCTAATGTACCATACTGTACAATCTAACATACCTACTGTTTTACAATACAGTAACATATACCAAACCATATACTGTACGAATTACCATACCGTAACGTTTACCATACAGTGCCATATACCATATTGTACAATCTACCATACCGTACCATTTACAATACAGTAACATATACAAAACCATATACAGTACGAATTACCATACCGTAACGTTTACCATACAGTTCCATATACCATACTGTACAATCTACCATACCCTACCATTTACAATACAGTAACATATACAAAACCTTTATACTGTACGAATTACCATACCGTAACGTTTACCATACAGTTCCATATACCATACTGTACAATCTACCATACAGTAACATATACCAAACCATATACTGTACGAATTACCATACCGTAACGTTTACCATACAGTTCCATTTACCATACTGTACAATCTACCAAACCGTACCATTTACAATACAGTAACATATACAAAACCATATTCTGTACGAATTACCATACCGTAACGTTTACCATACAGTTCCATATACCATACTGTACAATCTACCATACCCTACCATTTACAATACAGTAACATATACAAAACCTTATACTGTACGAATTACCATACCAAATGATTCCAGCGAGCATCAAAATGGAGAGAGAGCTGCGAAATCCAAGAAGAATGTTATCAAACGGAAATATCACGAGGAATATCTTGAGTATGGTTTCATACGATGTGCAAATGATCCTTCTTTTCCATTTTGTCTTAATTGTA
>CALYLW010000492.1:417500-433777 GCA_944989445.1 Ampullaceana balthica | reverse complement strand
ATCCCCTATATTATCTGCGATTATGACTACTAATTGAAATAAACGCAGACTAATTGTCATTAAGACTTTAAATAAATCAATATGTGCTGTTTGTAAAAAAAAACAAAAACAAAACAAAACAGCGACATGGTCAAAACTAAATATTTTTAATATTCACTAAAGTTTACTAAATATTTTATTGAAATAAATATAAATTTTAAATGTGTTTATTTAAATATAGTTTGTTATTTTTAGTCGGATATTTTTTAAAATTTATATCAGCAGACGGCAAGTCCCTAATGTAAGAAATCTTAAAGATCTATTTTTAATGTACGGGCCTATTCAAAACTAGCATCTCATTCAGTGCTTCTCAAACTTTTTCGTATGACGGACCGGCAGGAATTTTCCCCATTGCATCCCGGACCGGTGCACTAACAGTGCACTATTTTCCATGTCTGGCGTGATTTTCCCTGTACTGACGTGATAGCAAAACAAGCCCTACAAGGTTAAACATGAATTCGACGTGTTTTATGTCACATTACATGTCATCGAACAATTTCGAAGAAGAATAAACTTAAGCCTAGATTGCTTAATTATATGTTACGATCGTCTTCAATTTGTATAAAAATATGTTGATAGTTGATATCGTTTTTTGTTTCAACTGTTTTTAAGTTGATAGTACTTTAATAAATTTATATCCTGACTTGAGTCTACGTTTTATTTTAAGAGAACATAAAATTTATACATAAAAAGTGAAATATATTTATTTTAAAAAATACTATAGTAAGTACATGTGTAAGTTTATGCTCAAACTTTAACTTAAACTAATGGCTCAGTGAGCCTGCTTATTTGTTGCAAATTTAACAAGTCGTGACTCGATTGAGGACAATGCTACACGCAATGGAGAACAAACATCCATACTGTTCCTATGCTTGGTCTAGGCTTAATAAGGCTCATTGTTGAAAAAGAATCTGTTGACACTCGACTCTTCCATGTTGCTATCTTGCGTTTCTGTCCATCAATCTTGTCTGCCATTGTAAATAATGGAGCCATCCTTCCTTGCATGGAAATATTGAGCTCATTAAAAATGGAAAAGATATCAGCCAAGTAAGCCAACTTGGCTGCCCAATTTACATTTTGAAATAGTTGAGACCAATCTGGCTTTTTCTCCTGTAGAACCTGGTCGAGCTCTCTGCGCAATTCAAAAACTCATGACAGTACTTTGCCTCGAGACAACCAATGCAAATCAGCATACCGTAAGTCTGTGTTCCGCAGCCATTACGTCACATAATGCAGTAAATAATCTTGAATTTAAAGCATTTGTCTTTAAATAGCTCACAATTTTTACAACTTCGCTGACCACTTTGTTTAGTTCTGTTGACATTTGCTTGGTGGCTAAAGATTCACGGTGAATAAAACAGTGGGTAAACTTGCATTCTGGGGCTAATTCATTAATCTTGTTGACAAGGTCGGAACGTCGGCCCAGACATGCGACCGCAGCGCCATCCGTACACACACCAACACAATAATTGAAATTCTATCTGACATTTGCCAACAATGTAATCGTGAATGGCCTTGATTATTTCAGAACTAGTTGTATTAGTTGGTAATAAAGTAGAAAAGAAATACTCTCCCTTCAAGTCATCCTTATAATATAATATACAGGGTGGCCCCAAAAAAGTGCGACCGCCTAGAGTTTTTTTGTGTGTGTAGGTTTCAAAACGATAGAAGTATAAGAAGCATTTGGTTTACAGACGAAAAGATATTTACTCTCGCCACACCAGTAAATTCACAAGATGATCTTGTTTATTCTGAAGCAATAAAGAAAAAACAAGTTCCTTCAACGAGACTCATACGCGAACGTGAACATTTCAGTCGTGGCATCATGGTTTCGGTAGGTGTGTCTCGGATGGGAAAAAACAGTGTAGTATTTGTTGAGCCTGGAGTGAAAATGAACATTGAGTATTATTGTGATCACGTCCTAAGACAAGGATTGCTTCCGGATATTCGAGTAAGATGTAATCATCACAACTGGACACTGCAACAAGACGGAGCTCCTTCACACACGTTCAAGAAACACGATAAACTATCTTCGTCGAGAGAATGTCACCTTCATTGAACCAGACATGTGGCCACCAAATAACCCGGATCTAAACCCGGTAGATTATGATATTTGGGGTGCCCTCCAACAAAAAGTCTACTTTCGTCGTAAATTTGCAACAATAGAACAAGTGAAATTGGCCATTGTTGAAGAGTGGCAACATTTGTCTCAGCGGTTTATAAACAAGAGCATTGACCAGTGGCGAAGACGTTTAGAAAAAACTGTTGAGAGCCGAGGAGGACACATTGAATTTGAATTCTGATTTTATATAAATTAACATTTGGCAACAATTTACTTGATGTTTTGTAGAAAAAAGTTACAAAAAAAAATATTATTTGAAATTATACAAGACGGTCCCACTTTTTTTTGAGCCACCGTGTATTGATATCAAACGACGCGGGTTGACAATGTTATACACTCTCTTATTCGTTCTCATGCTTATGGAAAATCGTAATGATTATAATAAGATTTCTTTTTAATTTCTTGATAAATTCCGTGGACCGGCAGCTGATGGTCCACGGACCGGCGCGGTCCGATTAATTAATCGTTAATTTCCTAAGCCATAATATGCGTCTTGCTTGCTCTAGTTTCTGTCGAATTATATATATAGATAGATATTTTGTCAGTGAGAAAGAACACTATCTTAAAATAAATTTTTATTGTCAACATCTGATGTGCATTACAATTTATTTGCCCGTAATCGCTGCACCACAAAGCACCGGTACAAATATATTTTATCAAATGCGTTGCTCTTGAGAAAATTTTAATTTAGTTTAAAAGATAAGAATTGTTATTACTCTTTTGAAATTTAAATTACAATACTGTGAGAGATATTATTATTAACTTGTGTTACTAAAAAAAAATTTTTAAAGTAATTTAAACTTAGGTTTACAAAAGATTAAATTCAACTTTTAAAAAATACATTTTAAATTTTGAATTAATTTATACTTAGAGAAACTATGAAATTAATATATTAAAGTTATCTATATGTTTGTTTTCTTAACTACCGTATAAAAACAACACATACAGTATGTCTCCATAAACTATATGTAAGTAAGTGGCACGCCACTTGACTTCGATCCCTATTTTTAGGGATACAATGCCAATGAAATTTAATGATTTTCTTATCCATCGGTTAACACTAAATCCACACCAAAAAAAAATCAGTTTTAATCTATCATTCGGTTTCATAAGATTGGTAACTTGAACTCAGAAACAAAATCAACAATTAAAATTATAGGGGCACGGTGTTGCCGGCAGCGGCGTAGCTAGGGGGAGGGGGCGGTCCGCCCCGGGCGGCACACGATTTGGGGGCGGCATTTGGGGGCATTTGAAAAGTACAGTCCTTTCGGACAACCGCCCTTTTTCTCTTGAAAGAGGAAAACCCGGGTAAAATATTCGTACTTTCGAGTCGTAATTAACGGATTCTCAATACATTTTTTTAAATTACATACTGTTTGTTATAACGAACGCATAACCGTTAAGAAATTTAAAATCGTTTAAAAATTGTATCGATTTCTTTTGAAAATTAAGCGGTATACATCACAGATGACGCTTTTTATAAGAAAACAACACATAGAACACATCACTGCTGGACCGAATATACTATTAATATCGCCGCGACAGTTATTGCGTGGATTTTAGACATGCACAGAATGATACGCGAAAAAGTACCCACATGGCATTGTGGTTCAAATATTGTTTTTAACTTACAAGTAGTAATTTATATTACTGTTAAAGTTTACGAAAATTATTCTAAGGTAATTTATTTAAAATTAATTTTTTTGTTTTTCTTTTTATTTGTTTTTTTCATTAAAGTAGCACAAACAAAATGTGTGTGTTTCATTAAAATACGTTTATTCACTAAAACTTTTATGCATATCCTATTAAAGTAATGTTTAGATAGTTTGAATTAGTATACTTTAGTGAAAATTATTACGATTTTTCACAAGAAAGATTAATCACGATTGTTGTTTTTCCCCCCAAATTTTGCATAATGGTGAAAATTTGTTAAGATCGTGGTTGGTCTATTCACCATTGAAGAAAATTATATATTGGTTTTGCTGTCAACTGTTTGATGATTTTTCCAATCAAATTTTAACACGGAAAATAGATTTAACAAATAGTGGAAATTTAATCTCAAAATAAGTCAACACGAGTTGAGACTACTGAATAAGTCAACATGAGTTGAGTCTACTGAATAAGCCAACACGAGTTGAGTCTACTGCAGATTCGATCATTTTCCCAATGGAAGGAATTAGAAATAAGAATTGGACATGGTGCAACTTTTTATAATCTACAACAACAGAATATTGATAAAGAAATAAGAAAAAATGAAAGGAAATTCTCACAATACTTGATATAATTAGATTCTTAGCAAAACAAAATTTGGCGTTGAGGGGTCATCGTGAAAGTATTCATGAGGAAGACACCAATTCAATTGAAAATATAGGAAATTTTCTAGAGTTTTTGGACTTGTTGGCCAAGTACGACCCAGTATTATGTGAACATTTAGTACAAATTAAGATGGGTAATAAATATAGTGTCTCCTATTAGTGGAAAATGATTCAAAATGAATTCATAGACCTATTGAGAGGTGCAGCGAGAAAAACAATAATGGACCAATTAAAGCAAGCTAAAAAATGTTGTATGATATTTGACAGCTCTCCAGATATTTCCCACAAATATTAAACTAGTCAAATTAAAAGATATGTAGTTATTGATGTTGGCGAAGTTAAAGTTGTAGAATCGTTTATTTACTTTGTAGAAAATAAAGAAAACGCCAAGTTCGAAGGGAAAAAACATGTGAGTGGGGAAAATTCACAAGACGTGGTCCTATCTTTAGAACATGAAGTACAACGAGAAATGTTTTAATCCATGGATCGAATTATAAAGGAATTAAAAGAAATCTTTGATCAGTTGCATGTCCATGTTAGAAAATATTCGTGTATTTAATCCCATGTAACCTACTAAGTGAAGAAATTGAATGTCAAATAAATGATTTTATTGACATTGATAAAGAACAGTTCCATAATGAAAGAAAAATGATCCACGTTTTGTTGCTGTACCTACACTACAAAAAGAGTCATTGCGTTGGGAAAATGGAGGAAAAGGCCCGCTTGTCGTATTAGTTTATAAATAAAGCTTAAATATATAGTTTTCATTGCTCAATTTATTTGTGTATTTTGTATTCTAAGAATTTTTATAACAATTATTGTTATCAGTGTCACTAGTTGTGAAAGGAGCTTCTCCAAACTGAAGTTGATAAAAAAAATTATCTTCGTTCCACAATGAGTGCATGATTTAAGACAGGGGTTGGGAAACCATGGCTCACGAGCCAGATGTGGCTCTATTGATGGCTGCATCTGGCTCTCAGACAAATGTTCGACTATTCTTAAAAAAACGTTTATTCAGATTCCTTTGAATTGCATAAACAATAAACAGCATAACAATGTTATTAGAAAGAATTAAGAGACATAATTATGGTACTTTTAGTTTTGAATTTACCAAAAATGCACACATTTACTTGAATTTTTAGTTTTAAAAATAACGTATGGCTCTCTCAGACAAAAAGTTTCCCGACCCTTGATTTAAGACTACAGAACAAAATATAACAGATTATTTAAATTTTATAGCAAAATGCACGATTTTTCTACTATGAAAGTTAGGAAAATAAATGTATAAATAATATGTTTACATACTAATGTACACAATTAGTTTGTAATAAAAACAACCCGTAAAAAACCAAGTTTTTGACTATAAATCCTTTACGTATGAGACGTAACTAAAAGAATGTTCATTATAACACGCAGCGCAAGACCATCCAAAAATACAAAATTGCAGTTGTGTCGTAAAACGTGTTTAATATAATGCGCACCGATCAGAAATATGTTTATAAAAAGTGCTGTCAATAAAATACGCACCTTATTGCGCGACAGAAAGGTTGTTCAATATAATACGCACCGCGACGCTCTATCTCAAAAAATAGCATGACACATAGGAATAAATAAAATAATCTAAAAAATCAATAATTTAATTACGGTACATGCGATCGATCTGAAATTTTGATACATTGTTTTTATTATCGGTACGAAACTGCCTGCAAAATTTCAACTCGCTGGCTTACGAGCAAGTGGGTTAAAAATCGATCAAAAGTTTTGGCGACAAGGTCGGTCGGTCGGCCGCAGACACCACGAGTTAATATAAAGGATTTAATAAGAAAAACCCGTAAAAAACCAAGTTTTTGACTATAAATCCTTTATGTACGAGAAGTAATTAAAAGAATGTTCATTATAATACGCAGCGCCAGACCATCCAGAAATACAAAATTGCAGTTGTGTCGTAAAACATGTTTAATATAATGCGCACCGAACAGGAATATGTTTATAAAAAGAGCTGTCAATAAAATACGCACCTTATTGCGCGACAGAAAGGTTGTTCAATATAATACGCACCGCGACGCTCTATCTCAAAAAATAGCATGATACATAGGAATAAATAAAATAATCTAAAAAATCAATAATTTAATTACGGTACATGCGATCGATCTGAAATTTTGATACATTGTTTTTATCATCGGTACGAAACTGCCTGCAAAATTTCAGCTTGCTATCTTGCGAGCAAAAGGGTTAAAATGGATCAAAAGTTTTGGCGACAAGGTCGGTCGGTCGGTCGGCCGCAGACACCACGAGTTAATTTAAAGGATTTAAAAATATAATTAAATCATTAATTCATAAATACAAAATAAAAGCATACTAATTGGTAATTTAATTTTTTGGTTTAAATTTGGAATTCGTTTGTCTCATTTGTGCAACCTCAGTAACTTTCTTGTTGCCTTTAAAAAAAATAATCTCGTATTTTTATAAAAATATGTATTTATAGGTATAACATCTTATTTGGCCTCCTTTATTGCCGCTAACTTAAATATGGCATTCAATGGTAGAAATGTTCGCCACCTTTACTTTGTTTCAATAACAATTATTTATTTATGTTTATTAATTTATAAAAACCACGACACTATTTACTTAGAAAGGGCGGAAAATTGGAGACCACCCCGGGCGGCAAAAGGTCTAGCTACGCCACTGGTTGCCGGGGTCAACGGCGTTCCTGAGTCCATCCAGCTTCGACGGGAAACAAAGGCGTCTGGGTAATGCGTGGAACCCTCGTAGCCCTGTCCTGTGAACGCTGTGTCACTTGCCAACAGACTGGCATGGTCTGTGGACGCAACAATTACCTGCATAGAAGGAGCTAGAATGGATAAGACAAAACAAATATGACTTTGTTGCAACATAATGTGGGAGACAATGATTGACTATTAATTAGGGCTGGTACTGATTAATTATTTTTTTTAGTTCCATTAATCGTAAAAAATTAATCGATTAAACGATTAATTTCGATTAATTATATTTTATATAACGCATAACCGTGAAAGCATATGAAGAGCTCAAGGGAAGAAACGGATATGTCACAATTTTGTAGTTTTGAGATATTCAAGCTTTAAGGTTCAAAATTACACAGATTTCTTATAAATTAACTAAATAGATTTGAATTTTTAATAGGGTCAGAGACATAATATTTTCATAAAACATCTTTCAGATCATTCTATTTTTGATCCTCTATCAGATAAAAGGGATAACTAAAAAAATGCAAAAATGTCACTTAACCGTTTCTTCCCTTGAGGTCTTCATATGTATTCAGCTCATAACGCTTAAATTTACTTTGAACAACGTTCCCAAATATTCCCGCCCTTGCAGGATTGAGGTATGTACAATCGCGCACTGCTATATCGCTTCGCTAATGTGGTGCCTCTGAATTTCCGTTCCAAAAATGAAGACAATATAATATCGAATATTTGAAATATGACTTTAAACAATACATTACCAATGTGCCTGATTTGCCAGAAAGTTTTACCAAACGAAGCTATGAAGCTTTCCAGACTACAAGAACATTTGACTAAAATTCATGGTGATAAAAATGATAAGGATTTACCTTATTTTAAAACACTAAAAGACAAAAATAACCAACAACCTACATTGGCAAAACTCTTTTCAACCGCAACCCCACAAGATGGCATTGGCCTGCTTGCTTCTTACAATATTTCGTCAATTGTTTCCAAATTGGGAAAATCTCATACTATTGGTAAAGAGCTAATTGTACCGGCTATAAATGAAATAAAACACACCGTGCTACACAAACCATCATCTGACATCAAGAAAATTTCGTTGAGCAATGATACAGTGCAAAGAGGAATTAATGAAATGGTTCAGGATGTTTAAGATTAATTGTGTGGCTATTTAAAAACATCTCGGTTTTCTATTCGACTTGATAAGTCAACTTTGCGAGGAAATGAAGATTTACTTTTAGCAAAGGAAGAACAAATTTGCCAAAAAATATTATTTGCTAAATATTTTCAAACTGATTCTAAAGGAGAATAAGTCCTCTATCCATCGGATGAGTTTTTAATTTTAAAAAAAAGAAATATCTCTGAGTAATATCTTAGCAGTAACCATAGATGGTTCTCCAGCGATAGTACGGCGCTACATGGTTTTCTTGCATATTATAAAAAGGGAATGCATTCACAGTACACTGTAATTATCATTCGCCAACATGTAGTTGCCAAAAATGTAAGTGCACGCCTACATAGCTCATTACAATATGTAATTGACGCTGTCAACACAACCAATAGCAAATCATTGAATGACAGATTATTATAACACCTTTGTATTGGAAACGATGAAGAATGTAATCATTTGCTGCTTTATAAAATAAAGTTAATTGGTTGGTCAAAGGAAGCCTTGGTTTTATACGTTGTTTAACTCTGTGCTGAAGTTCTTGAATGATGAGAATTGATTCTTAACCATCCAATTTAATCCAATCCAAAACTGACATCGCTTAATTGACCGACTCGTTAAAAAAATTTAGTTTAAAAAAATTAATAATCTTCAGCTTCAAGGGAATGAACTGAATTTAGTAACAACTAAAATCCTTTATTTCTGCACTTGGGAGTGTGAGAACTTTAATGCTCTCCATTCAGATTTTAATCAACGATTTGATGACATTTTACAAAATTAGGATTTTGGATCCTATTTCAAATGCAACAACAGAAGAATCTCCACAGTTACAAGAATAGCGAATGGAAGTAACTACAAATGATGAATTGAAATTTAAATTTAAAAGCGGCTACCAACAATTCTGGCTCCAAAAGAAGATCGCTACGGTTTATCCTGAAATATGGGGCTGTAATTCGAAACTGTTAATTGTATTTCCTTCACCATATTTAGTGGAACGTGGATTCAGTGCGGTAACCAATTTATTTTAAAAAATATAACAATAAATAAATTAAATACTTTTTTAAAAAAAGATTGCAAATAGTCAACCGCGGTGATTTAGATTACTGTTGACAAAAATAGAGCCGAGTATTAGTAAATTGGTAGCAGCATACCAGGTTCATCTTTCTTATTTAGATGATTTCCAATGTTTTAACCTTTCTTCTTTTATTACCTTTCTTTTCTGAGTTCAATACATACTTTCATAATTTCAAACTTCAATGTTTCTAATTAACGACTTTTTAAAAACTATATTTTAAGAACAAATGTAGAAATATCAATACATATACATTTCTGTTTAATTGCTATTATTTCATTTTTAAATGAAAACTGTTTAAATTTTATAAGCGAATTTCTGTCACTTGGAAAATTATCTTTTAACACAGATATATTGTAATAGTCTGTATAGAGGAGATAAAATTTTAAGAAGAGAACAGCAGTGGAATGATACGATTTGCAACTCTCCCCTTTCTCTCTCCCTCTCTCTCTCTCTCTCCTCTCTCTCTCTCTCTCTCTCTCTCTCTCTCTCTCTCTCTCTCTCTCTCTCTATCCTCTCTCTCTCTCTCTCTCTCTCTCTCTCTCTCTCTCTCTCTCTCTCTCTCTCTCTCTCTCTCTCTTCTCTCTCTCTCTCTCTCTTTCTCTCTCCCAGAAGCTATATTGCATTGATTTCATTCTGACCTCATATCATTAGCAAAATGAAAGTCGTTGATAACGTTTGGAACAGTGTAACCCGTATTTATTCTCACATTTTAAGGATAGTTAAAAAAAATTTGATGAAGATACAGAGGCGTAACTAGGGGAGGGGGGTCAGAATTTGAAGTCCCCCAGCCCCCACTCCCCAAAGGTGTGTCCGAATTTGTTTTTACATCAAATATTAGGCCACCGCCATGTATGTCAGGGCCTCCCAAAGAGGCCAACCCCCACGGGGCCCCCCCCTAAACCCTAGCTACGCCACTGCGAAGATATGAGATTTATGATAATTCTGCGTTTCGATACATTTTGCTTCAAAACCATTTTAAAACATTAAAATGCATCATCAAATATTTATTTTAAAAAATTTGAATATTTTATGTTTTTAACCTTATTTGTGCAAATAAATCTTTTTTTTAAAAAAAAATGCTTTAATATATTCAGTCATCAATCACGTGGTATTTAGTATCAACCAATGCGAGGCTGGATTTATTAAAATGTAGATACACCTCCCGGCTCCCGTTGACCAGTGTTTTATTGACCTACTTATTGGGTCGCTTCATTCCTGAACTTTACGTTTATCTTATCTTATCTTATCTTATCTTATCTGTTACATATGCTCCTTCTATACAGAAGATAATCACGCCCTACACTTATCCATGCTTTCTGTCTAGTTTTGCATTTTTATTACCGTTTTAAATATTGATAACTGGGTTGGTTTTTCCAAGTTTCCTCGGGCAACCCATTCCACGTCCGAATTCGCGGACGGGAAGAACGAGAAAATTTATTATGTTTATTCTGCATACGGAATAAGAAAAATGTTTTTTTAAATCTCTATTTCTATCTATAAAAATAATATTACAGATGTGGAGCATGTAAATGTAATCAGTTGCTTGCGTACAAAACTCCATAACAGTTTGTGCTCTTTAAATATGCGATTTTTAACATTTGGTGCCCACCCTCCCCCCCCCACCATGGTGTCACACCATACCCACGCCACTAACGGTCATGGATTGTCTATTCACTCGTCATTCAGAAACCTTTGTACTGTTATCGCTGCACATTGTTTGCTATTAATCTAGGTAATTAACTGAAACTCATGAGCCGAAGATGTTTAGTACAAGGGCGTAGCAAAGGATAAATTGCACCGACGGATAAACTATGAAATTGGTTACCCGCTCCCCCACCCCCCGAACCCAGAGTTTAAAATCACATTTTTCTATCCAGTCGTCTATAACTCTAAATAAGGGAAAACAATTTTAATGTTAAAGTTGTATCTAAAGATTCAAATGTATAGGTAATATATTATATGAATCCCAAATCACTGTTCTAGATTGGTTTATGTATAATAGTCTACAAAATATTTTTTGTTCTTTCTTGCACTGTCGCAAACTGGTTAATGACGCAATCAAAACCTGTTTTTTTCCCATGATTCCATATCAACACTAATAAGAGCAACGATTGGTCATAACCTGCAATTGAAAAACTGCTATTTTTAAATCCTGTATATTCACTCGTGGTGTCTGGTTGCTTGATTGCTTGCTTTCTTGTCGCCAAAACGTTGGATCGATTTTTAACCCACTTCCCCGTAAGCTAGCAAGCTGAAATTTAGCAGGCAGTTTGGTGGCGATGATAAAAACTATGTATCAAAATTTCAGATTGATCGCATGTACCATATTTAAATTATTGATTTTATAGATTATGTTATTTATCTCTTTTTTTCTCTATGTATCATGTTATTTTTTGAGATAGAGTGTCGCGGTGCGCATTATATTGAACAACCTTTCTGTCACGCAATAAGGTGCGTATTTTATTGACAGCACTTTTTATAAACATATTCCTGATCGGTGCGCATTATATTAAACATGTTTTACGACACAACTACAAGTTTGTATTTTTGGATGGTCTTGCGCTGCGTATGATAATGAACATTCTTTTAGTTACGTCTCATACATAAAGGATTTATAGTCAAAAACTTGGTTTTTTACGGGTTTTTTAAAATTAAAAAGTATGAAGTGAAATCACAGATTCTGATATAAGTCGTCCTCATAAATCAGAGTAGAAAAAGAATTAAGAAGACCCATAGGAGCTTCCCGTAGAACTTCATTGCGGTAGCTGAGCAGCATTTTTCAATCTTAAATTGCAGTGGGCCGTAACACCCACGACGTTGAAATTATTTCAAAGTATTTGAAATATTGACGAATTGCATCGCCACACAATTTACTGAACTGGGGAGTTTTAGCATCCAGCTGAAATAAAGATTTAACATCCAGCAGAAATCAATTTTTAACACCCAGGGGAAATCCAGTTTTAACATCCAGCAGCATTCCATTTTTAATATCCAGCAGTTCTTTTAGTTGTAACAAGCAAGTTGACATCTCCCTTTGAAATCGACCAACTAAACTCCTCATAACGCACACAACTTCTTCAGCCGAAAGTCCTGCATCTCTTGCCATTTCTTCAGACACTTTCCGATGTCGCCTAATTCTTCTATGCACTTCACTTCAACCCCACCCCCTCCCCCTTCCCGGTTTTGTATTTTGTTAATTTTTTCCACAGCATTTACGCTCGACTTATCACGAAGCTGGACAAATTCTTGCTTCAAAAACTCAATAATTAGTTGTTGGGATACCAGCATCATCCACACTTACCAAACCTAATTGAAATTGAATATACGAAGAGTGATACTTTCAAGTTAGGCTAGAACGAATTCATTTCGCTAATCAAGCTTCTGTTTCATTTATGTTTTCCTTCATCTAATTGTGAAGAAAGGTCAGAATTTGTTCGATGCTCTGCATTCACGTGTCTTCTCTTTTTAAACATACCCATTGGTCCTCTCTTTGCCATATCTATAATAATTATGTGCTAATACTGTATGGCCTGTTATTTGGAGTAGTTTGAAATGAACTAATCACCAAGATGGCATCCCCTATTATAAATTGTAATGCACATCAGATGTTGACAATAACAATTTATTTTAAGATAGTGTTCTTTCTCACTGACAAAATATCTATCTATATATATACTAGCGTATCCCCCGTCAAGAATAACGGAAGTTTTCAGCTGAAATCTATTTATTTTGAAAAAATTCACTTTTTTAGGGCGCCTATGGCGCCGACCTTTTTCAAAAGCCCAACTAACTTGTCCTTGTTTGATAAATACGAAATATTAAACTCTCTTTCTCGTGCATTACAATTTATTTGCCCGTAATCGCTGCACCACAAAGCACTGGTACTAATATATTTTATCAAATGCGTTGCTCTTGAAAAATTTTTAATTTAGTTTACAAGATAAGAATTGTTAATACTCTTTTGAAATTTAAAATACAATACTGTGAGAGATATTATTATTAACATGTGTTACTAAAAAAATTTTTATAGTCATTTAAACTTAGGTTTACAAAATATTAAATTCAATTTTTAAAAAATTGCATTTTAAATTTTGAATTAATTTATACTTAAAAAAACTATGAAATTAATATATTAAAGTTATGTATATGTTTTCTTAACTGTATAAATCTACGTCGTTATGCATTTTAACGGATATAAATGTAAGTAAGTGGTACGCCACTTGACTTCGATTCCTATATTTAGGGATACAATGCCAATGAAATTTAATGATTTTCTTATCCATCGGTTAACACTAAAGCCACAACAAACAAACAAAAAAAATCAGTTTTATGCAAGCTTTCAATTTCTAATATTTCATAAGATTGGTTACTTGAACGTAGAAACAAAATCAACAATTAAGATTGTAGGAGCACGGTGTTCACCCAGCTTCGACGGGAAACAAAGGCGTCTGGGCAATGCGTGGAACCCTCGTAGCCCTGGCCTGTGAACGCTGTCACTTGCCAACAGACCGGCATGGTCTGTGGACGCAATAATCTTCTGTATAGAAGGGGCTACTCTATGGATAAGACAAGACAAAATTGACTTTGTTGCTAATATAATGTGGGAGACATTAATTGACTATTAATTAGGGCTGGTACATATTATTTTTTTTTAGTTCCATTAATCGTAAAAAATTAATCGATGAAACGATTAATTTCGATTAATTATATTTTATATAACGCATATATAGATCCCGTTAAGTCGTGATTCATTATTTTTTCACGAAATCGGTTAAGTCACGGTAATTCCATGGCTTCCAATTTGTGTGACGTAACACAGCAAATTCGTTCAGCTGTGCAAGAAATAAGGGACAAAAACCTTTTTGTTTACGTATGCACGTCTAAATAAATAATAATAATACGAGGGAAAAGTATGTAAGCAGTAAAAAATATAAAAATAATTAAATAAATTGGAACATAATTGGAGCTCTGGAGCTCACACCACTCATTGGCCCCACCAATCCGCAGTGATCCAGAGGGCGGTGATGACCACCGGTGCATTTTGAAGTGGGGGGGGGGCGATGAATAAATGTAAGTGGGTGGTGAAAGCATATTTATTCCGCTCATAACGCTTACATTTTCTCTGAACAACGTTCCCATATATTCCCGCACTTGCAGGATTGAGGTATGTGCAATCGCGCACTGGTATATTACTAATGTGGTGCCTCTGAATTTCCGTTCCAAAAATGAAGACAATATAATAATATCGAATATTTAAAATATGACTTTAAACAATACATTACCAATGTGCCTGATTTGCCAGAAAGTTTTACCAAACGAAGCTATGAAGCTTTCCAGACTACAAGAACATTTAAAGCACTAAAAGACAAACATAACAAACAACCTACATTGGCAAAACTCTTGTCAACCGCAACCCCACAAGATGACATTGGCCTGCTTGCGTCTTACAATATTTCGTCAATTGTTGCCAAATCGGGAAAATCTCATACTATTGGTAAAGAGCTAATTTTACCGGCTATAAATGAAATAAAACCCACCGTGCTACACAAGCCATTATCTGAAATCAAGAAAATTTCGTTGAGCAATAATACAGTGCAAAGAGGAATGAATGAAATGGCTCAGGATGTTTAAGATTAATTGTCTGGCTATTTAAAAACATCTCGGTTTTCTATTCGACTTGATAAGTCAACTTTGCGAGGAAATGAAGCTTTACTTTTAGCAAAGGAAGAACAAATTTGCCAAAAAATATAATTTGCTAAATATTTTCAAACTGATTCTAAAGGAGAATAAGTCCTCTATGCATGGGATGAGTTTTTAATTTTAAAAAAGAAAGAAATACCTTTGAGTAATATCTTAACAGTAGCCACAGATGGTGCTCCAGCGATAGTAAGGCGCTACGTGGATTTCTTGCATGTTATAAAAAGGGAATGCATTCACAGTACACTGTATTATGGTTCGTCAACATGTAGTTTCCAAAAATGTAAGTGCAGCACGCCTACATAGCTCATTACAATATGTAATTGACGCTATCAACCCAATCAGTAGCAAATCATTGAATGACAGATTATTATAACAGCTTTGTATTGGAAACGATGAAGAATGTAATCGTTTGCTGCTTTATAAAATAAAGTTAATTTGTTGATCAAAGGAAGCCTGTTTAGATTGGTTTTATACGTTGTTTAACTCTGTGCTGGAGTTCTTGAATGATGAGAATTGATTCTTAACCATCCAATTTAATCCAATCCAAAACTGACATCGCTTAATTGACCAACATGTTAACAAATTTAGTTTTAAAAAATTAACAATCTTTAGCTTCAAGGGAATGAACTGAATTTAGTAAAAACAAAATCCTTTATTTATGCACTTGTTAGTGTGAGCACTTTAATGCTCTCCATTCAGATTTTAATCAACGATTTGATGACATTTTACAAAATTTAGATTTTGGATTCTTTTTCAAATACAACAACAGAAGAATCTCTACAGTTACAAGAAAGAACGAATGGAAGTAACTACAAATGATGAATTGAAATTTAAATTTAAAAGCGGCTACCACCAATTCTGACTCCAAAAGAAGATCTCTACGGTATATCCTGAAATGTGGGGCTGTAATTCAAAAGTTGTTAATTGTATTTCCTTCACCATATTTAGTGGAACGTGGATTCAGTGCGGTAACCAATTTATTTTAAAAAATATAACAATAAATAAATTAATTAATTTTAAAAAAAAAGATTGCAAATAGTAAACCGCGAGTGATTTAGATACTGTTGACAAAAATAGAGCCGAGTATTAGTAAATTGGTAGCAGCATACCAGGTTCATCTTTCTTATTTAGA